>CM062816.1:894000970-894482309 GCA_031772625.1 Pinus tabuliformis | reverse complement strand
CGAGGATAGAGTGTCATCATGGTGGTAGTTGACAGACTTACCAAGTATGCACACTTTTTTGCATTATCACATCCATTTAAAGCCAGTACAGTTTCTACTGCATTTATGGAAACAATTCAAAGGCTACATGGAAACCCAAAGATTATTGTAAGTGACGGAGATCCCATTTTCACTGGAAATGTTTGGACAAAATTATTTTCTTGTCTTGGTACTCAGTTAGCTCATAGCTCATCTTATCATCCTCAATCTGATGGGAAAACTGAGATAGTAAACAAATGTTTGGAAGGATATCTTCGTTGCTTTGTATCTAATAAACAGACACAATGGGTCAAATGGTTGCCTCTAGATGAATGGTGGTATAACACTTCCTTCTATACAGCAACAAAAATGACCCCATTTATGGCACTTTATGGGTATCAACCACCATCCATCACATCATATTTAAGAGAAAATTCTAAGGTTCAGGCAGTGGAACATCACATTGAACATCAACAAAAAGTCCTCCAACTCTTAAAGGATAACCTCGTGTTGGCACAGAATAGAATGAAACAACGGGCAGATCAACATCACAGTGAAATAAGTTTGTATGTAGGTGATTGGGTATTCCTACGGCTACAACCATATAAGCAAATGTCCCTAAAGCAAGCTAAGAAGGCTAATAAACTATCACCAAAGTATTATGGTCCGTACAAGGTGTTACAAAAGATTGGTACTATGGCATACAAATTGGAGCTTCCTGCAGCTTCTCGCTTGCACCCAGTTTTCCATGTTTCATGTTTAAAGAAGGTTATAGACGACAAGCTCCCAGTTCAAACAATATTGCCAGAACTTGATGAGGAAGGAAAAATTATATTGGAACCGGAAGCAGTCACAGAAACAAGGACTCGACAGCTACGAAATCGATCAATTTTAGAGTATCTTATCAAGTGGAAGAACTTATCCGCTGAAGATTCCACATGGGAGGATGAGAATTTTATGCAGAAGTATCCAGAACTACTCAAGCATTGAGGACAACACTTTTTTGAAGGAGATGGGCATGTTGGGTCCCTATAATACTAGTGATTACCCCATTTCTATTGTAGTTATACCCCTTATTAATATTGTTGTGCCCCTGTTGCCCCCATATTGTTATTACTGTGCCCCATAGAATCCCTCTATTGTTATTTTTGTGGCTTTATATTATTATTTTTAGGTCGGCTGGATTATATTGTGACTCCTTAGACTCCTATATATAGAAACGAGGTTTTGTCATTTGAATTATAAAAGAATTGTTCATTTATGTAATGTAAACGAGGTTGCCCCCTCGAAGAGGCTAAATTCTAAGGTGTTGATCTATCTTTTCTATCTTTTCTTGAGCTGGTTTCATAACACTCTAAACATGAAAACTATCAAGTTATAACTTCGTTGGAGTCATTAAAACATCAAACAATGATGGAATCATCATTCATGGCACGATTGAGCCACTCCTTCTCTAGGTTCATTAAATATTGTTAGAGGGATTCATCCAAAGATGAACTTATAGATCAAGCATATGTTATCCTCCTCAATCTTGTTAAAAATAAAGAGGTACTGACTAGTATGGTTGGGGAAATTAGGAAAACAGGTTTCTCCACTTGTTAATGGAAGTGAGTTGCTCTTGAACACAACACTCTTCCACTTTATCTCCATGGCTTATGGGTTTGGAAATCTGCTTGTATTTTGGTTTATCATACCTTCTCAAAGCCTCCGTTTTTGGTTTTAGGTCAATGCTTCCAAGTCCATTCAGTGTCATCGCTGTGTTCAAGAGAAGTCATTCAGACAATATCCGCTACAATACTCTAAAGCCTTCATTTTATGTCTACCTTTCCTGATCTAGTTTCGTATCAGGATCATTTTGATCATTCTATCTCAAATCATCATACCTGTTTCGTTTTGTTGATGGGGGATACATCAAGGCCCTCCTAAAATATGTCACTTCTTATTGACATCAGCTCATTATCTAGGAATTTCACTTAGAAGAATCCCTTGGTACCTTGGTTTTTGCATACATCAATGGCAAGTTTCCTCGCTCTCAGTGACAGGTTTTCATCATTAGCCTTCGACCAAAATATTTTATGCGGTGTTCAACATCAACTCATTTATTCACACCATATGGATTCTAGTAAATAGATTGAGAGCCATTAACATCGTTGGTGGTTTCTATCACATCTGTTAATGACTTTCATAATTGGTCGGTAATCAAATGGTGTCTATGTTTGACTTCAGCTCATTGATTCACATGGTTAGACTCGTACATTGGTTAGTCATGTGAACGAGATAGAAGACCTTGGATCTAGTTTCATCCATCATGGCTGTGATTTTAGGAGTAATACAAGATGACAATGTATGATGGATATGATCGTACATACAGTCATTGAGTCATGAGTCCACCATTTGTCATCCATGGATGTGTATTTTTATCATTGTACATGTAATGTTATCTTATGTGCTAAGTATGGGTATGCCTCCCTAAACAAATATGTCATGATGTAAATGCATTGTAACAAATGATTATCTCACTAATTGTTCTTGATCCTGACGAGTCACAAGGTAAAGCACTTCAGTCATTAGTTGTCATTTCTAACATTGTGCTTTAGGGAGAAATATGTTATAGGGCATTTTTACGCATTTGGTCAACAAGCCTTTAAATGGGACTAATTGCAATCCTTCAACATATTGTAATCATCCTTGCACAAAGCCTTATGCATGAATCTCCCTAATCCTTGAGTTTCTTCCCTTAACTCCATTTCAATGATTTTAATGACCAACACAGCTTGTATCACTGTGGGGGTGCATTGATTCAAGGAATTTGGGAAAGATAGAAGTATTTCTGAAGCTTCCTCTTCCAGGAGCTTCCAGAGGTTGTTTCAACAATTCACCTTAGATAAAAATTCAAATCCTATCTGATTCCACCTTGGAGAAGTCACCATCTTATCCCTTAAGCTCATCCTCCCATCACTTTTGGATCTCAAGTCTAGATTGGAAAATGGATAAGAATTAATTAACTATCTCTCCTTCCACTATATTTATCTCATTCCATGTAAGCATCTGGTTGGTTTTCTTTTGCTTTTGGAGAGTGATTCTACCCTTATGCTACTGATGTGAGAGATATCTTTCCATGCATTAGGGTGATTAGAGGTGTACTTTGTGATAACGAAAGGACAAGCCAACCTGGAGTTGCTCTTTTATAAGATCAACACCTAGTTTTTGTTGTAACTCACTCCATTTCTATTAATACAAAGAGTTCTTTGTTTTCCTATATATGATGTTATGGTTTCATATATTTCAGTATCATGTTGATCTATTCAATAAACTGATTAGATGATGTTGCATAGATTTTGTGGATCGTTGGCTTCTGTTATTTAACTATGAAATTTCTAATTATAACTATTAGAGTTAGGATTGGAGCATTCAAGCCGAGTAAGGAGCGAATCATACGAAAAATTCTAGGTAGGCTTCAGCCCGTTATCTATTTACTTTAAGGAAAAAATTAGTCCCTTCGTCTTTCTTTTGTTCTATGCGAGTCCACCAGGCCTAGGGTAGATAATTATGTCCGCACTCGTAGATTATGCATAGCAAATATAATATATTAGTAATAGATATTGTTATCCTAATATTTCTTAACTACATATTATAATAATACATGCTAATATTAATGGTGGATACTAAATTGACCAAAAAATAAAGGAAAACTCCAAAAAAAAATTGCGAAAATTAAAAGGAATAAAACTAAAAAGAAAAAGATTAAAAACAACTAACTAAATGGGAAGATTTTTTCCTTTTCCATTTAATTAATTGAAAATTTTTGCCCAGATCAAAGCTAGAGTTACATTATGATTTCCTTCGATATTCAATATCATCTACAAACTCCTGTACCAAAAATTTCATCCAAATGGGAATACAACCGATACTAAGCATATATCTATTGTTGGAGGTGAATACCTACCAATAGAACCCAAAAATTAGAAAAAAACTTGTAATGCATATAACTTGCCTCAAAATATAATCCTTGATTACAATATATTTCTCTATATCCATTCCATCATTAAGGTCTGAACACTTGAAATTAGAGTTTTTGGATTGATACTTGAACATACAATTCAATCCTAGTCCACTAAGAGATGAAGGATAGTCTTAATTAACCATTAACCATCAATTTTATAAACTTCAAATTGAAACATTCGTTAGCACATTGACCTTCTTCATAGCTACTATCACTTAGAATGTGTTTGAAATTAATATTTGGGATATATTTTGATACCTTCCTAATCTAGTTAATGTGATTATCTAGAATTTTTTTACTCTAGGGGAAGATCTTTTGACTAAATGTCGAATTATTAAAAGAGTCACCCAACAAAATGAGAGAATAAAATTGAATTTTTTGGCATGAAGAATTCCTTCAAGTAAACCGTAGACTTCTTTCTGATAATTTTTCATCTTCCCCTAGCCCCATGAATACTCTAAAAATTCTATTTTTATAGTAACATAAAGAACCCCTCCCCCTCCTCGTACCCCTAAATTGTTGGAATCAAGGACAATACGGGGGGGGGTGTTGGGTGGGCGGGTGTGAATCAGTATTGTAGAAATTCTACCAAATCATAACTTTTTTCTACTTCGTGTTCATTTTTAAATACTTCATCGATAAATTAAATAACCATAATATGGGTTGATGCCAAAAATCATAATGGAACAAAAAAGAAAAAGTGACTTTTATAACTACTCTTCAATTCATTCATAGGGCAAGCTACAAACTTCTCTTATAATTACTCTAGCTACAACCAACACGAAGTTACAACTCCCTGATTTATCAACCACAATTGAGTGGAGATACAACCCAAACTATTCTCCAGCACCCACTGGAAAGAGAAACAACCCCTAATCAGCAAGCTACAACTTTCTTTGATGCTCATTATTCCATCTGTCATCCATTTTCACACTAGGATCAATGACTGCCTTCTCTGCTTTAAAAAACAAATGAATCCCTTAAACACCAACACCTTCAACAATATATGATCATTGAGAAGCAAACACCTTCAACAGTTTTTTATTGTTGATAAAGAAACACCTTCAACAATTTATAGTTGTTCATAAAGAAACACCTTCAAAAACTTATAGTTGTTGATAAAGACACTATACCAACACCTTGTTGGACCAGAAGCTCAGTCTCAAAAATATTATGTACATTTTGTTTGATCAAGCCTGCTTATAAAGAGTTTGACTTGATATTTTTTACTTCCTTTTATTTTATTTGATTGTTGCATGCTTCCTTACTTTTACCTTTTCCTTGTTCATCTTAGTTTTCTCGACATGTTCTCCAAGTTATCTGACCTCAATAGCCATTCTCTGCAAGTTAAACAGAGCTTTTATCCATATTTTAGAAATTCTTGCTTTTTTCAAAATTTTGTAGTGTGCCTGCTATTTTTATCTCTTGTTTGATTTTGGCTTAGTTTCCAAAAACTAAATTCAAACTGGTAGTTCCACCTTTATTCCTTTAAGATTCTTTTGCTGGCTCTCTTTCCTACTTCTTCACCATAAGACTGGGACTCCGTGACCACCGGCTTAGGTCTTGAGCATTAAGCCATTTCAATTGTTGTCAGAAGCCTTTTTTCTTTTGTTAATGGCTACTCTTTATTGGTCACACATCTACGTGAGGGACCACCCATCATCCCAAACCAGAGGACCCAAGGTCATAGTTTTTTTTATTAATTGAAATTCTTAAAAATTACGATATTTTAGGATCCTAGGATGGACCCACATTCTATTGTGCCAAGCCCTTGGTCATGCTTCTATGTGAAACAACTGAGTGACATATCTAGGCACTTAGTACAACACCTCCCAAGAGCTTCCATGACTCTATTTTCTACACCTTCAGTTCATTTCTACACCAAATGTCCGAAGGGTTGGGTCAAGGCACTAATCTCAGAGCTCCCAAACCCAACCTCTTTTATTATCTGTTGAGCCCTTTGTCTCCAATGGCTTCACGAGACCCTATGTAGGTGCATAGCATATAGTTCCCTTCCTCCTGATGCATTCACTTATGTGCACCACAATAACCTACTAGGGTCTAACCTTCATGTTGATGTGTCTGTGGGGATTGCCTAAAGTCTCTCTGATTGGTTTGTTGTTATGCCACCATGGCCCAGTGTCTGGTGCCCAACCCATTTTACTAAGATCATTTTCTTATGGGATGAGATTTTTGACACCGTTTTAATTAGTTTCCATTGTTTTTAGTGCCAACCTGTCAACTACCAATGTGTCTCGGCTCCCGGTGCTCAACGTTCACTCTCAGTGCCATTTTAAATCTTTCAGGCTCATCCTACAAGGATGATGTCACCGTGACATCACTCCTACCATGTGTTGACTTGTGAGTGGTGACATGTGCCACCTAGGAAAGGGCCACTTAGGTTCCCAAAAATTTTGAATGCACCTGCCCCATGTCCTACTATAATTGGGCCATGTCAAGCTGAGGTCATCAATCCACATTGTTTCCTGTGAGCCAATAATACACTGCCACCTGTCCCCCTAGAGGAGAGAGAAAATATCCTCCCATGTGTTGTTGGGAAAAGTATCCATTCAGAACGCCCCTATCCCACTCTAAGGTGTGATAGTGCCTTAGCAACAAACAAGGAAAACTATTTTCGTATTCTTCTTTATGAAATGTAAACGAAGAGGAAGGATGTAACTAACTTGTGTCTTTCGCTAGTTTGTTGGTCCAATCGCTCTCCTCTTTGTTCGCTTCCCGCTGCCTGCTCCCTCACTGGTCCAGCTTCACCAAGTTCCTGCAAGATCACAGAAGAGGAAACTACACAAAAGACATAGATTTACATTCATAAAAAGCTTAGGATCAGATTAAGCTAAACATGCAAATATAACAAAGCATCATTGATACACAGCATGTAGGAGAAACTCAAATAGTTTTATTGATATGATAAGAAAGTCTAAGAGGAGATACAACCAAGAGAGTCCCGATCCAGCATCTACCTCCCAGCAAAGGAATCCCTTCCTCTCCTCCAACAAAGCATAAATCACCCAATGCACTAATCTCAATCTCAAACCAACATCAATTCTCTGCAAAGTACAAAATTCCAGCCTCCGGATCTCTGGGATGAGGGATCCATATATAGATGTAAGCAGAGAGGATGAGTCAGCTTATGTTTTGACTTGTGGCTTCTCTCTGTCAGTTCTTGCTTCCACTTGGAGACTGAGAGCCTCTTACTCATCATTAGTCGAATTCAGTGAGGCAAGTGTCATTGGAGAAGATTCTGGAAGCTTCCATTGTCTTTCCACCTCGTTGAATGAGCTTGCCATTTGTCATTTCCCACTCAACGCACCCTGGTAGTGCATTCACCTGCATTGCAACGCACCTAGCCAATGTATTTGGGTGCTTTGCAACGCAGGCAGCTAGTGGAGCCTCTGAATTGATCCTGATTTGACTAGTTTTGAGCAATTTTTAGTGGAGAACTTCTGGGAGAAGCTGTCATTGGTTGACCTTGTTCCTTTAGGGGCAGGAACAACACTTTTAGGGACTTTGGATCCCTTGGATTATGGACATTTCATGCTCAATGCTGTAAGGCACAAAAATGTCTATAACAGTTTCCCCCTAAAGTATGAGGTCGTTTATCGAGTGAAATGCTTTATTAGGAGGATCCGAAGTTCTTTCAATGCTAGGAGGAGACCTGTAATAAGATACAATACAATACATTATTTTCATACTGTTTTCATGATCTAGCTGAGGTGGGCATTCCCATGCTCAACTTTATAAATTCATTTTTATGTACATAGGACAGACAATCGTCTGATGGTAGACTGATGATTCTGATGAAATCATCATCCTTTTGGTAGGATGATTATCTATGCTGCAATGCTGTACATGTCAATGTCTTTATTTTTCCTAAATACATATCGCAGCCCGGATGGACGCAACTAGATCCGGGGTCTTCAATCTCGTCCGATCTTCACTCTAAGTACAAGTCGATCCATGTGAGAAATGTTCTGAAGTCGAACATGGAAAGACATCGCTTGATTACCAGTCAATGATGTAAACTGTTAACAAGCGCGAGAGGAATCACCGATAATGATAATGACCCTCAAGGTACTGCAGTACAATTCACGTGGTGTGAATAAAGGACTTGGTGTCGAACACCACGCAAAATCTTTCGGTCGAAGGTCATTGATGTATACCTGTCGCCGGAAGTGAGAAACTTGTCATTGAGGCATGCAATCTTCAAAGTACTGAAGGGGTGTTCCTAGATCAACTTCTTGGATAATGAGCTGATGTCGACAAGAAGCGATCCGTCAAAGGAGGGCCTTGATGTATCCCACATCAATGACATGGAACGGAGTAAATGATTTTGATGGAGGTGAAAACGATCTGATGATATATGGTTCAGGGTGGCGGTCATGAAAGAATGAAGTATAATGTATGGTAGTGGATGGGACACGGTTGACTTCTCTGGATGACTTCTCTTGAACATATCGGCGACACTTGTATGATGGATTGGTAGCATTTACCCCAAAGGTGGATGGTATGGCAAGACCATGGTGATGTGACCGGTGAATGAAACAACCCAACCCAACTCAGGCACGGAGCGGAAGTGTCATGTTCAAGAGCGACTTGCTACCAATAAAGGTTCTTTGAGTTTCTTCCCAATTTTTCCCCTGTCATTGCTGACCAGTACCTCTTTATTTTTGTCAAGCTTGAGGAGGATAACATATGCTTGTTCTATAATTTGCCCTTCGGGCCAACCCATCGCTATGTTTTAACAAGCCTAGCGATAGTGAAACTCGTTCTCGTCTAAAGACAAGTTTGTCGCTATTAATGTTTTTAACGAGTTTAATGACAAAGATAACTCGGTCCTTTTCCTTTTTAGGGAGTCTGAAAAGGTACTTAAAGATAACTCCGGAAGTCCTTTTTCATCATCTAATCCCTTAAGTCCGAAAAAGTATAAAACAATATAGAAGGGATGAATTTTCGATAGTTTTAACGAGCCGAACAAAACAAGCGCCCGATCTTTTTGTGCAATAATCCCTCAGGTCCAAAAAGATTAAAATCTAGAGGAGGGATAGCACTTCCAGTCGCTTTAACGAGCTGGAAGGCCAAAACTTGGAAATCTTTTCATATTTTACGAGTTAGATGAAAAGAGCTTAAAGAAGACTCGTCTTTTGAGGAACGAGTGATAAAATGGGTAGCAGCTGATTCCAGGTAAGGGTTGGAATTTTCCAATCACGGCAGTGTCACAAGGATGGCTAGTGGAATCACTCTTCGCAGCTGTTCCTCAAAATGGGTAAACAATCAAATGGAGGTGAATGATCGGCCAATGGAAAAGTGGAGGTGACGGTGCAAACACGACCAAGGCTTTAATGGCTGATAATGTTACATTCACAGTGGTTATTTACCGGAGGGTAGTTCATTTTTTAACGAGCTTAAACGCGGATTGAAACACTTGCTTGGTCTTATGTTTATTTTTTAACGAGCATGAACTATGTGCTAAAACTGCTCGATTAATCCAGTCATATGATAAGAATGTCTCATGTAAGATGCCATTTTTTATGGAGCGTGCGCCTTACAAAGCTTTTCCCCGCATCCTTTCATTATGCAAGTTCGGAAACGACTAATCCTACGAGTTTAAAGGGTTAGAGGTCCTAAAAATTTAAAAAATAAATAGCCGCCCCTTGCTTGCACTCCAAAAGGTTTGCATGCCCCCAGGTATAAAATACGATTTCAAGGTTACCCCTCAATTTGCAGACAAAACATTTGTTCTATCAGGAAAGGCCTACCTCTTTCAGGTTATTCAAAGGTTGTTTTATTTGTGGTGCAAACAAAACACTTCTTCGACGATGTCTACCGAGATAAACAAAGGTAAGCGGCGCCGACCCAACTTACATAACTTTGACAAGAGAATCTTATTCTAGAATAACCCTCTTCCAGCATGGGCGGGGTACAGACTAGTCATATTCTCCCGCGGAAACCTACCCTATACCCAAAGTTTTCCTGCCGAAGCAGACCAGGATGCATGCCCCCTGGGTTCCAGTCATATCCCTCCGAATTACTCGTGCTCATCGGGAGGACGGACCGTGGGTTGAGACATTTCTTGCGTGAAGAGACCATTTAGGGATGGTATATGACTATTTGCGATGCGTGATCCGGGAAATGAAAGCTGGTCCACGAGCTTGACCACTCTTCCTTCGTGTGGAAAACACATTACTCTAAAGAGTGAGGAGACGATGGCTCCCATGCAATATATATAGTCTCGTCCAAGGAGTAGGTTATAATCCAAGGGTCCTTGAACAACCATCACGTTCATTTGAACGGTCTTCCCTTTCAATGTTATGGGCACATTGGGGAGGATCCCTAAAGGTCGACTGGTTCCTTTATCAAAGCCTGTCAGATTTCTCATCTCAGGCAAAAGCGATGGTGAACCAAGCGCTTTCCAAGCAATAGAGGAAAGGATACTCACAGATGGCCCCTCATCAATGATGGTGCCAGCCATGACCATTCTGTATATTTGGACGATAACTCTGAATGGTATGCTTGCTGGCAAACGGGGTCTGCCTAGTTGGTTCCAGTCGAAGGATACAACTAGGTTGCTTGGTGGTGGGACCGAGTAGACGGCCGGGTATGGCTCTGACGAACTTCCTTCCTGCGATAAAGGAATGGGTGGATTGCCCCGTGTTCGTCGGAGTCTGTGTTGATGAAGAGAATTTGGACGGTGTCATCCTTATCCTCTTCAGTGACTGTATCATTCGAATATAAAACCTCTGAAGGCAAGACCGGGTCAACTGCCGCCTCGACCTTTTGACTT
Organism: Pinus tabuliformis; assembly: GCA_031772625.1. Lineage (NCBI taxonomy): Eukaryota > Viridiplantae > Streptophyta > Pinopsida > Pinales > Pinaceae > Pinus > Pinus tabuliformis. Next base: position 894,471,489 of record CM062816.1, on the reverse strand, counting down.
TCGTCTGGTATGGATTCAATTGGTTTATCTTCAATGATAGACGCTTCAGCTGACCACTTGAGCGGGCCAGCTGGATTCTCAACTAACGAAGGACTCGGCAAGAGTTTTTTATATCCAGGAGGAAGTCGTAACGGTGAAACCGGACGATCTTCCAAGACTCTTTTAGCCTCGTCTAAGAAGGGACAACGGTGGAGGGCATGGTCGCCTTCGCACAATCTACAGGGAGGTCTAGTTCTCCCTTTTTGCCCTGGAACTTCACTTTCGCTAGTTGACGGTGTACTTTCAACATGGCCATCAGAGGTTGACGACACCGGATTGTGCAAACGGGGAGACCAGTCCCTTAGTATCCGAGGGATGCAAGGACAATCTCTGTGAAAGTGGTCTCCCTTGCAAATGACACATGGCGATTTAGGCCTGGTCAGTGCTGTGTGTGGATTTTCATTAGATGACACTTGTTTTCCCTTATTTGCCTTTGGCTCCTTCTTCTTTTTCTCTTTCTTCTTCTTTTCCTTTTTCTCCTTGGGAACTTGGTTTTTATCTTTACCAGTCCCGTCAGACGAAGAGGAAGGAAGAGAGGAAGAATTAGATGAAGTAGAAGGTGGGTGGGAAACTCTGGATTCGTCTAATTGTTGATTCGACTGTTCAGGAATAGTGGTGTTCTGAACGACATTGGTTGAGAAGAGCCAGACCGGAAAGCCAATTGTCAGTCCTGGAAGCGACAATGTGGCCATATGGGGCGCACCAACATCTCCCCAAGAGGAGAAGGGACTAGGATTTCCACCAAGGGGAATTCCTTGGTTGGTAGGCTCCATTTTCTCAACCTAAAGATCAACGCAGGAAAAAGGGGTGATTATTCCGTTTAAAATAAATTTTAACGACGCTTGGACACAACTTGTTTTTTCAATTTTAAAGAGTCGAGAAAAAACAAAAGATGACTCTAGTCTCCTTCAATTTTTAATGAGCCTGAAGTGACAAGTGCTCAGATGGACCTTTTCCGTTAAGGAGTCTGAAACGGAACGAAAGGGACTGCTCTGGAGTTCTAGGTAGAGGGTGTGCCAAACCAATCGCAAAACCGCAGAATACTTTTTAGGGTACGGGCGGTCAATCTTCCCGAATGCTGTGTTCAATGCATTGTGATCAGTAGGGAGGCCGATACGGTTTCCTATGGATAAAGGTTTTATGCCTATAGGGGTCTCCCAATATATACTCGACGGTACGTGGGAGCACAATCCGTACTGGCACTTATTGTCTCTCAGGAGGAATCACCCAACCATCAGTGAGGCCAACAGTTACCAGGTTTTACGACGCTGGAACACGTCTCTAGCCTAGACCTCTATGTTGTGCGTTAAGTTACAAAGCGTTGTTAAGTTCATTCAATTTATTTTAGGTTGATCTTTCTTAGAAGTTTGCCTTTTTGGATCACCACGAGATGTAGATACAATTCCTAAATGCAGTCTAAAGATGATAAGCAAGCTTTTATCTCTTTTCAACAATGAAAATCCTAGCTACAAGGGGAAAAGAAAGACACAATCTTTTCTCAAAGAGCATAGAGCACACTGTAAATGCACTTTCCCTAAATCAATCCATATAAACTGTCAAGATGCAAATGCACATATGCATGTATTTGTTTTCACTTTCTTAATATTGATGCCTAAAAAGAAAGTTGTTGTACAAATTTGAATTCGATTTCAAGTGAAAACACAAACAAGCTTCTTTTTCGAAATCAACAAAGTAGAGACGATTACGACACTTTATGATTTTGAAATAAACACTTGTTTCGACACTAGAAATTCATAAATTCAAACCAAAAGAAAAAGTAAAAGCGTAATCAACTGTCAACAGCAAACAAACTTACTCCTAAGATCAAAACGACACTTACGACAGGTCTAGATCTAAGGGCGACAGTATGACTAGTTTACTATTGTAATGGGAAACTGCAAATGATGTAACAAATACACAAAAACAAATACAGTTTCTTTTATACAACTGAGGTGGAATTAAGGCAGAGAAAAGGGGTTTTCAGATAGGTACACACACTGATAACAGGCTGCAAAAATCAGAGATAAAACTGAGCAAAATGAAGCAAAGAACCACAACTGCACAGGGCAAAGGCTGATCAGCGCACCTGTTGCACAGAGAAACTGAATTGTAGTGCAGGTAGCCCTCTCGAGACCTGCGTTGAAATGCAGAACCTCTTCACAGAGCCTGCGCTGAAGCAGAAACGAGAATTTTCTCTGGGTTCTGGGTCATGGTTTGCAGTTTAATCTACGGTTTTTGGCCGGATAAAAGCTATCAATAAGGTACAATTAGAGGGATGATTTAAAGGAGGACTAAGAGCTATCACAAAGGGCAGTTAGAGCATTTGTGAGTCAAGTGTTCAGATCATAAATAGGCCCAGTAAATGGACTAGAGTAGCAGATCTCTACTTTGCATTTGTAAATGGAAAATGCAGTTCGATTCTCCACTCCTAAGTTTATGAAAAGAACAACAATAGAAACACAAATAAACTAACTAGATACGATCCCCAGCAGAGTTTCCAATTTGTTGTTGGGAAAAGTATCCATTCAGAACGCCCCTATCCCACTCTAAGGTGTGATAGTGCCTTAGCAACAAACAAGGAAAACTATTTTCGTATTCTTCTTTATGAAATGTAAACGAAGAGGAAGGATGTAACTAACCTGTGTCTTTCGCTAGTTTGTTGGTCCAATCGCTCTCCTCTTTGTTCGCTTCCCGCTGCCTGCTCCCTCACTGGTCCAGCTTCACCAAGTTCCTGCAAGATCACAGAAGAGGAAACTACACAAAAGACATAGATTTACATTCATAAAAATCTTAGGATCAGATTAAGCTAAACATGCAAATATAACAAAGCATCATTGATACACAGCATGTAGGAGAAACTCAAATAGTTTTATTGATATGATAAGAAAGTCCAAGAGGAGATACAACCAAGAGAGTCCCGATCCAGCATCTACCTCCCAGCAAAGGAATCCCTTCCTCTCCTCCAACAAAGCATAAATCACCCAATGCACTAATCTCAATCTCAAACCAACATCAATTCTCTGCAAAGTATAAAATTCCAGCCTCCGGATCTCTGGGATGAGGGATCCATATATAGATGTAAGCAGAGAGGATGAGTCAGCTTATGTTTTGACTTGTGGCTTCTCTCTGTCAGTTCTTGCTTCCACTTGGAGACTGAGAGCCTCTTACTCATCATTAGTCGAATTCAGTGAGGCAAGTGTCATTGGAGAAGATTCTGGAAGCTTCCATTGTCTTTCCACCTCGTTGAATGAGCTTGCAGTTTGTCATTTCCCGCTCAACGCACCCTGGTAGTTCATTCACCTGCGTTGCAACGCACCTAGCCAGTGTATTTGGGTGCTTTGCAACGCAGACAGCTAGTGGAGCCTCTGAATTGATCCTGATTTGACTAGTTTTGAGCAGTTTTTGGTGGAGAACTTCTGGGAGAAGCTGTCATTGGTTGACCTTGTTCCTTTAGGGGCAGGAACAACACTTTTAGGGACTTTGGATCCCTTGGATTATGGACATTTCATGCTCAATGCTGTAAGGCACAAAAATGTCTATAACACCATGCCTTGTCATGTGATAATTTCCTTTGCTATTTCATTTTTCTGGAAAACCACTGGGTTCAAGCCTTTTATCCTCAACTCCACTCATGTGTCATTTGTAATTTTGGGTGGAGTCATCATGGAGAAGCTCTTTTTCATTGATCTGCATTATCAACTATAAGGGAAACCACTCCTCATCACCATTAATACTTTTTGTATATGGTGCTGTCGGAACGCTGCCACATAGCCTAATGCTTTCTTCTTCATGCTTAGCTATGTGAACCCTATGAAAACTTACAAGATACGACTATCAGGTGGGCTCCGCCCACTCAATCCATCATGACGCTTTATATCTATGTCATATATGGATCCTCTGAGGTACCATTGCCAAGATGGTGTCATCCTCCTCCATATGTGGTCAATAAGAATGGTTATCGCTACTGTGATGGCTAACACATATTCCTAAAGCTCTTCCTTAGATGCTCTACCAATCTAGGCACCAAATTTGGCATGTGTGCCAACTTTAGTTTTGCGCCAAAGACTCCAGCCACCTTTAACTCTACTATGAAGGCCTTGGGGTCACCAAACTTTGACCCACACTACATTTTGATCGATGAGGCATTTTCAAGACTTCCATATATCGTTTGAAAGATCTTTCAGAGCTCTATCCATATGGGTGGCTTGCATCTACATCTGAGATGTTCTAGTGCTCCAAAAATGGGTTGAAATCCACTGCATTGATTCTAAAATTTTGCTACTCCTCGAGGTATTTATTTGACACCTTTGCCTCCTACTGCCACTTGTTGACATCTATGATAACATATTTCCAACATTCTCCCCATTTGGCATTTATAGCAACACCAAAATCAAATAAAGCACCTTTTTCTCCTCTAGGAACAACCTCAGCAAAACATGAGTGTGGCTCCCCCGAGATAAACTTTTGTTTTTGAATATTTCTGATGTGATTTATCAACGCTATTTTTCTTTTGATCTTATAGATTTATCCTTCAATAGATCTATCCCTTAGTTTTTAATTTCATTTGATTTCGCTATATCTCTCCCCCTTTGACATGAATGGCAAGGACACAATCATTCTCTGCCTATTACCATGCTTCTCTAGTCATGTTGATCCTTGTGGACCTAGCAGTTTTACCAATATATGTTGAAAAACATAGCAACTGCCTGAATTCCTCTTGCGGGAGGAGCTAGTGAAGGGAGGCAAAAGGAATCTCCCAATCTTTACCTCAGGTAATCAAATTGTTCTCTAGTAAGTGGATTTGTGAAGATATCAAGAACTTGTTCTTTGGTAGGAACATACTCTAGTTACACAATATGAGCTGCTACTTTATCTTTCAAGAAATGATACCTGATGGGGAATATGCTTTGTCTTAGAGTGAAAGACTGGATCCTTTGACATGCTTATTGCAATTGTGTTGTCACAAATAATGGGGATTGACTTACCACAAAACAATTGTAAATATTATAATGTTTGCTTCATCCACGGTAGTTGAATGCAACAAGAAGAGAGTTTATATATTCTTCTTCAACTATAGATAACGAAATAAAATTTTGCTTCTTGCTCAATCGTGAAACTAGACTTTATCCAAGAAAGAAAGCACCGCCACTTGTTCTTTTCCTATCATCCACATCGCCTGCACAATCAACATCAATATAAACAGTAAATGAAAACTCATTACCTCTTCGGTACCACAGTCCATAGTTCGTTGTTTCTTTGTGATATTTGAGAATTCTTCTAGCTACTAATAGATGGCTTTGTCTGGGAGCTTCTTGAAATCTAACAACTATAGCAACAGACTACATGATGTCTCGTCTTGAAGCTCTGAAATATAAACGACTGCCAATGATGGATCTATATAAGGTTTGATCCACTTCTAGAAATTCATCCATGTTACTAAGCTTACAACCTATCATCATTGGAGTGCTCACTAAAGAGCATTTGTCGATGCCAAATTTCATTAGAACTTCCTTTAGATACTTGCCTTGAGAAATAAGATGCCTTTAGGGTTCTGTGATATTTACAATCTAAGGAAATATGATAGCTATCCAAGAATGGAAATATCAAATTCGACCTTCATATCAGCTAAAAATTCATTCTTCAGCAAATATGAATTACTTGTAAAGATGATATCATCAACATATACTACTACCACAAAAAAATTTCTATCCTTTTATTTGACATATAAGTTTTTATCAGCTACACCTCTTTTGAATCCACACTTGAGAAGGTAGCTATCTAGCTTGGAATACCAAGATCTAGGGGCTTGGTTGAGTCCATACAAAGCCTTCTTTAGTCTTTCGACATAATCTTGTTGCTCTATCAGCTGAAAGCCTTCTGCCTACTCTATATAAAATTTCTCCTGTATCTCTCCATTAAGAGAAGTAGATTTGGCATCCATTTGATAGATTTTTAATTTCTTAAAGAAAGCAAATGTAAAAAACATTCTTATTACTTCTAATCTAGCAACAGGAGAAAAGGTTTCATCAAAATCAAAGCCTTCTATTTGAGCATAGCCTTTGCATACCAACCTGGCCTTGTTTCTTACCACTTCTCCATGCTCATTTAATTTATTCCTAAAAATCCATTTTATGCCCATGAAATTCATATTAGCAAGTCTTGGAACAAGCTTCAAAGTCTATATTTTCTCTATCAAGTCCACTTCTTCATTCATGGCCTTTAGCCAATGTTGATCTTGGTTACCTTGAACAATATCCTTTGTTTCCTCCATGGAGAATAGGGAGACATGCTCTTACATAGGGGGACTTAACCGTTTCCTTCTTGTTTGCACACCAGTATTTAGTTCACCAAGAATTTGATCAGTTGGGTAATGGTTTTGTACATAACTTGAGGAATCTATGGATTGAGGACTAGAGGAATCTTCCTCACTTTCTTTTATAGATTCCTCAACATTTTCTTCACTAATGATCATTGATTCATCAATGCTGGCTTTTTCAAGTTGTTTCATTTCTTGATCAACATGTTCATCCATCTTCACATTGATGCAGTAAATGGTTCTCTTAGTGAATTTATTGTAGCATTTGTAACATTTGTTACTGTGTGAATATCGTAGTAAAATTCCTTTATCTTATGTAGCATCGAATTTTCCACACTAGTAGAAAATGAGAAATTAGTGACTAGGTGACTAAAAAATTTAGTCACCACAACTTTTCCAAGTGAAATTCTACCAAAAATGAACAATCTTAAGAAACCGGACTAAAAACGAACTAACATAAATCACTAATTTAGTTGCGGGTTAAAATATGTGACTAGCTAAGAAGTGATACAACTAAAAATAACTAACATTAATGACTAATTTAGTCTAAGAACAAAAATACAATTACCTAACAAGTACTACAGTAATATGAAATTTTTTTATGTTAGTCATCTTAATTGTGTCAAGAAATCTAAAATTACAAGTGATAGGGGATTGAAATGTTGTTAAAGATTGGTTGAAATGTTATCCTTCCTTAAACACTTCTTCATCCTCACATGGTGTATAGGTGAGCCAAATTTTCATTATTTATCTCTAATAATTTTTAATTTTAAAAATATATTTTTTAATAAAAAAATGTTTTATGTATTTTTAAAAAATCTATTCATTGAATCTAATTGGATCTAGTTCTAATTTGAAATTAATTTGAAGTGAAATTTTAATTTTTAATACTATAATATCAAATAAAGACTACTTTAATTTCATATTAACCAACATAGATACATCTTAACCTCGGACCTATCAAGCACTGAGAGGGATCCAATCTCTCGAGGTGAAAACTTTTTTTTCTAGTGCAAAACTTGAGAAAATGTTTTCACCTCGAGATATTGGATCCCTCTTGGAACTTGATAGTTATAGGGTTAATATGTATCTAGGTTGGTTATATAATACTATATAATATGTATATTTGTATTTGTGTCTCTTTGTTATTCCCTTTCTCTATCTCATCCCCAAAACATACACACACTCTCTCTTCCTCTCTTCCCCTTCTCTCCCTCTCTATCTATATCCTTCTCTCTATTCCCTCCGACTCTCCTCTCTCCCTCACTCTCTCTCCATGATTCCATTGTCACTCCCTCTCTCTCTCTCCACCTTTCTCCCTCTATTTGTTTCTTGTTCCATCCCTCTCCTTCCCCCTCCAATTCCATCTCTCTCTCCTTGTCTCTATCTTCCTTCCTCTCTATCCCTTATCTTCCACCTCCCTTTCTCTCTCTCTCTTACTTCCAACTCTATCACTATCTCCCCCCCTCCCTGTCTTTTTCGATCTCTCTCCCTTCCCCTTCTCTCCCTATCTCTATCCTCTCCTCTTCTTTCTCTTCCCTCCTCTCCTCTCTCCCTCTCTCTCTCTTCATCTCTCCCTTCTCACTCCTCTCTTTCTCCACCTCTATCTCTCTATGTATTTTTTATTTCTTCCCTATCTCTCCCACTCCAACTCCATCTCTCTCTCCCTCTCTCTCTCTCTTCCTTCCTCTCTCTCCCTCTCCCACCTCACTCTCTCTCCCCCCATCACTCTGTCTTTCTCGCTCTCTACCCTCCAACTTTTTCATTATTTGACTCCCTCTCTCTGCCCCCTCCCCAACTCTCTCAGAAATTTGATCAGATTGTATTGTGTTTAGGAAATTACCTAAATTAAAAAAACCTAATTGTTTGTAAAATATTAAACCAACATGTTGGATCAATCATGTCAAAGAAAATAAAATAATGAAAAACTTTAAAAAAATAATGCACTATATTTAATATATTATAATTAGTCAATTTTCTTACTCTCATCCCTTGGATCCTTAGCTAAGATGGATCTATGTCGGTTCTCTCTCTCTCTCTCTCTCTCTCTCTCTCTCTCTCTCTCTCTATATATATATATATATATATATATATATATATATATATATATATATATATAAAGAATTGGCATAGATCCATATTAGCTGAATTTTATCAAAACCTTAATTTCATTTCTATGGGAATACTTTTAGTAGTCATGAGGATAAAGGGTTTAGATATATCTCAAATTGTGACATTTTTCCTTTTAGATTCAATTAAAAAATTGTTGTAAAATTAAATTAAATTAAAATATTTCTATTATGAAATAAGTTATGGTTTTTTGGCATGTGGTATTGATAAGCCATGGTATTGTAACAAAGCCAATTTACAAGTTAATAACATCTATCGTAATGTGGCGGTGAATATCCATGGTTAACAATCTTGTCATATTGTTATAAAATATTTTGATTGGGAAATAATTTATGTTTTTTGGTCATGTGGTATTGATAATCCATGGTATTATAACAAAGGCTATTTTTTACAAGTTAATAATATCTACTATATTGTGGGGATGAATATCCACAGTTAAGAATCCTGTCATATTGTTATAAAATATTATGGTTGTGAAATATGTTATGGTTTTTGGACTTATAATATTGATAAGCCATGGTATTGTAACAAAGCCTATTCAAAAGTTAATAACACAATCAAAATATAACAAATTGAATTTTATTATTTTTATTAATTAAATTTTTTATTATTAATTGAGGCCATATTTAAATATTTACACTCATCCCAATATCATTTGTAACTTCTTCTTTTTATTTTTAATTTAGCATCCCAAAAATAATAAATTCTTATTAAAAATAAATCATTTAACCCAATTGCAATTTATATATTTTATTTTTATATTATAAATATTTATTTTATTTTTTCCATTATAAATATTTCTCTTCTTTTTAGCGTTGGGCTCAAATAAAATATTCACAGATTACAACATCACATTGTAGCACTGCATTTTTTCTCCCCCTTGTTGATATCTACGTGGAAATTCCAGAAGAAGGAAGACCATCAACGTGATCTATGGATTTCTTGGGATTCGAGCCTTAGATGAAGTTTTCATGGGAAACACCTTAGGATAGCATCAACGATTCGATGGAGGAAGGGTAAGGAATGGAGATTTTGGCCATTTGTACATGGGTATGAATTTGGACTCTAGAGAGTTATTCCTTTTTACTATAGATGAGTTTTGTTCTTATGGGTAAACAATTTCGAGGGTTTATATGATCAAAGCATGAATTTCATCTAGATTTGAGGGTTTAATGATTATGATAATGCAAATCTTGATTGCGGCCAACAATTCATCAAAAGACAATGCACAAGTAATAACTTTTCATGTCCTTACTATACAAAGGGTTTAATGATTATGATAATGCATATCTTGATTGCATCCAACAATTCATCAAAAGACAATGGACAAGTAAGCATTTTTCATGTCCTTATTGTAAAAATCAGTTCACTCCTCCCTAACTTTTCTAGGGTCAGAATACATGAAATTTTCTTTTTTCTTTACACCTTTTTTTAGTGGTTGATTGTTTGTGTAATGGACTCTACCATGCCAAAATTAAAAGGTCTCAAGTGATGCAAGAAAATTTTCTCATAGGATGCAAATACTAGACCTTCCTCAAACTTTGTTACATGAAATTAAAAATTTTTGTAATCATGAACATTAAATATTTTCTGTTTCATCCTTAGATTCTGATATCAATTCCTACAATTTTAAACCATGTTACTATATTTTAAGTGGAATATACTTAGATCCCTTAAACCTTACAACTCTCCAAATCTTAAGTTAATTTCAGCTAAAAAAAGGAACCTAAATGGCCTTTGCAATTTAGACTGAATGCTTATAGACAATGATTAAAAATGGAAGAACCCAAATGGTCTGATAACTTTTACCCACCCGTCAATTTCCAAGACCTTTGCTATTATTCTGAACCTAAATAGAGAGTGTAGAAGAAGAAGAGGAGCCTGGATGAGGTTGACCCTGACCTACTTGATACTTTTCAAAGCATGGGCATGCCCTTGACTAGAATAAGATATTGACCATCGTTGTTGTAGATGTTGTTTTTTATAGTGTTTGCATTGCTACCATGCATAGGTAGACTCTATATGTAGTTGAGGCTATCTTTTGTTCATTATAAGAGGTAATTCAAGAGTATCTTGATCTAGTTAGGAAGTAGTTTGGCAGGATTGTTCCTACTGATAACTATTATGATGCATTGTATTTTTTTAAGTGATAACTCCTTCTATTAAATGCCCAATCACACTTTTTCACCCATGGAAATATCCACTTATTTAAGGATGAATGAGATGGAGACCACATAGTTTGATAGGACTCTTATTGTTGTAGATGAGAGGAGTTATGTGAGGTAAGAGGAATTTTGTGACATATATTGAAGGATGCACTGCACGATTTTATGACACCAATCATCTCCATGCCACAATAGTGTATATCTATTTCACTGAGGGAGCAACGATAAGGTATTCCACTGTAAATAATTGGTATGTGAGGGACGAGGAATGCAGATGTGGGATTTATAATTTTATTATGAAAATAGGTTTGTGAGATGGACACAAATCAACGATTTCATGGACCTGAGTAAAGACTGGTTCAACAATTTCCTACAAATACTCAAGCATTGTTTTGAAATGCAGTGATACAATTTGGAGAGTTCTATTATGTTGCCTTGAAAAATAACTATCAATAGGGGGGACAAATATGATCCATATAGGGAAGAATTAGAGTAGGATTGTTTCTAAAATTATATGTATAGGAAAGTCAAGGAACTACTACAGAGGATTAGTGTAGGTGCAACCAAATTCTCATAATGTAAGGAAGTGTACATAGTGTGATTCGATGCTTATTAGTGACCATGTAGCTTCAAATACTTATCGTTACATTCAGGTACAATTTGAGTTGCATTATAAAGTCTCTAATTTCATTTATTGATAGTCTTTCTTGTGTCCTTGTCTCTCTTAATTTCATTGTGGTAGGATTGGAATGGGTTAAAAAGTGAAGCATTTCATTAAGTAAAATAGACACCCACATGTCACTACATTTCATTGTGTATACTCGCTATTTTTTATACAATTAGAAGTGAGAAATATGATGTGTGCACAACTAAAATCCTAGCAGGAATGATGAATCCAGTCTTAGAATGGAAATCGAAACCAAGAATCATAAAATATCAATAAATTTGTGATAGAGAGTAAAAAACACACAAAAAAAAATATTTTGTGCCAACATTGTCTATTTAGTGCAAGATACTACTAATATTTCATAATTTTCAAAGATGGTGGATTTCATGAAGACACCCTCAAGCAAACTTACTAACTTGAAGATAAGATGGTGAGTGCAACTATTTATTTTAAATAGACTAAGTTTAGGTAATTAAAAAAAGTTTGAAAATCACTAGAAACACCACCCCTGTTTATTTTAAATAGGCTAAATTTAGGTAATTAAAACAAGTTTGAAAATGACTAGAAACACCACCCCCACATCATTTTATTTCCAATTGTACAATATAATATTGAATAAAATTATGAGAACTTCCATTTAAATTGACCATACATAAAATAACAAACAAGGTTGATGCTTTTAAAAGATATGTCCATCATTAAATATAAGATGTGACAAGGATGGCTCATAAGTTTAAAGGCTATAACCATTACCAACTATAATATAAGAGTTAATGAGATGAGAAAAAGTTTGTCTTCATATAACATGTAAACGTCATATTACTTATAACTCATGCATATTATATCTTATTGTGCATATGTTAATTGTATAACTTCAATCTGGGTAATTTTTTACATTTAAATTGTCAAATGTGTAGAAGTTACATTACACTAGCTTAAATCCACACACAAATAAAATATCAGAAATATGGAAAGGGAATGATTAAGCATTTTCACATTGGTTTAAATTGTTTTGTGAAGAACCAATTCAATGTTATTTTTGGTGGAGTATTAAGTTAATAACCGAAGATAAAATGTTAGTCTCTTAAATGACTGAAAAATGATATTTAGAATGTTATATAGAAGTTACATTTCACATAGCTATATCTACCCTAGATCATAACTATAATATTCCAACTCTATTTTTTTTATAGAAGTTACATTTCATGTAGCCAGAGAAGTTACATTTACATGTTTCTACCATGACGTAACTATAATATTCCAACTACATTTTTTATATAGAAGTTACACTTCATGTAGCTATAGAAGTTACATTTACTTGTTTTAGATAGAAGTTACATTTTAAATAGATATATCTACTGTAACATAACTATAATATTCCAACTTCATTTTTTTCACACTTTTCAACATTTTAAAGATTTAGTTGATATTGTTTAAGACATCTCCTATTTGCAACATTTTGAATTCTTAAGTGGGATCTTGGGTAGGTTTTTGTTACTACCATATATCATGTTTAAGTAGATGGTGTTTTATAATTCACCCAAGAGACTTTAGGAGCAACCTTGAATTGCATGCTTGTTTCCATTATACATCTAATATTTGGAAACTTTTCGACATGAAGAACCCAATAGCCCATGTTGAACGTGAAGCAAGTACCTCAAAAATTGGGGAATATCAGTTATTCAATTTCCAAATGGGGATAGATCCGGAGAAGGCAATGAAAACTATCATAAATGGATTTTTTTGGGTTGTATTTAATGAAATCCCACTAGAATTTTCTACTAAAGTAAATCAATTGATGAATTTGAAGCTTGAAGGTAGTGTTGAATAAGTGTTGCAAGGTATTTCTATAACACTATCTATCTACATAATTCTAATGCCATGAGATGGTCTCTCAATAACACTATTTTCCAGTGATGGGTGCTAGATGTATATAGCTTTCTCATGTCGTACATGTAAATCGTATCATTTTATTTCTATGAAATCTCAAAATGTGTTCAAAGTTTGTCTCAGATAAGGAAATGTATATGTACTCTCGAATTTATCTATGTTGTAATAAAATGAAGAATAAAGTTGTCATTGCAACTAATTGGGACTACCATGTAAGTTTACTTTATTACATGAAATTCTTGATTTTCTAGATCCCAACTAGTTAGGGTTAAAAAAAAAATTGTTGTAATGAGATTAAGAATAAAGTTGTCATTTTAACCAATGAAATCTACCATGTAAGATTTATTTCCTACACAAAATTGTTTATTTGTTAGATCCCAACTTATTAGGATTATGAAGAGTCCTCTTTCATGAAAATATTTATGAATGCTCTATTCTTTCTCAAAGAATTACATATTACAGAAAGGTGGAAAATAAATTAGATGCAATTGAATGGTTTCTGTTTTAAAATGTGCAGACGGACTATAAAATCATTTTCAGTTGCGTTCAAACATTTTGGAGTACCCACTAAAGTGCTTCATTTTCCTCCTAGTTAATTTCATTTCTACTATCCCAATGCTTCTAGAAGTCCCTCTCCAAAGTGATCTCTTAACTATCTTAGAGGGAAATTGCTTACTTGATTGGAACCCATGGATTACAATTTGATTAGGAGAAAGTGATGAGAAAGCTTCATATTCTTCAATATATTCTACATTTAAAATCATATCAAATTATTTCCTTTTTGTTTAATTGATACGACAATCACTCGAGCATTTCTTAGTATTTTGAGACCTTTTTTAATGGTTTTTTTCCTTTGCAAGTTATGTTCTCAATTAATGAAATTAAAGAAAAGGTGAAAATGATGCAATGGAAGGACTTTCTGTTTTAGTGCCTAAGAATGCCTTGCTAATGTGAAGGGCTTGGTATTTTCTTGACTCAAGATTAGTCACATTTGACTTCCTAGCATTTCTTTTAATTTCATTTTTGTTGTGTTTATATTGTTATACTTGAAGATGGTGATCTATTGTGTGTAATAGGAAGTATTAACTACTAAGAACTCTCAAAGGTGATATTGATGGATGACTAACTTTAAATGTCCCTACTTTAAATTTTAGTATTACATGATCATGCAAAGAAATTATTAATCAATATTAAAGGGAAGATCATTAACATGCAGTGTTTCTTGTCTTGTCATATAATTACTGCATTTCGGCCCCTAATAATATATTTGAGGCTATTTTTTGCTTGTTACTTGTGGATCTTCCCTTTGGCACAGAAAAACATCAACGATAAATATCCATTGCATTGGCATCATACATTATCAAAGAAGAACTCACGAAAAGAAGTAGAGGACATGGGAGAAATTGGTACAATGAGCAGATAACTGCTAGAGAAACAATGAGCACCATAATTTCTTGTGTATTTATATTCACTCAAAATTAACTAGTCATAAAAAGTGTCTTTTTATTTTCCGAATATTTTCATGTATACAGAAATGCTAAAAATGCAATTTCAGACTAATTATTCAAACTAATAATTATCAGATAGTCATAATTTATAATTAAATAGTATAATATGATTAATATTAAAGCCCAAAGAGTTAGCTCAATCAGTCAAATCAAGTGCCTTTCCAATGGAAGGTCACAGGGTCGAATCCTGAAAGCTCTTGGGGTCAGGTCAGTAAATAGGCCGAGGGCTGTGACCCCCTTCGGGTGGGGTCCACCCTAGCATTGAATGAACCTGGACGTAGCAGACCCACTGACCATGGTAATCCATGAACCAGAAGTGAAATATATATATATATATATATAATATTATAGGACACAACTATAGGACTTAATTGTGAGGGGCATTGTGACAATATATTTACACTTCTCATTGTATTAGATGATCATCTCTCAGAGTGTTATATCCATCTAACGAAATGTACTCCCAGAAGCCATTGTGGGATTGAAATTTTTTCTTTCAGTGGACAAGTGGTGATATATTTTCTTAGGCCTTAGTGTTCTTCTTCCCTAAGGTTTTGACACTACTCACAGCTAGCACCTTCATTCAACCAAGTGAAGTACTCATCTTGGAAAGTTGAATAATTTTGTCTCGACAATCCAATATGATGTTGGATCAATCTCATGATCCCAAAAACATAGGTCGTAATAACAAGGAAATTTTACTACGAGTAAAATAATATCCAAATTTAAGGAACATGACTCTTTTACAACAAGCAATAAGGATATTTTTTACACTGATCTTTTTTTTCCATTTGTTTTCAAAAGTTATCTATTGCCTGATATTTTTAACGTGTAACTTAGTTGGTATGATTGTGCCTAAGGTTTTGTTTAAGGTTGGATACTAAGTTCCTAAGGTGTTATTTTATATGGTGATGTTTTATTTGTTTTCTTTATACAAGTCATATAGCCGCATAGTGGCCACTATCGAATGTTGAGGTATATGTCGTATAAATATTTTTTAGTCTACTTTATTTTATATTCAAGTATTCATCACATTTCATGTCTTATACTCTGCATTATATCTTCTTTCATTTTCAGGAGAGGAACTCAATATTGATGGTAAGAAGCAACAATTGAAGAAAGAGAAGAATAATAACACTAGAGCAATAAATGTAAAATGAGAGTGAAGAGAATTTGTCTAGTGATAGCCTTAGGGACAATATCTTGCATAAGACACACTCATAGAGGCTGATGGCCAAGCTTTCAGGGTTGGTGAATTCACTTGCAATGTTTTGACAACATAGCGATAATGTTTTGAAATGATGAAACAATATTTCATGTATAAATTGTAGTCCAACAGATATTAAATTGGAAACTCATATTGTAATACTTGATATTTTATATAATAAAATTTATATGGTTGAAATTATTTTTATTTGCACTTGATATTATTTAGTCTTGTAATTAACATATGTAACTTTGCATTATCATATTAGATAAACATGCACATTGTATAGTAGTTTTTTAAAATTTAGTGGCAAAATCATACTAATTAATTTATGTTGATTAATAATGAACACATAAAACCAATCTAAGACTACTAAATTAGTAGTTTATATTAATTAATTATGAACACGAATAAAATGAATATATGACTAAATTAGTCGTTTATAATGATTATGAATGAAATTAAATGAAATGAATAGAAACTAATAAATCACTCGTTTATATTATGAATAAGAAAATACCAAAAAAAGATAAATGACTACTGTATATGATAATTATTTTTATTAAAATGATGACTAAATTTTGC
Source organism: Pinus tabuliformis (assembly GCA_031772625.1). Lineage (NCBI taxonomy): Eukaryota > Viridiplantae > Streptophyta > Pinopsida > Pinales > Pinaceae > Pinus > Pinus tabuliformis. Next base: position 894,454,982 of record CM062816.1, on the reverse strand, counting down.
ATATATATGACTATTAGTAGCTAATTTATAGTATCTTATAACAAGACTAGAATTTAGTCATGTTTCTTTAGTCATTAATTGGTTTCAAATAATGACTAAAATTTTCATATATATGACTATTAGTAGCTAATTTATAGTATCTTACAACACAACCAAAATTTTGGTAATATTTCTTTGGTCATTAACTGGTTTTCTGAAGGATTCATATACTAATATATTTTGTTGTATATTTGGTCATTAATTGCAACAATTAATGACTAAACCAATGAAAAATTTATGACTAAATATACTACTAGATGGTAAAATTTAGGAAACCAATTAATGACTAAGCTAAAAATTACTAAAAGTTTGTCATGTTATAAAATACTATAAATTAGCTACTATTGGTCACTGACAGAAAAATGGTCGTTTATATGCAAATTTTAGTTGTTTTTTTAGTAATTAATTAGTCATTTTGTACTAGTGCCTAGTTTTTCATCATTTCTCTTAATGTAACATTTGTTGCCAAATTTTTTTAAGTGTTTAACTATTTCAACTTTTCTACACCACAAATCATAGGGATTTTTGTCACTGTTTGGTCTGAGATGGAATTTAATAAGAATAGTTATTATTGTATGAATTTCCTCTACCCAAAGCCTCTCTTGAACATTCTTTTTTGTCATCATTGCTTTGTGTAACTACTACACTGACTTGTTTTCTCTCCCTGCAACACCATTTTTCTGGGGAGTCTATGGTATGGTAAACTTCCTTTCGATCCCATTCTTTTTACAGAATTCATCAAACTCCTTTTAATTGAACTTACCTCCATTATCATACCTTACGATTTTGATTTTGTAATCAATTTCATTTGCATCCATGGCTTTGAACTCTTTGAATTTATCAAAAGCTTCATGTTTCTCTATGAGGAAGGGAACCCACATCATCCTATTGAAATCATCTTTTATTAACATAAAACATAACTTACTTATGGTTGACTGCATTCTAGATGGTCCACACAAATACATGTGTACCAATTGTAATGGCTTTGTTGAAGAGTATTCCTTTAACTTGAAAGGAAATCGAGATTGCTTTCCTAATTGGTAGGACTTACAGATAATATTATCTGCCTTTGAAAGCCTAGGAAAATCATTAACAAGGCTTTTATTTCTCATCTTGAAAATCTGGTCAAAGTTTAGATGTCAAAGCCTTCTGTGCCATAACCAACTCTCATCAATCTTTATCAAAAAACACTTTTTTGTCTTTTCTTTCAGCATAGAGACATTTTTTTTTCTATTCTTATAATTTCAACAAATATTTCTCCTATACATGTGAACTTGGTTTGGAAATTTTTAGATTTGAAGATCACATCATAGCCTTGATCAGACATTTAAGACACACTCAACATATTATGCTTTAGGCCATCAACATACACAAAAAAAAATCACTTTACCTTTGCCATTTGATATCCTAACCATTCCATTTTGCAATTATCTTACCTAGAGAATTGTTTCCAAAAGCCACATGACCTTTTTCAACTCACTTCCAAGTTATCAAATTGATTCTATCTCTTGTTGTATGCATGGAACAACCATTGTCCACATACCAATGGCTCCCACCATTGTCATCATACAAAGAAATATCACACTGTTCAGATTTTTCTTTTTCTTTCCAAACTTTGGGATTCTATTCAGTTTGTTAAATAACTTGCTCTTTCTTCTTTCCTTTAGCCTACAATTCATTGCTATATTCCCAAATTTTTGATATTTAAAACATTTCACTAGATAGTTTAGAGTAGAAAAAGACTATTTTACTTGGGTCCACTTTTCCTCTACTGAATTCTTCAGCTAGATTTGTGTTCTCTGTAAGACAGATTGACTTTGCAGTTTGTTTCTATGTGAAAAGAATTGGTGCATGTGAAACAATACCCTGGGAAGATATCATTGTTCTTGGAAGGTTTCATTCTATGCGAGGTGATTTTTGGTCAGTTAGATTTACTTGGCCAACATTATTCTTTTGTTGTTGCTAATGTTTCTTTGGCTATGTAATTGTTTCTTACTACTTTGCATTCCCTTTTTTTTGGAAGAACAAAATTAATTGCCCCCTTTCCTTTGAGTTTCAATGTTGTACTTGACTCAGCTTCATATCCTATACCAGTTCGATTTGAGGAGGGCCTTTGTGCTTCCAATATCTCATTCAAACCTTCAGTCCCTTTTCCAAATTTCTGATTGAAACTGCTAAATGTTTTAGCCTTCTCCATCTTCTTCTTCAGCAATACATTTTTTCCTTCCATCTTATCACATATTTGGGCCTTTTCATTCAACTATTGGTTTAAGGAATATTGTATTTTCTTACCTTTTTATTGCAGAAGAATTGGTTCAACAACCTCAACCTTTTATTTTATCAAATATTCCTTTTAGGTTTATTTTTCTTTCTCAACCTCTCTTTCTCCTCAAGTGCACTTACCATTTCTCCTTTATGATCAACTTCTCCTCCATAATCATTATAGTTAATAGCCCCGATATGTAGATTTTTAGTGGCCATCAACATGAATTCGCTAGGGCACTCATCATCTCTATCCTCATTTAAGGATTGGCTAGATTTCATTTCTGAAGATCTCTAATCCTGAGCATAAAAGCCTCTCCTCTTGACCTTTTTCTTGTCATTTTGAACCTTTTTAAATTTATCTTTAGGATCATAATATTTCTTCTTCTTTTCGAGACACTTTGATGCACAACGACAAACTTTGTCAAAATTAAAACATTTAAATGGTATCTTACCTTTATAATTTCCTGATCCTCACTTGAGTCTCCTCACAAAGTTGGATTCTTCTTCATCTAATTCACAATAAGAGTCATCATGGTCATCCTTTCACTTCTTTTCTGCTTTGAAGGTTGATTCTTTAGCTACAAACTTGCCATTCGAAGTTCTCATCTCATAGGAAGTGAGTATACCAAGTAGTTGATCTAGAGTGAGAGTGCTTAAACTTGGCATTTCTTGAATGGATGGCACCTTTGGATTAAAACTCTCAAGAATATATCTTAGTAATTTTTGAACTATCATATCTTCATCAATATTCTCATCAAGCCCTTCTATGTTGTTCACAACTTCATCAACTCTTAAGAAATACTTTGCAATATCTTCATCATCATCCATGCTCAATGATTCAAATTGAATCCTACAACCTTAGAGTTTAGCTTTATTTACCTTGCTTTCTCCTTCATAGAAACTTCTCATCTTGTCCTATATTGCTTTGGAAGACGTGAAATCCATCACCTTGATAAGCTCTGATTTAGGTAGGCCAGTAAGCGGGGCATTCATTGCTTTAACATCACATATGAACTCCAACTTCTAATCTTTTGGTAACCATTGTTGAAGGTCTTCGATATGCTCCTTCCACAACATCTTGCACATCAGCTCCAAGTGATTGAATGTAGGTCTTCATCTTCACTTTCTAAAATACATAGTTTGTTCCATTGAAAATAGGTGCCCTGTTGTTGTGACATCCTTCCTAGTTTTCCATGGTCCTCGTTCTTTCTTCCAGCTGTTAAATTGTTCTAAAGTAATAGGCTTCGATACAAATTGTTGGAATCTTGGACAATAATTGGGGGGTGGTGTGTATTAGTATTATAGAAATTTTACCAAATTAAAACTCTCTTCTACTTTGTGTTCATCATTAAATCCTTCAACAATAAATTAAATAGCCATAATAGGGATTAATGCCAATAGTCACAATGGAAAACACAATAACAAGTAACTTTTAGAACCTCTCTTCAATTCATTCATCGGGCATGCTACAACTTTTTGTTACAATTTCTATAGCCATAACCAATAAGAAGCTACAACTGAATGGAGCTACAACGCCAACTATTCTCCAACACCCACTAGAAAGAGCACCAACCCCTAATCAACAAGCTACAACGTGCTTTGACAATCATTGTTCCATTTTTCATCCATTTTCACACTAGGATCAACGAAAACCTTCTATGCTTTCAAAAAAACCTGAATCCCTCAAACACCAACACCTTCAGCAATATTTGATCACTAAGAAACAAGCACCTTCAATAATTTTTTATTATTGATAAATAAACACCTTCAACAATCATTGCTGGTAAACAAACACCTTCAACAACTTGTGATTGTTGATAAAGACACCATACCAATACCTTGCTACACAAGAAACTTGGTCTCAAAAAGCTTGTGTACATTCTGCTTGACCAAGCCTGCTTATAAAGAGTTTGGCTTGATATTTTTAACTTCTTTGTATTTTCATTGATTATTGCATGCTTCATTATTTTTTCCTTTGTCATATTCATCTAAGTCTTTTGGACATGTTCTCCAAGTTATCTTACCTCAAAAACCATTCTTTGCAAGTTAAACAGATCTTTTCTACAAATTTTAGTAATCCTTCCTTTTTACAAAATTTAGCAGTTTTCCTGCCATTTTTATCTGTTGTTCAATTTTGTCTTAATGGCCAAAAATTGTAGTCAAACTAGCAGTTCTGCCTTTCTACATTTAAGCTTATTTTGTTGGCTCTTTTTCCTGCTTCTTCATCATTAAACCCGGTCTCCGCGACCATTAACTTAGGCCTTGAGCGTTAATCCCTTACAATTCCTATTGGATTTTTTACTTTTGTTAATGACTTTGTGCCGTTGGTGAGGCCTCTATGTGAGGCGACAACACATCAGCCCAAAGGTCGGAGCTCCCAAGCTCCCAATTTTTTTTATTAATTGCAATTCTTAAAAAGTTACTGAATTTCAAGATCTAGCGATGGTGCCAGAATATATTATGTCATGCCTTTGGTCATGTATCTACATGAAACAACCAAGCGACATATCCAGGCGCATAGCTTGTGTTGGGAGTGGGATCCCCCAAGGGTCGTTTTCGGGCTAAAATCCCATGTTTATGTCAAGTTTTCGTAATATAATTGTAAAGACTCTGCATTTTGTGGTCGCAGAGCGCAAAAGTATTATGTGTCACAAAGGATAGTATGCCCTTAGTTTTGTAAAGTAAAGTCAACTGTAAGAGATCTACCCATGGTCTACGGACCATGGGAATGTATAAGAAGAGCTAAGCTCTATGTAGTTAATAGCATCGAAGAAGTAAGAGAGTCATAGCTTTAGAGCAAGAAGTATAAGTCTTGGGTTGTAGCATAGTTAGAGGCTCCGCAGCTGAGTGCGCAGAGACGTAGGGTAGAAGTCCGCAGTTGAGTGCATGAACCCCTGCAGTTGTGTGTGCAGGGTGAACAGAGTCTGTAACACTTGGAAGATATTAATAAAAGGAGTTATTTTGCAATTTCTGTGTATTTTTTCTGTTGACGGGTTTGAATATCTTGTGTATGAATTTCCTTTATTATGCTTATATGATGCACGAATGAATGCAATTATATTGAATAATTGAACGCAATCACAAATATCTGCTTACACGGTGATAACTTTAAGAAATTGACAAGATAAGAAAAACACTTAGGATAATTGAGGAATCTGCACAACATGCTTCCATTGCAGCGTGAAAGTGCCTAAGCCCCAGGATAAGGCTGCATAAATGTTGATCGTATACTTTTGCGAAGGTATTGAAAGCCAGAATAGAGGGTTTGTCTTACAATCCTTAGAGTGAGTCACTTGCACAAAGGCAAGGATAGAAGAGATAAACGGCATCAAAACCATCTCAAGGTGTGGAAACTTGTTTTGAGCATCCCCCCATACTTCTTTGGGTGAGACTTCAATCTGCACTCCGCAGGCTAATGCCAAAAGTGCTAGTAGTGTAGGGATTTGTTTGGCTAAATAATGTTGAACCTAGGTTAGGCCCCCTCAAGCCAACAAATGGTTCCGTTGTCGAGACCGGAATCTCCATAAGAGATGTGTGACGTCATATCACTCGAATCCAACTAAGAAAGAGATTGGAGACTGGTTGGATAGAAAGATCCACGAATTCTGGGCACAGGAGAACAGAAACCCGCGACTTATAAAGGAATAGTGATTGGACTGGTACTTGTATACAGATATCCATGAGATATTTTTCTGCTCTTTCCCTATTGTGCTATACGAGTGGATCGCGAAGCTAGCAGATAGCCAAGGAAGGTGGAAACTTAACGGATCTATTGTGTGGACCCCAAAGCCAGTGTGACGGTTGGAAGCATCAGAGGATAAGACTACCTGTGCTATCGATGATTGGCTCCATCGCATCATAGGAGGATTTGTGACTGAATTCGCAGTCGACACCTCTATCAGCTATGGTGAGGCGGAGCGACGCTTTTTCAAAGGACCGTGAGATAAGTACGTAAAGTCTTTGAATACTTAGATTAAAATTTTATTGTGTGAAAAATGGGTTATGTAGCTACCTTGATGTTTGGGACTACGCGAAGTGAAAAAACTTACAAGAACGAAGGAAAAAAGGGTCCAGAGTATAGCCCCTCGATTTCACCTCAGTGAAGAGATGAAGAAGGGATATCAAAGGTTTCTCCATCAAGTGCTATTTAGTTAATAAGACAAGGATTCCCACGATTACCACCTCCACCTACACCACCTTTGACTTCACCACCATTGCCTCCAAATTCACCTGTACCACCTCCACCTCCACCGTGGTTTAGTATGGCCAATACAGTGAAGTTGCCTTTGTTCAAAGGGTTGGGAAATGAGGACCTAGACCAATTCTGGTTCATTATGAGGGCTGTATGGGAAGCTCACGGTGTTATAGATGATCATATAAAAAAGGCGATAATGGTTAGTGCTCTGCAAAATTGCATGCTATCCTGGTATATTAAGTACTCTAATGATAACTAGAATGTTGGCATAGCAGACATCCAAGCAGCACTAAATAGGGAATTTGGTAGGCCTAAATTTGAGGCACAGTCAATTGTGGGGTTCAAAGAGATCACGATTTAACTAGGCAAGACACCTTGGGAACTAGATCAGAGGCTAAAATGTATAATCTGTGAAGCCAACATGAATTAGACAGATGCACAGCATCGCGAGTGGTTTGTAGCTTCGATACTGCCACACTTAAGGAGTGCGTTGTTGCAGCAGAAGATAACAACTCAGGTATAGGCCTTGAAGATTGCCATGAGACTACGTGAGACTCCAATGCAAGATCCTAATCTAGGGGTTCAGCAGATCCATGCACAATTGAAGAATCTGTGCCCTGAGATGTAAAGTCTGAAGCAGGATAGGATGACTCGACTAGAGGTACGCAAGGAGGTATGGTGCTTGAAATGCAGGAGTCAGGGTCATGACAAAGACCATTGCCCGGTATTTGCAAATTACATTGCAGGAGGAGGACCGATTCCTTTAAGGCCAGAATCTTAAGCAGGACCTAGTGCGAGGCCTGCATTATGGTGCACTATCTGTTAGGTAGCCAGAAAACATGCCACGGATAACTGTCACTTGCTACAGAAGTATGTACAAGCACCGCAACAGCTGTTCTGCAACTTTTGTAGGTTGGTAGGACATGATGAGCATACTTGCAGGAGCTATGAATTGATGATGGATAGAACTCCCACCTACAAGGTTCAGGCTGAAACATGTCCCCTTGACCAGAATGGAGGGATGGAACAAACAAGCTTTTAGGGGCACGGATGAGGCCTAGGCAGAGGAGGACCTAATAGAGGTTGAGGATAGTTGATTTGCTACAATTGCAGAGGACCACGACACTATGCCCGCAATCGTACTAATCCAACGCATTCATCGTGCAAGTATTGCACGCTGTTTCATCATGAAATGGAAGATTGTCCTACACTGATAACTAGGATACATGACAAAGGGGTGCTACCACCTCTGCCAAGAAAAAACCTGTAGATGATGAGATCTGAGCCGCGTGAGGAAGATCTAAACGTAGATATAGTACTTAGAAGTGGAATTGCGATGGGATATGACAAGGGGAAACAACCAGAAGAGAGTACATGGGTTCACAAAGCCTCAGCAAAAGAGGCTGAGTTTGATTTGGAGTGCACTCGTGAAACCTTCATGGAAGCTAAGAAGAGCTTTGCTAAGGCCTCCACCTCAGGAAGAAAGGATATGCTTGAGCCAAAGATGGACCCCTCTATGCTCACAACTTTCCTGGAAACCTGTATGAAGTTACTGCACGATAGTAAGCCTATGAAAAGGTTACAATAACTCATCAATAGATGCACTGGAACTGTGCCATGTGAGCTGCATGTAGTATAAAAGATTGGCAACCATAAAACAAGGATGGGCCGGGAGATGAGACGGACGACACAAATAGGAGACTATGAAATGGATCGGGTCATTCTCGAGCTGGGTTCAGATGCGAATGTCCTACTAAAGAAGACTTGGGAGAAAATGAGGAGACCTACGCTGTAATGGTCTCCAATTTAGCTAAGAATGGTGAATCAAAAGAAAATCATCCCCATGGGGCGGCTGCAGGGGGTGACTGTGGATATTGAGGGAGCGACTGTGCTAGCAGATTTTGAAGTAATAGAGATAGTGGATGACAGCAATCCCTACCCTACGCTCCTGGAATTGACTGGGCTACTAATATGAATAGGGTAATCAATCTGAAGAAGCAAAAGATGATCTTTGAGAAGAAATCGTTGCGCATAATAATACCCCTCGATCAAGCTAAAGGATCATGGTATACTGAACATGTTTGTGATTATGAGAATGATGACGACCTGGACTATATCTATAAGATAACAACACGAGACCAAGATTGGTTGAATCCCACCATAGATGGGCATATTATGTGCGATCGTAAGAGTTCCTCCACTTTGTACTTCGACAAAGAATTAGAACGCTAGCAGAATCAGTTACATGAAGTAACTACGCTGAATTGCAACATGATGACCCGATCACTGCACTGTGTGTCGTCAGAAGTAAGAAATATACCTATTTACAATGGTCTAAATGAGGTAGATATCTTTTTGGATGCATTTGAAAGGGAGATAGCAGAAAATCAATGCTTCCAAGCCTTGGACTGGGCACTGTGCGCTATGCCCGCAAGATCGTGGTGTACACACAAATGAAGCTTTGATGATTGGTGTGAATGTAGGAGGATGATGAGAACATGATTTGGGAAGCCTAAGATGCGATTGACAGACAAGTACAATGAGAAGAATTATCTACATGCGCATTTGGCCAAATGGACACAGGCTTGTGCAGGAAATCCCCAACCTGAGTGGGTGTACCTGTTCTGTCATACCCTAGATGTTATCCCAATGAATTGGTATATAGAAACAGAGCTCTACCATGGGACAAACGAATGAGATATCCTGCATGAAGGATTCTTGATGCCATTCAGTTTTGGGGATGGGTTTGATAGTATTGATGAAGCGCTACAAGAGGTGAAAGCAACTATCTTTAGGATACCGCAGGATCCTTTAGAATCGATTCAACCTGAATGGGCTACTCAGCTGAGTCACGCACTCGAATGTTATTTTTATAATTGTTGAAGAAGAGGATGAGGATCCATAGAAGATTAACATTCTAGAAACAGAAGGCCACTGCGAGGTTCAAGGACCACAGATTGAGAAACCTGATATAATCGTGCCAGTGAAAACAAAACAAGTGAACATTGGTACAGAGGAAGAACCCAAATTCACAAAGATTGGAGACTATTGGGATGATGTGACAATGGATAAGGTCGTGGAATTGCTCTATGAATACTAGGACTTATTCCCTAACAATTTTAAGGATCTAAAAGGAATAATCAGAGACCTAGGAGTGATGAAGATCACCTTAAAGCCAGACACGAAGCCAGTTGAGAAGAGACTTTACTGCCTCAATCCAAAATACAAGGAGAAGGTCCGCTTAGAGCTAGAAAAGATGCTAGCAGTAAGCATCATTGAGCCTGTGGAAGAATCTAATTAGGTAAGCCCAATGGTGGTGCAAGAGAAGAAGTAGACGGATGAGATAAAGATACGTGTGGATCTTAGAAAACTGAATGACGCTTGTGTGCATGATCCTTTCCCGACTCCATTCACTAATGAAGTGTTGGACAATGTAGGTGGCCAAGAAGCATATTACTTCACTGATGGGTTCTCTAGGTACCACCAAATCAAAATCGCACCAGAGCATAGGAGTGAGACAACCATCGTGATTGAGTGGGGTTGTTTTTAATACACTGTAATGTCATGTGGATTGAAGAATGCGCCTGCAATATTTTCACGCATAGTTGTTGTGGCATTCAAGGAGTTTATTCATAAGTTCTTGGAGGTATATTTTTATGACTGGATTGTATTTGGGCTGGTTAAGCACCATGTAGCAAGCTTGCACTTGATGCTAGATACCTGTCGAAGATACTAGATCACACTCAATCTCAAGAAGTGTCTATTTTGCATTGCTTTTGGGAACCTATTGGGACATGTGGTTTGCAAACAAGGACTGATGGTAGACCTTATTAAGATTGTGGTGATACTGAACTTATAAGTGCCGAGGAGTGTGAAATAGTTGTGCACTACTCTGGGACATACGAGATATTACAAAATTTTTATCAAAAGCTATGCATAGATCACTACGTCGATGGAAAAATTGTTGAAGAAGGATCTCACATTCTACTGAAATGATGACTGTAAGAAAAGCCTGTATATATTGGAAGAAAAGATGGTTACCGCGCCGATTCTAGTCTTCCCAGACTGGAAGAAAGAGTTTCATGTACTTGTCGATGAGTCATGCATAGCGTTGGGGGCAATACTAACACAAGCTGGTGGAGAAGGCGTGGACCCTCCTATCACATTCGCAAGCCGCAAATTATCCAAAGTAGAGAAGAACTATTCTACCACTCAACGCGAGGGGCTAGCTATGGTGTATGCGCTCCAGAGGTACTAGCACTACTTTCTAGGAGGCCATTTTAAGATGTATATGAATCACTCTGCGCTGATGTACCTGGTCAATAAACCTGTGTTGGGGGGCTGAATCTGTAGATGGATCTTATTGTTCCACGAGTATGATTCTGAAGTTGTTGTGAAGCCTATACGATTGAATGTGGGACCAGACCATCTGTCACTCATCGAAACAAGGGAGAAACCTACTAACTTGGAAGAAGGATTGCCTGACACACAACTATTTGTAGTGCATGTCGCAGATGGTCATTTTGAGGATATAATACACTTCCTAATAACAGGAACTACACCAGAAGGATACTCTATCCAGTAAGAGAAGGAATTAGTGGTGTGCACGATAGATTTCTCTGTCATTACTAGGCATCTATACAAGATGGGGACTTATGAGATATTGCGACGGTATGTACCTAAGTTTGAACGAAGCCACATTCTCGTGGATGCTCATGGGGGCGCCCCGAGAGAACATTATGTAGGGAGAGAAACTGCGCAAAAGCTTCTATGCACAAGGTTGTGGTGGCCAACCCTTCATTAGGATTCAAAAGCATATTGCAAGGTGTGTGATGTATGTTAAAGAACAAGCAGGCCATCGCGAAGGGATGAAATGCCTTTGAATCCACAAATAACGTTGCAACCATTCAAAAAGTGGGCAATAGATTTTGTAGGACCCATCGAGCCACAAGGGAAGACAGGAGCATGGTACATTATCACTGTGATGGAGTATTTGACTCGTTGGGCAGAAGCACAGTTGGTGAAGGATTCCATAGGTACGACAGTTGCAAAGTTCCTATTTGAGCATTTATTAACGCAATTTGGATGTCCAAGGATCTTGATGAGTGATCATGGTACACACTTCCTGAATGAGACGGTGATCGCACTAACGAAGGAATTTCAGGTATATCACCTGATGAGCACACCTTATCATCCACAGGCTAAAGAGAAAGTGGAGGCGTTCAACAAAGTGCTTGAAAATGCGTTGACCAAGGTTTGCAATGCTCAGCAAAGTGATTGGGACCTATGCATACTTACAGTATTGTGCGCTTATCAAACGACATGCAAGAAGTTGATGGGAAAAACCCCTTTTAGGCTTTTCTATGGTGTGGAAGCCATAATTTCTATGCAATACATCATGCCTAGTCTGCGCATAGTAGTGCCCAAAGGTATGATAGATCGCGGAGCCCTAGAAAAGGGGTTCACGCAACTGGATGAGCTTGAAGAAGAAATATTTTTGGTTGGATTTCACTAGTAGGTCCAAAAGCAGCGTGAGAAGGCATGGCATGATCGACACATCAAGCTATGCACATTTAAGGTAAATGATCTGGTTTTGTTGTATGATAGTAATTTTGATAAATTCCCTGGAAAATTTAGGATGCACTGTTTAGGACCTTATATTATTAACGAGATTACCGATGGATGAGCGGTACAACTGGTCAGGTTAAGGTGAATGGCAGTTGCTTGAAGCCGTACACTGGTGGTTCAGCCATGTGACTTAATAAAAGTAGCATAGTCTTAACGCTCTAAGCAGCTGAAAGGAGGCGCGGGGCTATAAACTACACTACCCAAGTTGGGGAGCTGCATGATTGGAAGATGGTACAAAGTAAGGACGTGTCACTAGGTCCATGACAATGTGGAGGGAGCTGCACTACCTAGGGAGAAATCACGCAGGTTAGTTGGAAAGTGACCTTTAAAGTCACTGATCATGAAAAGACGACAAAAGTGAGGCCAAATGGAGCAGGCGGCTGGCATTTAAGATGAAATTTATGGCTTAGATCCTTGAAAATATATCGCCAATCTAGCATTACTGAACCAATTTCAGGGGGAAAGATTGGATTTTAATTCAAATTTCCCTATAAATTACAAGTGCTTGTCCAACAAGAAACACTTGGCATTTTAAGTATTCAGTTGTTGAGATCTCAGACGCCTATGGACCCAAAGTTTTTCGAAGCTCTCAAATAGACTCCTGCATTTGCGAACTTTCCTGAGACGTCTCGAGTACTGATAGAGAGTGTTATGTCATCACCCCCAAAAGTTATCAATACACAACAGGTGTTAAAAGAACCGACACAAGATATGGAGAGACAGGCAGAAGAAGTTGCCCTAGAAGTAGCCGAAGTACTGGCGGAGGTACCTAAATCCTCGAGAACACCAAGACTGAAGACGACCCTAATAAAGGAGACCATGAAAGATAAAAAGGGCAAGAAGCCTGCCATCCTGGTGCATGCGTCGCTGAGACGAAACCCACCAAAGCCCACTTCACAGGAGAAAGGCAAGGCTATAAACCTAGAGGCAGAAGAGGAGGATGCCAAAGACATCCCCATGGACAATGAGGATGTGGGAGTGGAGAGAGAGGAGGTCAAAACCCAGGGTGTAGACCCTCTTACATAGTTGCCGAAGTATGTCCCTTCACGCAAGCCTAAGTCCAAGGTCCCAAAGCACATTAATGAAAGTAAGACTACCCTGCAAACACCATTGATACCAGATGAGATCAATTTTGATGGTTCATGTTAGGCATGGGTGCCAATTTTGAAGCTCAAATACTGGGACTTGGTAGACCATGAGAAGTTCCCACACCTTGCGACCGAATGGTTGATGCACCGCATCATAGACACAAAGATGGGGATGACTGCACTGGAGCCATGGAAGTGCCTCAGAGTAGTAGATAAGGTAGGATTACTCAACCTTCTTTGTATGCCGCACAGTAACCGCACCCCTGTGACAGTTTTAGTCATCAAGAAGCTATTATGCTTGGTGCATGATGGGTGTCTATGGCTGGAGGAGCCGATACCTATCACCAATATGTTGATTCTACACATAACATGCCTACCGTATATAGGTGAAAATCCATCTATGATATTTGGTGGTAAGGGTGGCGAGTTGGTGCTCGTAGAATCATTGAAATAAAAGTTCAAATTGGTGAAGAAGTCACATGGGTATGCAATATCCAACATCTATGACTCCGATGTAAAGATAGCAATGCATATCCTTGTAGGGAAGGTGATGTGGAAGTGCTGCATCGATGAGGTGCTGACGCTTGTTGTCGCGCTCGCACAATAGTGCATGGAAGGAGTCCATTTTAACTGGTCGAACTACCTTCGCAGTGAGTTCCTGGTAAACTATCGCGAACGCAAGAGAAAAGCAAGACGTTCCACTATGTGTGGCTCTTGCTATCGATTATGCTTGTAGCATGGGAGATACCATAAGAGAGCCAATTCCCCTCAGTCACATCGGACCTTCTTGAAGCAGCGAAGTACGCTTTGCAGTGGACGACCAAGGACACGGAACGCATTCCAGACAGCAAGATCTTCTGGATCTTGATGGAAATGAATATCAGGATGATTATCAATCGCAAGCCGTGATTGTCACCCATGGTATATGCTAACCTGCAGAGCTATGCCAAATTCAAAGCTGATTTCCATCGAATATCAATCAGGGAACAGAAGGACCCTGTGCAGAAGTGGTACGACTTGTCATACCTAGCCACAAATGATGCCATTAATGTGGTGTTGGATAAATGTTCAGTGGAGTGGCGCACCATCACAGACTTGATGGTGGGTGGAAGCAAGTCCGCTGCACAAAAGAAGAAGGATGAGGCCAAGCTGAAGATGGCATAGGTGGTTGAAAAGAGGAAGAAGGAGGCCGTTGAGAAGGCCAAGGCAGAACAAACAGGGAAGGAGGTAGGAAAACAGATAGGTGGCATAGAGCGGGGCTCTGACAAAGGCGCGTGGTCGCCTTCACCTAAAACTGAAGAAGAGGACACAGAGCAGCACGACATGAACCCTCAGGAGATGTCTAGCTGCATCAAGCACCAGAGAGATCCGAAAAAGGGAGGGTCGAGAAAGAAATCAAAAGCGACCAAGACCTTGCCGGATCCTATCACACTGATGAAGGGAGATTTATACGAAATCGGTGACACAGTCAGAGATGTCACCACGGAGGCCATGCAACAATTTGAAAAGCAGCAGTAGATCATCCTAGGGGCCATCCAGACTAGACTGCAGCAGTTGCAGACCCGCGTGTCGCAAGTTGGTACAGTGTCTACCAGCTTGGTTATCGACACATCAGAGGCTGTCGATATGCTGCACACGCAGGCTTCTAGTGCGGTAGTGCAGCCGGATGGATCATTGATAATAGAAAATTAGGCTGGCAGGCCCACTGTCACTGCCTTGAAGGGAGAGGGATTGAACCTGGCAACGCTCCTGTGTGAAGCACTCCACTCCTTGCAGGATGGAGTAATTGTAGAGTTGAGGGCCCGCAAGCACCGCACCATCCAAGTGCTCAGTGAACAAAAAATCAATAATGAGTAGATGGCCTTATAGAGGGATGTTGCCATCACCATCGAGGCCAAGGCAACCAGCCAGAGAAATAAGATCATACAGGTCGAGGAGGAGGCCTGCAGAATGGTCCTGGAATTGGCCATTCTGGAGGACGAGCCAGTCGAGATCCACATCTGTAAATTGGCCATAGGGGTGTGTGACACTTAGACGGAGCTGGCGTGGGTTCAGTCAGAGCTGAACTTGTAGATTACAGAGCTCTAGTTGATGGCTCAGCCTTCAACACAACCAGAGGTAAAGGAACAGCGAGTGGCCGCTATCACAAAAGCAGTCGCAGTAGTGGAGAGTGCAATAACAGATTGCACCCAATTGTTTGAACAATCTTTTGAGGTCCTCACCGACTTGTAGGGGGACCCAAACATGTAGAGGCTCGAGACAGAAGTGCGTGAACTCCAACAGCGCTATGATGAATTTAAGGGCACAACACGAACCACCATGATGACATAGAGGTTAGCCAAGTAGCTGAAGGAACAGGTGGATGAAATGCTGCACAAGGAAGCAACATTGAAGGCATGGCTAAAGCCATGGTTGGAGGAAGCTTATGCAGTCACAGGAAACATTGAAGGCAAGCTTGTGACTCTGCAAGCGATGCAACAACAGCTTCAGGCTGACAGCGCAGGGGCAGTAATTGAGAAGACAGTTGAAGATGTGAAGCAGGCAATAGCTCAATGCACAACCGAGGTTGCGGTCATCAAAGTCAAGTTGGACGGGCTTCGCGCAAAGATCTCTACCTACCAAGTGACTCGAGGGCAAGTTACGATGTTTGTGTTGGGGGCCTATTGGGAGAGGGATCCGCCAAGCGTAGTTTTGGGGCTAAAAGCCAATGTTTAAGTCAAGCTTTTGTAATATTATTGTAAAGACTCCGCATTTTGTTGTCACGGAGTGCGAAGGTATTATGTGTCACAAAGGGTAGTCTACCCTTATTTTTGTAAAGTAAAGTTGGTTGTAAGAGATCTACCCATGGTCTGCGGACCATGGGATTGTATAAAAGGAGCTAAGCTCTAAGTAGTTAGTAGCATCGAAGAAGTAAGAGAGTCATAGCTTTAGAGCAAGAACTCTAAGTCTTTGGTTGTAGCGTAGTTAGAGGCTCTACGGCTAAGTGCACAAAGGCCTAGGGTAGAAGTCCGTAACTAAGTGCGCAGACCCTTTTAGCTATTTGCGCAGGGTGCACATAGTCTCTAACACTTCGAAGATATTAAGAAAAGGAGTTATTCTACAATTTCTGTGTATTTTTTCTGTTGATGGGTTTGAATATAGTGTGTATGAATTTCCTTTATTATGCTTATGTGATGCGCTAACAAATGAAATTACATTGAATAATTGAATGCAATCACGAAAATCTACTTACGCGGTGATAACTTTAAGTATTCGACAAGATAAGCAAGTCACCTAGGATAATTGAGGAATCTGTATGAGTGCTTGAGCCTCAGGATAGGGCTGTGTGAAGGTTGATCGTATAATTTTCGAAGGTACTGAAAGATGGAATAGAGGGTTTGTCTTACAAGCCCTAGAGAGAGATCACTTGCGCAAAGGTAGGTATATAAGAGATTGATCTGAAATCACTCATGAATGATCTTAGTTAATTAATGAAGGTATTACAAACTCATGTGTTGGGGTGTGTCTATGTTATTTTAAGCAATGGATCTATAAGATTGCGAGATACATAGACACTTGAAACAGTAAGAGAAACACAGTAAGCAAAAATAAAAACACAACAAATTTAATAAGGAGTTCAACCAATCCTCCTGGGCTACGTCGCTTGGTCCAGCCGTTAGTGGTGGCCTTTTCTATTGTGTCTTAAAGCAGAGATTTTACAATAAGGAGCTCAATTTGAGTCTCACTTAACAGATGATGATCAGTAGGGTAGTACTTGGATTCCCCAAGCCTCTAGAGTACATAGACTCCCCCTTACTAGATCTTGACCTCAACTAGTCTCCATGCTATCAGTCCAATTGGGTACTCAATACTTGATAGGTATACACAGAGGAGTTGCTTGAACCTCTCAATCCCTCTCTGGAGTTCACAGACTCTCGGACTCTCTCTATCTTTGTTTTCTTGATGCTACCTTTGCTCCGCAGGTCAGCTCTGCTTCTCTGTTCTCTACAATTCACTTCTTTCTCTACCTCTGTTCCCCATTGTTCTTTGCCTATTCGTGGCTTAAAGCCAATCTGCTCCCTGACTGTTTGTTTCCTCTTCTTGGCTCTCTGGATCGCCTGCCTCTGTCCGCTAGAATTCCCCTTCTCTACGTCGTCATCATTGTGTAACGCTGCACAGAGAGGTGGCCACTTGTCGCCTTATGAACTGAGTGTTAGTTTTCTTTTGAACAGTTGTTATTTTCGTTACTCCAGGATTTGCCTACAAAACTGATCCTTCTGCCAGCCCATCGGTCATGCCGGACCTCATATATTTATGTGCCTCAGTCTATTTTCCCATCGAATCTAGTCATCCATCGGGTTAATTCTCTGTCGTTGATCTGGAACCTCCAGATCCTACGGTCTCCATCTATATCGCGTGGGTAAGTTGCTCGACCGTTACTCACGTGATGTAAGCGGTTTTCTCTCTCATCTGCTGGACACGCATCACCCAGTGTATGGAATCGCGCTGAACTCGGCAAAACCCGCTTATAGCTCGAAGTGCATATGATATCCTGCCGATTTTTGTGCGCAAGACCTGCCTTCTGACATTTTTCACATGGTTTCCTATTTTCCTAGTGGTCGAGCGTTCAGGGCTTTTCCTTCTCTGAGGGTTTTGTCCTATGATACGCTATTAGCACCACTAATCGCGTATCAGAAATCACCTATGTTTCTGTATCTTGACTTCCGATTGCCAATTTACGTCCATGCGCAGTCTCCATGGGCCAATGGTCAGCGCGCTTTGACCAAGGGTCCTCGTCGCTCCGTGTAGGCCACAATTGCCATTGTCCAGAGGTCATTTCTGATACTTGATATTCATAATATTTGATCTAACATAATTTTGAAACAGTCATGAAAAATGTTTGAGGATCCAATTTAGATCACGGCCTTCCCACTGAAAAAGCTTTTGGACCACCAAAAGTTGGTTTTCAAGCATTAACTAAGTGAGGATATAATTGTCTCACTTGTCCAATCTCTATCCATTTTGCACTGCTTGGATTTGAACCCTTGAGTCCAATCATGAGGTACTCAACATCTCCCTACGCTTCGTCCTCACCTTCCTGTCCAGAACTGTGTCTTCCTATAATTCATTGAGATATTCAGGTGATAGATCATCAATAGAAGGCAATTGACTTTGCTCTTTGGGATCTTCAATTAATGAATGTTCAAATAGTCTCAAGCTGTCTGCATTAACGACTAAGTAGATGTGCATGTAAGCTAGTAAATCAATGTGAAAAGCATTCTCACCAATTTTCTCAAGTATCTTGAAAGGTCCATACCTTATTGGCTTTAGATTTTTACCTTCACCTTGCAGTTTTTCCTTGCTGATATACAGCCAGACTTGATCACCAACATGGAAACTATGCTCCATCCGATGCTTGTCATGCCTTGCCTTGTATTTGGCTTGGCTCTTTTCTAGTTGTTCCTGTACTGCCTGGTGAATCTCTTGGGTTTTTTCAATGAACTTAGTTGCCTTGTCCACATCACTATGTCCATCAATTGCTATGTCCTTACCTAAGACAAAATCTAAGGGAGACCTTGGTGTGAAACCAAAACAGGTCTCAAAAGGAGATCTCTGTGTAGAAGAATGTTTTGCTCGGTTGTAAGCACGCTGCACTTAACACAAATGTTCATCCCAAAGTTTGGGGTGCTTGCTGCAATAGCCTCTAAGCAATTGGATCACTGTCCTGTTGACCACTTTTGTCTGGCCATCTGTCTGTGAATTAAAGGTTATGCTTTTCTTCAGTCTGGTGTCCATCAGTTCCCACAGACTCGACCAAAACTTCCCAACAAATCAAGTGTCTCGGTCAGATACAATGGAAGTGGGGAATCCAAAATGAACCCATACATGCTGAAAGAACAACTTTCTAGTTTGTTCAGTTGTAATCTATTTATTACAAGGTATCAAAATACACATTTTTTTGAACCTATCCACAACAACATATAAATAGTCATGACCTTTCCTAGATTTAGGCAGTCCTCCAACAAAGTCCATGGAAATACTTTCCCAAGGATGAGAAGGAACTGGCAGTGGAGTGTATAAGCCTAGTTTTCTATTGTTGTGCTTGCATTTAGCACACATGGTACAGCCCCTTACATATCTAGAAATTGTCTCATTCATTTTTGGCCAATAACAGAATCTTTGCAGCTGTGCAACCATTTTACTTACACCAAAGTGACCTAATATTAGAGAAGTATGTGCTTCCCGAATTATCTTTACTCTTTCAGTTTGCGGAATGCATAGCTTCCCACAATGATACAATTGTCAATCCTTAACATGATAATCCAATTCTTCTATTCGTTTGCCTTGACTTAAAGTTGCATATACATCTTTGAAATCTATATCTTGAGCATATTGTTCAATGTAGCTCTCATGCAGTACTGAATTATGCTTAAGTATAGTGGATGCATTTATAATAGGTCTAGATAACATATCTGCAACTTCATTGTGTATGCCCTTTTTATATCTGATGACTAAATGAAATTGTTCTATAAAACCCATCCACCTATAGTGTCTTGATTGCTGCAACTTAGTTTGGGAGTGTAGATATTGAAGTGGTTGATGATCAATATGTAGGACTGTCTCTTTGCCCATTAAGTAATGTTCCCACTTTTTCACACTCTGTACTAATGCATAAAATTCTTTATCATATGTTGGATAGTTAACTACTACAGAATTAAATGTCTCAGAATGATAACATATGGGTTTACCGTGTTGTATCAACACTGCACCCATGGCATAATCACTGGCATCTGCTTCGATCTCAAATGGTCTTTGAAGATTTGGTAGTGCTAGTACTGGTGTTGTACTAATCTTTTCTTTCAAGGTGTTGAAGGCTTTCTGCTATTTTCCTCCCCACCGAAACACCTTGTTCAATCCTGTTAAAGCATGTAAGGGAGCTGCAATTAAGGAAAAGTTAGAAATGAACTTTCTCCAATATTGTGCTGCTCCTAAGAAACTTCTCACTTCTGTAGCAGATTTGGGTTTAGGCCAGTTTATAATGACTGCAACTTTATAGGGATCTATCTTCAATTCACCACCCCCTACTATATGTCCCAAATAATTCAAAGATGTTTTGCCAAATTCACATTTTGAGAGTTTAACATAAAGTTTTTCTCTTTTCAAAACATCTAATGTCTTCTTAACATGCTTTAAATGTTCTTCCCACATTTTGCTAAATATAAGAATGTCATCCAGATATACAATAACAAAATCATCAAGAAAAGGTTTGAGTAAATCATTCATTATTCTCATGAAAGTAGCAGGAGCATTAGTTAAGCCAAAAGGCATAACCGGCCACTCATACAATCCCTGCTTTGTTTTGAAAGGAATTTTCCATGCATCTCGTTCTGCAACTCTGACATGATGATATCCACTATGCAAGTCTAGCTTGGAAAAATAAACAGCTTCCTTTAACTGGTCTAGCAGATCATCTATGCGAGGAAGGGGATAATGATTTTTTATCGTTATCTTATGCGGTGCTCGGTAATCAATGCACATTCTCCACGAGCCATCTTCCTTTCTCACCAAAATGATTGGTGACCCACATGGTGATGTGCTAGGTCTAATGAACCCCTTCTCAAGCAACTCCTGCACCTGCTTCTTGATTTCTGCATTCTCTAAAGCAGACAACCTGTACATCCCAATGTTAGGCAATCGAGCATCTTGCTGCAAATTAATATCATGCACTATTTCCTTTTTGGGTGCCAGAAATTTAGGTTCTTGAAACAAGATATCATACTCTCAAACAACTTTTTCTAAATCAGCTTGCTGTTTAGCATCACAACCCTCAAATACATTGGTTTTATCACGTTTCTTTTCCTTTACAACCATCAGTAAAAATTGTTTGCATGAATCTACAATTCGTTTCATCTGCCCGGAGTTTATGAGAGTATAATTATTCTTGAGCTTATGAGCTCTTACAAAGTATTTGATTCCATCTTTAACGAGTAGATACTTGTCCTCAGCTCTATAGAAAATAGCTTTTCTATCATACAAGTAAGGACTTCCTAAAACAATTCCACATATATCCAGAGGAACTATATCTAACTCAACCTCATCTACAAATGCTGACCAAAAAGAAAACTTAAGTTGGCATTGTCTAGTCACTTGTAGCTCTGCTTTATCACTTAACCAACCTAATGGGTATGGTTTCTTGTGAGGTGTAGTCAGTAATCATAACTTCTTTGCAATTGCTTCAGAAATTAAATTTACTTGTGAGCCACTATCAAACAAAGCATCAATCTATTGATGTTTGGAAACAACTCGAATATGGAAAATCTCATGTCTTTTTCTCTCATTTTCTTCATCATTAATAGATTGTGCATAATTACTAGTAGATGCTTTAGAATTTTTACCTCTTATACCTATAGCTGCAATGGTTGTTTCATCTCCTGAGTCCAACCCCAAATCTTTCTGAATAGTTGAAGCAGTCTTCTTCTTCTTGCCTTTGAACTTCTTAGGTCTTAGCTCCGGATGCAGAATCCAACAATGCTCATCATCATGCCCATCCTTTTTACAGTGAGTGCATGAAAAATTTGTCTTTTGTGCAGTATTGGCCTTCCTTTCTTTCCATTTATGTTTTCTTTTCTCCTTATTCTTGCTTGCAATGGGTTTGGATGATCCCACAACTTCTGGGTTCCCATTCTTTCCTCTAGCTTCTAGATGTGTAGCTTGAACAGATACCTCATCTATACTAGTGGGATTAAACATGAGGATAGTGTGCCTCATGTAGCTGTGTAGACCCCCTATGTACTTCAGCAGAGTCTCAGGTGAGTCTAATGAAATTCCTAGAATCAAAGCTCTCTTCCTAAATTCTTGAGTGTAACCCTGTATACTTTTCCCTTTCAATTGGTGAAGAGTTTGCTAGCTCATCATGGCTTGCTACATGTAAGCTAGTGGATAGAACTGTTTTTTGATTGCAGAAACAAATTCACTCCAGACAGAAAGAATATTACCATGTTTCTTCATGTCAGCTTGTGTCCTTCCTTCCCACCATACCAAGGCAGTGCCTCCAAGGCATAGGTTGGCCAGTTGAATCTTACTCTTATCTGAGTCGATACTCTTCACTCTGCAATACACATTGATTTTTCTGATCCAATTATCCAGCTTCTCTGCATTCAGCTCTCCATCATATATTGGTAAATCAAATTTAACATCTAATTTAATCAAAGATGCCTTCTTTTTATGTTCAGGGCTATTAGGAGGTGTGAGAAAGCTTTCCTCTTTCCTTTTGCCTTTTGAGTGGTCATAGAGGAGAGAATCTTCTCCTTTATCTTGCTTGGAGCTTGATGAGTCCTCATCTTTATGTTTCCTAAAGTCCTTATATATTTCCTCTACCATGGACCTCATGGCCAGGAAACTATCTATGAATTGAGGGTCTAGTCCCAAAGGACTTTCCTCTAACATTTTCTTTCGAGGATAGACTCTTCCAATTTTTGGATTAGTCTCAACCAACTCTCCTCCTCCTAATTTAATCTTTGATCTAGTTAGCATTCAACAGCAAAATCCAACACAAGCTTGTCTAAACTTAAACAAACTAGGAGCTCTAATACCACTTGATCTGAAATCACTCGTGAATGATCTCAGTTAATTAATTAAGGTATTACAAACTCATGTGCTGGGGTGTGTCTATGTTATTTTAACCAACGGATCAATAAGATTGCAAGATACACAGACACTTGAAACAGTAAGAGAAACACAGTAAGCAAATATAAAAACACAACAAATTTAATAAGGAGTTCACCCAATCCTCCTGGGCTACGTCTCCTGGTCCAACCCTCAATGGTGGCCTTTTCTATTGTGTCTTAAAGCATATATTTTACAATAAGGAGCTCAATTTGAGTCTCACTTAACAGATGATGATCAGTAGGGTGGTAATTGGATTCCCCAAGCCTCTAGAGTACACAGACTCCCCCTTACTGGATCTCGACCTCAACTGGTCTCCATTGTATGAGTCCAATTTGGTACTCAATACTTGACATGTATACACAAAGGAGTTTCTTGAACCTCTCAAGCCCTCTCTGGATTTCACAGACTCTTGGACTCTCTTTGTCTCTGTCTTCCCGATGCCGCCTTTGCTCTACAGGTCAGCTTTGCTTCTCTGTTCTCTGCAATTTGCTTCTTTCTCTAACTCTGTTCCCCCGTGTTCTTTGACTGTTAGTGGCTTAAAGCCAATCTACTCCCTGACTGTTCATTTCCTCTTCTTGACTCTTTGGATCGCCTACCTTTGTTCGCTGGAATTCCCCTACTATGTGTCATCATCGCTGTGTAACACTGCACAGAGAGGTGGCCACTTGTCGCCTTACGGACTAAGTGTTAATTTTCGTTTGAACGGTCATTATTTCCATTACTCCTTCCCACGAAACCGATCATTCTGCCAGCTCATCGGTCATGCTGGACCTCAAATCTTTATGTGCCTCAGTCTATTTTCCCGTCAAATCTGGTCATTCATCAGTTTAATTCTCCACCGTTGATCTGGAGCCACCAAATCCTATGGTCTCCATCTATATCGCGTAGGTAAGTTTCTCGACCGTTACTCACGCGATGTAAGCAATTTTCTCTCTCATCCGCTGGACACGCGTCGCCCAATGTATGGCATCACGCTGAACTTGGCCAAACTCGCTTACCACTCGAAGTGCATGCGATATCCTATCGGTTTTGGGTGCAGGACCCGCCTTCTGACGTTTTTTGCATGGTTTCCTATTTTCCTCATGACCTAGTGCTCGAGGCCTTTCCTTCTCTGAGGATTTTGTCCTGCGATAATCACGTATCAGAAACTGCCTCTGTTTTTGGATCTAGGCTTCTGATTGCCAGTTTGCATCCATGCGCAGTCTCCATGGGCCAACGATTAGTGCGCTTTGACCGAGGGTCCTTGTTGCTCCATGCAGGCCACAATTGCCATTGTCCAGAGGTCATTTCTGATACTTGTTATTCATAAGATTTGATCTGACATAATTTTGAAATAGTCATGAGAAATGTTTAAAGATCCAATTCGAATCAGAGAACAATGACATCACAACCATCTCAGATTGTAGAAACTTAGTTCCAGCATCCCCCCATACTGCTTCAGGTGAGACTTCGGTCCGCACTCTGCGGGTTGATCCCAAAAGGGCCAATAGTGTAGGGATATTTTTTGGCTAAATGATGTTGAACCTAGGTTAAGCCCCTTCAAGCCAACAACCTGACACCTCCCAGGAGCTTCCACAACTCTATTTTCTATACCCTGGGTTCATTTCTACACAAAATGTCCCAAGGATTGGGTCTAGGGGTAATCTTGGAGCTCCTAAACCTGACTCCTCTTATTATCCACCAAGCCCTTGGTCTCCAATCGCTCCACAAGACCCTATGTGGGTGCATAGCTCGTAGCTCCCTTCCTCCGAGTGCATTCACTTATGTGCACCACAATAACTCATCAGGGTCTAACCGTTGGGTTGATGTTCTGTGGGCACCACTCAACGTTTCTCTGATTGGTTATCATTGTGCCACGGTGGCTCGATGCTTGTTCCTCAACGCCTTTCGCTAAGCTCATTTAACAATCACGTCGGGGTAAAGCCTACGAGATGAGATAATTGGTGCCATTTTAATTGGATTTCACTGCAGTCAATGCCAACCTATCAACTACCAACCTATCCTAACTCCCGCTGCCTGACACTCTCTCTCCGTGTCATTTGATATATTCCAGGTTTATCCCATAGGGATGGCATCACCATGACATCACTAATGCCATGTGTCGACCTATGAGTGTTGACATATGGCACCAACAAAAGGGCCTCTTAGGTGCCCAAAGAACCTAAATCCACCTGCCACATGTCCCTCTGATTAGGCAACGTCTTGATGGCACCATCAACCCACATCATTTCAAGTGAGTTAATAATACACTACAACCTATCCTCCTATAGGAGAGAGAAAATATCCTTTGAGGCCTTGTTTTTCAAGCATTTCTTTCTTATTTCATTTTTATGAAAACCACCGAGTTCAAGTCTTTTTTCCTCAACTCCATTCATATGTGATTTGTGGTTTTGGGTGGAGTGACCCTAGAGAAGCTCTTCGTTTTTTATCTGCATATTCAATTGTACAAGAAACCACTCCACGTGACCACCAAGACTTTTGTCTATAGTGCTATCGGAAGCTACCACATAGCCTGGTGCCTAGCCGTGTGCGCCCTACACAAACTTTCAAGCTACCATTTCCAGGTGGGCTCCACTCGTTGAATGCATCCCGAAAGTTTAAATCTACGCCATATATGAATCCTCTAGGGTGTTCTTTTCAGGGTACAACCACTAGGATGGCATCATTCTACTCCATTTGTGCCTAATAAGAATGGTTCTCACTATTGCACTATCTTCCATGTCTGCCCAGAGCTATCACTTAGAGGCTCCACGAGTCTTGGCACCAAGTTTGGAACTTGTGCCAGCTTTAACTATGCTATGAAGGCCTTGAGGTCACCAAACTTTGACTGAATCTATCTTTTGATGCAGCAGGTATTTTCGGGACTTCCATATATTGTTGGAATTCTCTTTAAGATCTCTATCGATTCGGGTGGCTTACACGTCTATCTGAGATGGTCCAGTGCTCGAAAGCTGGCTCCAAATGCACTGCAATGATTCTGACCTTTTACTGCTCCTTGAGGTATTTCTTTGACACCTCTACCTCCTATTGACATCTATGACAATATATTTCCAACATGGATTTCCTTTTCCAACATGGATTTCCTTTTGATGGGCCATCCAAGTCAAGAATGTAAACTAAAGGGACACCTTCCTCCAACTCTTAAAGTTCATTCAATAAATATCAAGCCTCCATGCCTCCACATATCAAGTATCAAGCCTCCATGCCTCCACATATCAAGCCTCCATGCCTCCACATATGGCATTTTAATGCCTCCACATATCAAGCCTCCATGCCTCCACATATGGCATTTTAATAGCCCCAAAAATTTGAGATTTAACTAAATTAAAGGAAAATTTGGACACGTAACTTCACAAGGATTCATTCCATAGTATTCCATAGTTGGAAAGAATACTGTACATCTTTTGGATCAAAATTATGAGCAAGGTACAATGCTTTAAATGCTAATGAATGGGAATTCACCTTTAAATCATTAAAGATACAATTGTTTCGAGCTCACTAACATTTCCGCCAAATAAACATTGGACACGCAGGTAACTTCACAAGGATTCATTCCATAGTTGGAAAGAGTACCATACATCTTATTGGACCAAAATTATGAGCAAGGTACAATGATTTAAATGCTAATGAATGGGAATTCACCTTTAAATCATTAAAGATACAATTGTTTCGAGCTCACTAACACCAAATAAACATTTGCAATGCCTCCTAGATTTTCTTGATAAGGGTTTTTTGAATGAAAATAATTCATAGATTGAATCTAGATTCATCAATTTATGAGATGAAGCGAGATAAATCCCAAGACAAGACGCACAATTTTAATAACCAATATGCCTATAATAATATGAATAAAATTTAATTATTACATGGTGTAAATACCTAATTTGTAACTCAAAAAAGCTATTTTAGTTGGTTTTTTCCTTAAAACTATTGATAGTGTGAAAAATTTTAAGAAACCTCCTTTTTATATATTTATTATATGTTTAGATATAACTTCTTTCTAATGGCAAGAGATTAATAACTAATATATATGTATAAGTAAATTTAATGACTACAATGCTATGAATAACTAATTTAGAAATAATAACTTTTTACATTGAAATTTATTCTCATAGAATTTAAATCACCTTTTATTTTTATTATGAGTAGATTATATAATTATCTTTTGAGAAATTGTATTTAAACATATTACGTTCGAAAATTCATTACTACTTGGTCATTCAATGTTTTTTAAATTAATTTTTATTTATTATTTTATTATCATGGCCTAATTTTTTTGATGAGTTGATTATTTTTTTTTATTGGTTTTACTCAAAATCCGATAAATATTTATAAAAATTATAATTTTTTTAAATAATTGAACACATTTATATATTAAAAAAATATTTTAAAAATAAAAAATCAAGATCTTAACAAAATGATCTCATCAAATTCTCGCTAATGAAACCCAAAACATATAATTAAACTATTTTTTTTTCTAATTAAACAAAACATACAATTAAACTACACTTTTATAATTAGTCAACAAATAATAATAGAAAACATAACTATCTAAGACGATAAATTTTTAAACATTCCGTCAACCTGAGATAGGAGTAATATCGCTTCCAATAGTACCCAATAGTAATAGAGGCTACGAGAGTTGGCACAATGCTAGCTAACCGAGCTCCAGTAGAAGGGACTTGGTGCAAGCACCATCAGTAGCAAAGGTGAAAGCATAGATAGTGTAAGGACGTGCGGTCCAAGTCATCACCACCAAGATGCGAAGTGCGAGCTCATCACAAGAAGTGCGTGGACAGCAAATGATAATACGCACGAGAAGGGGGTGAGCGAGTCATGTTTATAGGGTGGGGAGCATGAGCGCTCAACCCACGACAGACTTACAAACTTAGCAAGGCCGACCTATACTTGTGATGCAGAGAACGAAGGCCGACAGATGTTTGGAGGGCTTTTGCGATGGAGTATAGGGCATGGGCAGGTCGGTTAGGTAGCCAAGACCTCGCCCAATGCACGGTATAAGTAAACAATGCGATGGAGTCATTTGGACAAGTGCTCAAGCATTCAAGCGAGTGTCTTCAAGTAAGAAGTGCGCAGATAAGGCCGCAACAAGGAGATAGGCACAGGTCATATGTGCCCAAGTCTTGGGCGAGTCGTTTAAGTGTGTACGGTCTTGAACAAAGGCATAGGGCGAGAAGCGCCTGATGGCTGAATGAAGGCGTGGGCGCCCGATTGTGCAAGGCGTGCATGGGTGAAGGCGTGGGCGCCCGGTTTGTGCGAAAAATTGGCACGGGTTCTTGGGCATCTCGTGTGAGCGCCCACCTGTCATGTGTAGGTAAATGCGGAGGTGGAGAAGGGGACTTGGGTGAGATTGCCCGCCCACTGTGCGGAGGTAAACGAAAGGTGTCTTGGTGACTTGGTGGAGTCACCCGCTCGTCGTGCACGAAACAAGATTCGGTTGTGAAGTGCGGAAGGCAGCTCGTGTGAGGGCGCGCCCGCCTGACTTGGGCAAGGAAATCTTGGCTATCACACGGAGGTGTGAGAATTGTAAATTTGGCTAAGTATGAAACTTGGAGTTTCCAAGTATACTTGTAAAGCATTGTAAACTTGTAAAGTTGTATAATATATTACTCAGGCAGACTCATTGTTTAGGAGTTGCCCCTCCCTTTATATTGTTGTGCATTTCTCTTGTATAAGGCTACTTATGTGAATATTATGGGCTTTCACTTGTATAACAGAACACATTAATAATACTTGGTTGTGAAACACAAACTAAGTAGGATAAGTGGAATGTTAGGCGTAGTCTACAATCGTAAGTATTGGTGAAAAGAAAACAATTGGTAGCGTCGCACCTCGCTATAAGCGGTTGAAAGACTACCGCAGGTGTAGGGGCGTGACAGGTGGTATCAGAGCTGGTGAACTGAATCAAGGAGCTGATTCTATGAAGACCGAAGACTTGAAAGGGAGTTCAAGTTTTGCAGGTGACAGGTGGAATATCAGGGTGATTCAGGTGAATGGTGAAATAGGTTTGGTAGAGGAGAAGCTTTGTGCTTGGGCCAAGCTGAATGACAAGGCATGGTAGGTTTGGAAGAATGCAAAGGGAAGCTCTTGCTTACCTTATACAGGTTGAAGAGGATGAAAGAAGAGAATCCCCGGTTTCGAAAGGAACTTGAAGTCATGGAAAAGAATGTTGAAGACAAACTTCTTCAACTTGGTTGGACAATGGAGCAGGATGGAGTTGCAGATTGTGCTAACAAGGAAGAGGAAGCCGTGATGACTGAGGATGTTGCAAATGTGACAACGATGGAGGATGAACTTGAGATTGATCAAGTTGGACTAGAATCGTGCAGTTTGCAGACATGGATGAATGAGGATACTCACATGGAGGAGCCTCATGATGATGATGTAAGTACTATTGATACTTGTGTTTCATTTGAGCATTTGGTAGATGGACCATATGCAGGGAAGAGCAAAGTCTGTTTGTCGATGCAAGGGAGCATCTTACCATGTATGTCTATGATGAGACCTTGTATGGAGAAGCAAGGATTGGTGACTGTTGCAGGACTTGTTGGGGTTGTTTGTGACCTTATGATAGAAGGTACAAGGGCCCATGACAAGGGAGGAACATGATAATCATTGCGAAGGATTGGGTCTTGCTTTAGCCATATGGAGAATTGGCTAAGTGCCCAGCATGACTCATGGATAGGTTGGAGGGCACACACTTCGATATGATGATACTTGGGTGGACTTCTCATGGCCGAGACCAAGAGCAAGTCTTGGTGGAACCTTTAGTGGGGGAGCTATGATGGAAGGGACTCATGATGATGATGTGGTTGGGTGACCGAGTTCACTATACCGAATATGCAGACTTGGATGGGATGATCGATTGTTGTGGTGGGTTTACTTGGTTGGAATACATGGGCAACTTAGTCACAGACATCAGGTTGGAGACATGGAGCATGACAGTCTTATGCAGGGACATTATGCAGGAGCACTTGTGGAGGTGTCACTTATGGGCATCCAATGAGGAGTGCCAAGGTAGTGATGTTGTGCAGGTGGATTTGCTGTTGTGACATGGAGATGTTTTAGTTATGAGCCAATGGAGAGGTTGTGCACTTATGTACAACAAGACCATGGACTTGGATGGAGTTGTGAGCAGACGATGGAGCATTCCTACTACATGGAGAGCTGAGGCATCTTGCAGAGACCTTTGGGCTGAGACTTGTATGCTTGCTAGAGTGTTGGTTTGAGATGACTCATGGAGCTCATGATGACATGAGGTTGTGAATTTTAGGGACTTCATATATGGTGGACCTAGAGGATCTGATGCATTGAGGAGTTGAGGTCAAAGACTTTGATGCAGAATGGGATGCATACTTCTGAGTACATGTATGGGTGTGGCTTGGAAGAGTGACTTGATGTGGAGGATCGATATGAGACACTTTGGAGTGATGGAGCTATGACGATGATGATGCCTTGGTGGCAACACTTGGGCATGGGTTGAGCCGAGACTCAACCACTTTTGACACATGGGAGCTGATTGATCTATGATCATGGGCAGCACATGGATAGATGAGACAAGTTTATACTTGTTTTTATGGCAGACTTGAGGGATGGCACATTGAAGATATGATGGAGGTTGCTTCATGGACCTGGATGTGGCACATCGAGAGTCGGGTTTGATGAGATGATCTCTTCATATTGAGGAGATGGATGCTTTGCGGATGGATGATGTTGGGGTAGATGTGGCTGATTTCATGCAGCACATTAGTGCCAAACATCATGGACAACATGTTACAGATGAGATGAGGACTACTTCATGGACTGAGCATGGCTTACACTTATATGGAGATGGATTTTTGATCGAATTGAGGATGTGACGAGATGTTCTTAGAAACAATCGGTGATGGCATGAGGATGTACATTCTCATGGTTTGGGCGTGACGGTTGGATTAGCTACCCAACTAGTTCAAACATGGGGACATGCAGTGTGCAGAGATGTGTTAGCATTTGTTGGAGTATCATGGCAGCAGTTCACATGAGGACGACACATGATGAGATCGACACGATATGTTGTAGAAAGCAAGTAGCTTGAGATGGAGGTGCCAGCCTTCCACGACGGGGAGCAACATGTGGAGATTCTGACAATGTGGTTGATGGTCATGGATTGAGATGATTTCCGATGTATGACATACTGATGGGGTGTATACATTGGTATGGTGATCTTGGTGACAGATGGTTGCCGGGACGAGATATTGTTGAGGACGACAATGATTTCAAGTGGGGGAGCATGTAAGGACCTACGGTCCAAGTCATCACCACCGAGATGTGAAGTGTGAGCTCATCACAAGAAGTACGTGGATAGCAAATGATAATACGCACGAGAAGGGGGTGAGCGAGTCATGTTTATAGCGTGGGGAGCATGAGCACTCAACCCACGGCCGACTTACAAACTTAGCAAGGCCGACCTATACTTGCGATGCAGAGAATGAAGGGCGACGGATGTTTGGAGGGCATTTGCGATGGAGTATAGGGTGTGGGCAAGTCGGCTGGGTAGCTAAGACCTCGCCCAACGCACGGTATAAGTAAAAAATGTGATGGAGTCATTTGGACAAGCGCTCAAGCATTCAAGCGAGTGTCTTCAAGTAAGAAATGCGCAGATAAGGTCACAGCAAGGAGATAGGCGCAGGTCATATGCGCCCAAGTCTTGCGCAAGTCGTTTAAGTGTGCATGGTCTTGAACAAAGGCATAGGGCAAGGAGCGCCTGGTGGATGAACGAAGGCGTGGGCACCCGGTTGTGCAAGGCGTGCATGGGTGAATGCGTGGGCGCCCGATTTGTGCGAAAAATTGGCATGGGTTCTTGGGCAGCTCGGGTGAGTGCCCGCCCGTCGTGTGTAGGTAAATGCGGAGGTGGAGAAGGGGACTTGAGTGAGGTCGCTCGCCCACTGTGCGGAGGTAAACGAAGGGTGTCTTGGTGACTTGGTGGAGTCACTCGCCCGTCGTGCACGAAACAAGATTCGGTTGTGAAGTGCGGAAGGCAACTCGTGTGAGGGCACGCCCGCCCGACATGGGCGAGGAAATCTTGGCTATCACACGAAGGTGTGAGAATTGTAAATTTGGCTAAGTATGAAACTTGGAGTTTCCAAGTATACTTGTAAAGCATTGTAAACTTGTAAAGTTGTATAATATATTATTCGAGCAAACTCATTGTTCAGGGAGTTGACCCTCCCTTTATACTGTTGTGCATTTCTCTTGTATAATGTTGCTTATGTGAATGTTATGGGCTTTCACTTGTATAAAGGAACACATTAATAATACTTGGTTGCGAAACACAAACTATGTAGGATAAGTGGAATGTTAGGCATAGTCTACAATCATAAGTATTGGTGAAAAGAAAATGATTGGTAGTGCCGCACCTCGCTATAAGTGATTGAAAGATTACTGCAGGTATAAGGGACGTGACAGATAGAGTCACATGGGTGGTCACCGAATGGACCCTGTAATGCCCTGCACCTGGCGAGTCGCCCGGGCGTGCCGTCCCTCCGTGCGGAGTAACAAAAATGTGCAAAGGCATAAGGCAACCAAAGGCAAGGTGTTACGTTATGCGAATGAGTTGGTTGTCTTGCGTTTATAAGGGCGAGTTGGGGAGCTCGCACTGTGAAGCTGACCGAGGCGAAACAACAAACATATGATTTGTTGGTGGGTAGTTTCACGCCATGGGCGGGCCGACCTACATGAAGGCGGAGTTTGGTGGAAAAGACGCAGCGGTTAGAGCATGAACGGTGGGTCGGTCGGGTGGCACAACCCCCATTCCAAACCTTATATATATGCGGCGGAAACTTGGCATTTGGACATCGCAATTCGGACTCGCTCATCGAGCTACAGGTGCGAAGGAAGGGTGTAACGAAGCTGCAGGAAGGCGCGGTTATGCGCCTGTTCACTAGACAAGGTTACACGAACTTTGGCACAGTTTTGGTATTCGGTTGAGGCGCGGGTGGAGGGCTTATGTGGTAGCCTGCCCGGCGAAGTTCAAAGGCATCATTTGAAACGAGTTCGGTTGTGACTCAAGTGGTCATGCACGGGCACGCCCGCCCGACTTGGAAATAAGCTCGTGTGTGGGTGTTTAATGGGTTGAAGGGCAAGACCACCGTGCGGGTGTGCACGAGGTGGTCGCCCGACTTGGTATAAACATCGGTTGAGTATAACTCCTGGTCATTTGTAAAAATCTTCTCATATATAATAAAATATTCTTATTTGCATATGAATGTGTTATTGTTGCTGCTTCATGAATGTTTTATGATGTTTATAATGTTAATGGATTCCGTACATTAATATTATGTTATTCATGAATGAAAATGAATGTTAAGGCGTAGTTCATAAAGTAAGATAACAATGGAACATGTTAATTACTTAGGTGGTGCCGCACCTCGGCCAATTAACGAAAAAAGAATTGGGGGCGTGACAGACCCAGTCAAAGAAGCGGAGCGATAGGTACCTAAAGGCACATACATATAGGTCAAGTTGACCTATGACCCATTTTAGTTTAACCGCCATAAATGGTAGAGGCTATGGCACCTAACACCAAGAGTCAAGTTAGGGAAGGAGAGAAAAAATTGGATAAATGGAGTTAAGATTTTTTAGGCTAAAACTGGTAAATTCACTGGTGAAAGGGTGTCCTCGAATCAACCCATTCCGTAGAAAGATCTCAAGGAATATAAGATCCCTATCCATATTTGGACGCTATATTCATTCCCATTTTACCCAATCAAATACAATTATTCTCACATTCTTCGTTTTTTATGTTTAAATTTCTAAATAATCTATGTTTAGATATTCATTAGTTTAAATTTTCGAATAATCTATATTTTTTATATTTATATTTTGATACTTGTTATAATAAGGAATGAAGATTAGAATACAACATAAATTTATCTAAGATATGAATCCCTAATCCCTAAAAGCATAAATATCATATGGTAAAATTGCATTTTTGGATTCCTTATTATAGCTTAAAGAATATGCATTAGTGTAAATTTGATTAAAGGTTGTGTGTTTATATATATATATAGTTTGAATGAGTTTAATTGTTAAGAGTATGTGTTTTTTTTTTAAGAGGTTACAGATTCAAAATCGGAGAGGTAGAATATATATGTCTTTTTAGATTTAGTAATCAATAAAATATGCATAAAGTCACCAGTTAAACTTGTGATTTCAATAAATTTCTATCAAATTCTAAACAAACTAAAAACTTTAAAAAAATATTATTTAAATGCAAGTAGTTATATAAATTAAAATTAAAATATAAAATTATATAAATAAATATTACTTTCACGAACATGCACTAATATATTGTTCAAAATTGCTCCCCTACTTAAAAAACTATGTTATATTAAACCTACCCGTGTTCCCAAACAAACATAAACAGATGCTTTACAAAAACTATGTTATATTAAACCTACCCGTGTTCCAAAACAACCATAACAGATGCTTTCCTCATAAACATCTTAGGCAAGTACGAGGTACTAAATAGTTGATCAACTTTGTTAATCCATTAGTTGAATAAGCATTGCGCAATGTATTAATGAAATATTCTTTTATTCAATAGCCTGATTAGTTAGTACACCATAGATTTTATTCATCACGTAAGTTACTTACCTCACATCTTAGGTATATATTTTTAAAACAAAACTGCTTGTGTATATTTTAATAGACTGCTTAATCACGGCTATATGAAATGCGTTCCCCTCCAGAAACTTTGGTCTTCGCTGCTCAGTTCTCATCTTCTTTATCCGCCACGACACCCCAATGAATGGGGTCTCGATTTTTCACACATCAAAATCAAGCTTTTGTTATTTCTTCGGTAACGTATCAAACCGCTCCACGTTTTGATAAAGTGGATTCTTCTCTATCGACTTACTATATGTAATGCTGTTATTTCAATATTGTAAATTGCTTACGCCTCTTGACATCATTATGCGCTTGTGTACAATTTTTTAAAGTGTACAATTTTTTAAAATGTACCGGAAGAAATCAGATGTGGGTAAGTTGAATGATAATTTATTTTACATAAAATTGTGCGTACTAAAAATGGAGCCCAAAACAGATATGATTCGAGAAGCCAGCAACGGTACAGATTCTGGAGGCGACGGCATTGTCGTCTTGTAACCTGAAATGTCCAATCAGATGGAACTGCTTTACATGCCTTCACATTTCAGAAAATTTGGATAAAATACGTGACATAAAAAGTGCAGAGCTTTAGTTTAAAAAATGAAAGGCAATAGCCTACGAACCCACTTAAAATCTGGCAGATCTTGAATGTTTCAAATTTTTAATCTTCTATCGACTCAGGAATCGACAACCAGTCTTGTGCATCAACATATTGCATTATCCCAGTGGCATTTCCCTTTCAAGCCTATAAACGTTCAGATTTAATCAACTATTTTGTACTTATCCTTTTGAAAATGATGAACGTTAAACCTATATTAGTTTCACGCTCATAAACATAAACTGTAGCACCTATAATCTTTATATGTAGATTGCTTGTTTCGCCAATATGCAATCGATCAAGACTGTCCACCTTCCTTCACGATATTGTACAGTGGCACGTCAAAATCTGATATCAACTTCTGGACTTCAGATGACAAATCGCAGGAAATTATATCTTACAAAGGAATCCTAAAGGGTCATGAACGTTCTGTTTTCTGCTTGACGAGCGTTGGGAAATTATTATGCAGTGGATGCGCAGACAAAATTATTCGGATCTCGAAGAGGGGGGTTAGTATCAACTGGCAAAACTTATCACGTATGCTTGGCCGTTTTGAAAGGTCACAGCAGGCAGTGAAATGTATGGCAGTTGCTGCTCCTGTACTGACGATGTATTCTTCCTCCTCGTCACCAAATTCGTCAAATTTATCGTCGTTTTCTTCATATCAAGACAATAACAGTTGTAGTTGATGACTATGAAGATGATTAAGGGTTTGATAGTGATACCCAACGGCTTACATTGTACAGTGGGAGCTTAGATGTCAGCCTAAGGGTATGGTTAATAAATACTGAAGGCGTCCTGTGTGAAAGCTCTAGCAGTTGTTAATTTAAGAAAATTTTGTAATCTGAGGGGTGTGAATCTTAGGCATTCATGTGAGTATTGTTTTAATAGTTTCGGCAAATGATACATTTCAATCTTCAGTATATCTGGTTGCAACATTAACGATGATGAACATCAATACAATTTGTCATAACATTTACCCAAACAACCACCATATGGGTTTTCATTGATTTGGAATTCCAGGTGAAATTGAGATTTTAGATTCATTTTTAGTGTTGGAAATAACAATCCGAATCACCGCAATGAGCAACTTGAAAATCATCGTCTCTGTTTGAAGATGGAAGGAGTGAGGCCCACGTGCCAACCATTCCGAAACGCAGAAAGGAATTTAAAACAATTAATGTACTTTGGTAGATAGATATGGCAAGCATTCATTTATTGACTATTCCCATACTCTAACACTTAGCTGGATTCTGATCACATTCAACAACAATATCATATTAATTAAATGTAAAATTATATGTTGAGTTAAATATGAATGTAAAATTCATTTTGACATGTTAGAGAGTAAGAGATTTGGAGAGAAAGAAAGCGCAAGTCTATGAGAAGAAAATGGTGGAGAAAATTTTGGTGGGGCGTGTGTTATTCAGTGTGAAATTTTTGTTTTTACATGGTGAATGAGGTTGCAGCCTCATGTGAATGTATTTTGATGTTTTAGAATTCAATACTAAATTTTTATTGTGTTGCTCCAACCTTATAGTGTTTTACTCTTAGTTTTTGAGATAAGTGAATTTTCCATCTTTGATTCTTCGTAAGCTACGTTAAATGTAGGTCCCGAATATTGTGTCATAACCCTCTACCAAATTCTCTCTGCTTAAATTTTGTAAATTTTTTTAACATGGTATTAAAGGTTAAATATTGTTAGTTTAAAAAACAAGTGTTTTTATTAGCAGTAAGAATTGTTTTGAGGGAAGATTGTTTTTAGCATATTTACTAGCAAGTAGAAAGTTTTATTTACGCTAAGAAATGGCAACATTAAGCACAAGCTTGAATAATCCTCAAATACCTTAGTTTAATAGAAAAAATTATGATTATTGGACTATTACAATGAAGGTTTGTTTTTTTCACAAAACATTTGGGATTTGGTGGAGAATGGTTGTGGAGAATGGTTTTCAAGAATCAGGAGATACAAAAGCATACAATGCCTTATCTTAACAAGAAAAACATTTGTTAAAGGACAATAGGAAGAAAGATTCAAAAGCCTTATTTTATATTTTCCAAGCAATTCAGGAAAGTATTTTCCCAAGGGTTCGAGCAAGAACCAAATCCAAGCAAGCATGTACACCCTCTAGACAACCTAACAAGGCATGGCAAAATTCAAGACATCAAACGTGCAGATGTTGAGGAGAGATTTTGAAACACACTGTATGACAGAGTGAGAATATAGACTCGTTTTTTACACATGTAAGTGGGTTGGTTAATCAGGTCTCATAATGAGACACACTTTAGGAAAAAAGAATAGTAGAATAGTTGAGAAAGTTTTGAGAAGTTTGAGGCCATTGTTGTGGCCACATAAGAGATAAAGGATCTCTCACGGTTCTCAGTGGATGAGCTTAATGCATCACTGATTTCTCATGAACATAGACTGAATATGTCGCAGCAACAACACATTGATTTCTCATGAACATAGACTGAATATGTCGCAGCAACAACAACAATGTGTTAGACAGTTTGGATGAGAAGGATGTTGAGGGATCTTAGTCATGACCAAGAGGAGAAAGGTGTCAGACAGTTTGGATGAGAAGGATGTTGAGGGATCTTGGTCATGACCAAGAGGGAGAGACAACTATTTTCTGCGACAACACCTCAGCAATTAGATTATCAAATAATTTTGTCTTTAACAAGAGGACCAAGCATATTGATGTAAATATCATTTTATTAGAAAATTGATTAACAATGATGAAATTGTGTTGCAGCAGTGCAGGTCACGGGAACAATTCAATTTGTTGATATCTTCACAAATCCATTAGCATGTGAAAGTTTTGTTTATCTCAGAAACTGTTTGGGAACTATCAATGGCAACAATTGTGATTAGGGGGAGTGTTGGAAA
This sequence comes from Pinus tabuliformis, assembly GCA_031772625.1. NCBI lineage: Eukaryota > Viridiplantae > Streptophyta > Pinopsida > Pinales > Pinaceae > Pinus > Pinus tabuliformis. The sequence continues at coordinate 894,416,967 of CM062816.1, read as the reverse complement.
TACTAATTCAAACCACCGCAATAAACAATGTATTTTTGCAGGTTGCGTCTCTGTTTGAAGATTGAAGCACTGAATCCGGTGTAAACCATTCCGAAACCAAGAAAGAAATTTAAAGCAGTTAATGTACTTTGGTAAATAGATATGGGCAAGCATTCATTCAGCGACTATTGCCCACACTAGAAACATCTGCGCAATTTTGATCAGACTCAACAACAACATCATATTAATTATTTTTGATCTGTCGTGAATTAAATGTAAAATTGTATGTTGAGATAAATATGAATGTAAAGTTCATTTTGACATGTTAGACAGTAAGAGAGTTGGAGAGAAAGAGAACGAAAGTCTATGAGGAGAAAATGGTGGAGCAAATTTTGGTGGTGGCCCAAAAACAACATTTACTATATTTCAGTGTGTGTTATTCCATGTGAAATTTTTGTTTTTACTTGGTGAATAAGCTTCAACCTCATGTGAATGTGTTTTCATGTTTTAGAATTCAATACTAAATTTCTATTATATTTCTCCAACTTTATCGTGTTTTACTCTCAATTTTTGTGATGAATGAATTTTGCATCCTCTCCGTTTTGTGATGAATGAATTTTGCATCTTTGAATTTCTATAATAGCTCCGCCAAATCCAGGTCCATGAATATTGTGTTTTTAAGTCTCTGTATAGCTTCCCGAAGAGTCATAGATCTCCGCGAAATTACCTCAGTTTGGCGCGAAGCTACTTCCCGAAAATCATAACCACCTGCCCCTCATCGAAAATTCTCTCCGGGTAAATTTTGTAAATTTTTCTAACATTTAGGAAATCTTCCGGACAAAGCTTGGATGATAATGATACCTTAATTAGGAGGATTTTTAAATGATATTACACCGTAATCAAGGTCTCTGTTCCACATGATTAACAGGATCTTGCTCTCCAAAATTGACTCCATAACAACTTCTTGGCTTTTGTATGGTTCTAGCAGTCGCGACTGAACACACTAATATGTTTCAAAATCAATATTATATAAACATTCATGCACGGAAGCACACTTTTAGATACCGATTTTAAAAATACAAATCATCAATATTATAAACATTGACATGCACCTCAATGATAGAAACAAATATTAAGATTACAAGTCAAGAAATCCATATTATATGGACATGCATGCACCTCAACTTCGGAAAGAGATGTTGCGAGTGACAATTCAATTAAGAAATCAAATATATTAATACTAGTAATTACTAAATTATTAATTAAGAAGTTTTTTAACAAATATTAAGATTACAAGTCAAGAAATTATTAATTAATAAGTTTTTTAACAAATATTAAGATTACAAGTCAAGAAATCCATATTATATGGACCTGCATGCACCTCAACTTCGGAAAGAGATGTTGCGAGCGACAATTCAATTAAGAAATCAAATATATTAATACTATTAATTACTAAATTATTAATTAATATTTTTTTTTATTTTTAATTTATGTGAATTGTAGGTTTCGAAAATATTTTAGAATTTAGGAGGGTTAAACAATTGATTTTTCATTCAGATATTTCAAATATGTCGAAGAAGTTTTATTATATTGCACTATTATATAATAGCATGCTACTAAAATAGGGCATGCATTCATCGAATATTAAATAGCAGTCTTATTCTCACTAGATATTGAAAAAAAACTCAACTCCCAAAATCTATTTGGTGAACCTCCGCCCAATACATATTTCAAATGAAAATAACATTTTTTTTAATAAATATCTCCTATTATTACCATATACTAATTTTTATACCCGTCAATACCTATAATCTCCCCTACGGCAGATCTCCCTTTCCCCAAAATACTTAAAAGATATTAAATCTATCTTTCACAATTAAAAAAAATTAACCTTTATAGATGAAAATAAATATCTCGTATTATTACCGTATACTAATTTTTATACCTATCAATACCTATAATCTCCTATACCGCACATCTCCCTTTCCCCAAAATACTTAAAAGAAATTAAATCTACCTTTCACAATTAAAAAAAATAACCTTTATAAATGAACCTACTAAAATATTAGTTAACAAATTGAAGCCCCATGAAAAACAATAAACATGTGAAGTGGCAGGGGATCTCCAGATAACGCAATGCTTGAGTGGAGACGAAACAAGAAAGATTCTAATGCGTTTATTGATACCAAATAATAAGGCAAAAATTAACCAACTGATTAGCTAAGATGATTGAAAATATGGGATGAGGGGTAGATATTAGATTTATATATTAATTATCACATGCATAAAAATGCTAAAGTTCTCTTCTTCTTTCCAAGTTAATACGTTGGTTAAAAGGTGCTAGGTTGTCCTCGAATGCTTGAATTAGGTGAAAACACTCTTGCTTCCTATTAATTTCGTCGTTTCAAATAAATTAACATGTATTAAGACAGACAAATCACTCCCGATGATATTTATAGGACATTGCCAATTTGTAAAAGTGATGATGATGATGGCTAACGTCTATTGAGATCAAACTTTGGTCTATTGGACCTAAAGAAACAAATTATTTAGTTTGATTTAAGATTTTATTCTTATGCTCAAAAAGATTGGAGAGAAGCATCCCGAGCTCATTGTAATTTTGACAACATAAATGGCTAGGAAGGTCAATATTGCAACAAAGATTTTGAAATTGAGATCTATTGTGGTTGTACACGGGGCACTCTAAGAGGAAGTGATTTTCATCCTCGATGTTCATATTCTCACAGAGATAGCATAACCTTTCCATCCATGGTGTTTGGTACTTGTATCCTTTTCAATATTTTTGAAAGTGGTGTTTAGTAAGATATTGCTTATGTAATGTTCTTATATGGTGTGGAGTAAGAACATTGTTTATCTAAAATTACAATTTATTTATTTAGAGGCTGCAGTAGAGAGAGATAGAGGAGAGAGCTAACTTAGACCTATAAGAGTTTAGAATTTGTCACCACTAACTAATCTGCACAAGGCTAGTCTTATTCGTTTAAGAGAGAATCAAAACAAGGAGATTGAACTTATGGATTGGGACAGCAAGGTAAGTTGTAAGAAACTAGCTTAAATTTCCAAATCTTCTTTCCATCACTTACCCTCGATAACTTGATGGACTTCATGTTGCTAACTCCCCAGGAACCCCTAAGGGAAGGGAAACGAGAGCAGAGCCCCAGGGAACCTAGGAAACAGAGAGGGAGCAGAAGCTAGATACTTTGGACTTAATTACTAAATATATACATAAGGAAAGGGAGTGAGTCTATATGGGTGATTAAAGGTTGATAAGTCAAACTAGAAATAATCGAAAGCTGATATTACCTACAAACCACAAAGTGATCGAGTTTACTAACGAAAAATCAACGATTACAGCATGCCCTAGCATAATGAGTATAATACGGGGACCTCAAAATCGATTTTTTTCACTCTATGAACTTTTAGCTATATGAAGTGTCATATTTTACTTTTCTTTTCGCTCTATGAACTTTTAGGTATATGAAGTGTCATATTTTACTTTTGGAGGGATAGAAGAGACTCTATTTGAGTTTGAAAGTGATTTCTTTCACCATTATCAATATAAAGATATACTTTGAACTCATCAAGTATTTAAAGCATACATCATACATGATAGAGTTGCAAAATCTGATTAATCCTCTCGTGCATAATAGCTTTCTCTATTATATAGTAGACAAATCTAGTTCTTTTTTCGCATACCCTCCAACTCCATTTCGAGATCAAAAGTCGCTGTAACTTCTCTTTTCCTAGTTCCATTTCTAATTCCAATGTCATCGCCTAGTGGCGTCCCTTCTTCCAAATCTATACATAGCAATTTCCCCACCATTGCATGCATCCCTTACTGTCCCATTTCCCCACCATTGCATGCATCCCTTACTGTCCCATCTATTCTATATGAATCAACAGCAAAGCCAGCAATAACAATATATATATGTTCAATGTACATAGGGGTGAAGTTGTAGGTATGTGTCACATTTTATGAAAACCAAGGATGGTGGAAAGGTGTTTTAGAGTCTCTATTAATAGATAACCTTGGTTAATGCTTTAACTCATAACCTCGATTAATGCTTTAACTCATTGATGGAAATAGATCAATCCAAAGAATAAAATATTGATAAGGGTTTAAGTAAAGAGAGGAACATAATCGAAAGTATATAAAACACATGCATAATCATTTAATCATGATAATATAAACCATTATTCTCGTCTAAATATTCATCAAAGTCTTAAAATTCAATAAAACTTCTTAGCAATGTAGCTTTTCATGAATTTGTAATTTCCATATGGCAATCTATTATCACATCCACTGAAGGTGGCTATCGTGATGTTATTATTTCCATTATCATTAAAGAGTCTTTTCAACATCATATTATGTTTTAAATTCATTTTGTTTAAAAATTATATATTTATTATTTTTTTAAAATAAATAAATAAATATAAAAAATTTATATCTTAAATATTATATACAAAAAGTTTTTATTTTTCTTAATTTTTAGAAAAATATTTGTGATATTTTTATATACATATTTTGAAAAGGATTTTTTATTTTGACGATGATTTTTTATTTTTTAAATAATAATAATAATTATTTTTAGCATATAATGGTATAAAGAATTGTCTATATCTGAATGTTTTTGAAAAGTTTTCTTTTTTATTTTCCTATCTAATTTGTTTAAAATGTGGCATGGATTCATTGAAATCGCACGTTTGATAGATACACTCTTCACAATCTAAAAACATTATGGTTTTTTTAAAGTACAGTAAGAAAAACCAAGTTAAACAACACAAATCTAGATTTGACCATTCCAACTTTTTTATTTTTTTAATATTATTTAATATATCAATTTTTATTTTTATCCCCAAAATACAATTTCAATTTTTACTAAAAAGGAAATATTATTAAATTATATATAAATTTAAAAACAAAATATTCTTAAACTAAATATAAATTTCAAGAGATTTAATTTAAAAATATATAACATGTAACATTTTAATCATTAAATTCCAATAAAAAGTATAAGATAAGAACATTGAATCATTCATTTTAATTTTATATAGATATGATTAAAGAATCTATAATTAAATCATTTCATATTCTTATGACAAGAAGTTATTCTTACCAATATTACTTTAATTTTTTTTATAATTAAAAAATCTATAATTAAATCATTTCATATTCTTATGACAAAATGTTATTCTTACCACTATCACTATAATTTGTATTTTTATGATAAGAAGTCTACCACTATTACTATAATTTTTAAGTAAATCTCAAACCTCTTTATATATAATACTTTATTTTCATTTTTAACTACTAAAAAGTAATCATTCTAAATATATTAATATAAAATAGTTTTTATTTTTAAAATTATTTATTTAATAAAATAATAAGTTAAAAAAAATAAAATGTTTCATATTATTGATATAATTGAAAGTCCAAAAGATAAATTTATTTTCATTTTTAACTACTAAAAAATAATCATTCTAAATATATTAATATAAAATAATTTTTATTTTTAAAATTATTTATTTAATAAAATAATAGGTTAAAAAAAATAAAATGTTTCATATTATTGATATAATTGAAAGTCTAAAAAATAAATTTATGTATATATATTAGAGTAAAATAGATAAACATTTCAATTCTATTACTCCGCAACATATATCACACAAATTTGATATATATATATATATATATATATATATATATATAAATACAATCACTTAATTAAGCTTTAAAAAATTGAAAATTTTATATTTGAAGTAGAAATAAATAAACACACATTTTAACATTTTTTCACGCGAAATCTTTAAATATAATATCACATTTATGAAATTTTTAAAAATGATATCATATTCACTTTAATGAGATTTACTTCAAATGACATAATAAGTAAAAGTTCTCCCCTACATATCACATACACTTTAATGATGTTAGTTTCAAGTGAGGCAGGAAATAAAGCTTACATAAAATATTTCACATTTCTCAATGAAATTAAACGTCAAAAATACAACAAAATCTCTTCCACATATATATTCTTTTCAAGAGACTATGCATTGCATGTTGAGAGATGCCACCATAAACGTTTTACTTTATTGTAAAATCATTTGATGGAAAGATGCCCAACCTGAGTTGTATATGAAGAACAATGAACCGATTAAAAATGGAGCCCAAAACAGATATGATTCGAAAAACAGCATCACAGGTGGATGGATATTACGAGCTTATCCGAAAAAGAATGATATTGTAAACTCACCACAAGATTCATAAAGAATCCCAAAGGATTCAATGTGTCGGATTGAAACCTCAAATTTTGAATCAGATGGAACCTCCTTCGTCGTTTTATATCCCGACAAGAGAAAAGATGGTACATCAAATGCAAAGACAATCGTGTGCAATCCGACAGATGTTGAATGTTGCACATTTTTATCTTACTCTCCAGTAGGGTATTGCCGAGTCCCAACCAATCTTACAGCCATTACCTCATGAGCGTCAACAAATTGCATTATCCAAGAGCGTTTGGCCACCCTTATCCCGATTGCAGATTCGTTAAAAGTGCTGACGTGGTTGTTTGGACCCACCTATTTGTCTCCGTTTACATTGACGAACGCCGTTAACGTTGATTATAAAAATATTTTTCACCGGAAAATGCTGCAGCCGGAAAACTAACCCGTAACGCATCTTACAGGTCGTATTGTCCTTATGCCCTTCAGCGAGGAGCTCGAGGCATAAAGAACTTCACGTGCCTTCACGTGGGAAGGTCGGAGTATTGTTTTCAATATATATTTTAATTAATCACTCCCTGTGGATGAACTGCACAGATTTCAAAGTGTGATATTTTTTTAAATAACATATTTTATTTTATTTGATTGGTTTTGAGTTAATTCTTATTAATATATACATTTTACTTACAAAAATATAAGTATAATTTGAATAAAATATATTTATAATAATAGTAGCAATAATTGATCATATATAATAGGTTATTAAATAATTTATAAATATCTAAATATATTTTAATGTTAAAGCAACTTTTATGTGAGTGGATGTTAGTTTATTATTATTATTTTTTTAATAATAATAGAGTGTATAAAATATAGTTTATTATGTATTTTTGAATTAAAAAAATTATATTTATTAGAATCAGAATTTTTTTTTTTTTTTTTTTTTTCTAGTTAAGACTAACCTAAGTACCCACGGGGGATTTGAACCGGTGACCTATCACAAGGAGTGCCTTAACAGCGCACTCATTCACCATCAATCCAAAACCCCATGGGCATTAGAATCAGAAATTTTATTTTCATATATATTTTTAAATTTTTAGTGGAAATATCATTTAGGATTAAATTTTTTTTTTTTTCCAAGGAAAAAAACCGAGCTTTTCTATTATAAAAATAAAAGAGCTACAAACCGATGAGTTAACATCCAGCAGTTTGGAGAACTGCCTGAAACCGGGGAGGTATAGAAACCGTCCTCTCCCATGCTGTCATCTAAGATGACTGAAATAACCAAAAGATACAAAAAAAACACCAAGTTCAAAATAAACTCGGCCTGAACGCAGCCGCCCCAAAAAATATCAGAGGCTGTCAAAATCCCACCGGGCCTCCATAAAGGAAAACGACCCACGACAAAAGCAGTATGAAAATCATAGAGTTTTACCCGAGTTTCTCCAATACAGGAGCTATTAATGAAAAAAGTTTTTAAAGATCATATATCAGAACCGCCAAAAACAATTTAAGACACAATTGTTTCTGACGCCTTCCCAGCTTGCTGCAAAAACATTAAGTATATGGGGCCAAATCCGTCTCACGGATCTGGTCCTGAATCTGTTCCTTTATCCTCCACGTACCCATAGCCTGTTGTAAACCTGTCTTAGAATATTCGTCTGCTTCAACATTCCTGTCCCTGTATATGTGAGCAAGAGAGAAAGCAGAGAAAGAAGATTTTAGATTTTGTATTTCTTCTAGCAGAGGCATCAATAAATAATTCCTGCATCTAAATTTTCCATTGACCCAATTCACAACATTAGATGAATCTCCAAAAATCTGAACTGTGAGGACTTGTCTATGGATAAGCCAACAAAGGAGCAGTTTTAAAGCTGATAATTCGACAAAATTGTTTGTGCCCGTCCCTAACCCCACTGAGGCTTTTAGAGAGTGAGAAGCGCTAAGATGGATAATAATTCCTGCCCCAGTAATATTATTTTGTGCTGCCCCGTCGAAAAAAGCCCAGGGGATGCCATCTTTGATCTGAATTTCTGCCCTCTGGAGTGAGACTGAAGGGGGCTCGGGTTCGGGAATGCTGGATAAGATAGCTGAGCTCTGTATTGCTATTGCTTCCGCTGGGATTGATTTTTCATTGAATATGCTGCGGTTTCTGGCTAACCAAATGCCCCAACAGAGGATAGGAGGAAGGTTCCTCAGATTCTTCTCTGGGTGATTGGACCACCAACCCTCCCATGCCGCATTGAGATCAGCCCCTTCCCATCTGGCATTGATCTGTAGTAGCCTTTTCGTTGCGTCCCATACTTGAATTGTGAATGAGCATTCCACGAATAGATGATTAATGGTTTCTGAGGCTACTTTACATAAAGCACATCGGCTCGGTCCCTCCTTATAGCGAGCTATCAGGACATCCCAAGTAGGTATCTTCCTTTTGAGTGCACACCATAGGAAAAGTCTGGCTTTTTTGGGGCATTTCAGCTTGAAAAGGGGTTTGGCCCACCAGATAGGGGGATCCCAGCCCTTTCTGTTCATCAGGAAGTTATAGCCAGCCTTTGGGGAATATAAGCCTGTCTCCGCATGTGCCCAAACAAGTGTATCTGGACGGTCCTTTATTCTGACACTAGATCGCTTGAGCTCGTGGATGAAACTCTGCCATTCATTTCTCCATAAGTTGTCAATACCGAGCTCCTCTACAGATTTCCATTCCTGACCCCAAATGGACTGCAGCTCCATGTTTGCTATCTGGCTTAAACTGAGAATCCCCCTTGAATCTAAATGTGCAAGGAGACCTGGGGGAAGAGCAAAAAGGTCACTGCATCCTACCCACGGATCCCTGCCTATCCAAATGCTTTCTCCATTCCCCACTTGCCAAGCAAGACCTTGTTCTATAATGAAGAAAGCCTCTGTAGTCGCCTTCCAGACTATTGAGCAGTTTCTTCCTTTTTTATTTGGGCTCCGGATCCAATCATCAAGAGGAACTGGGTCAATATACTTCCTTTTTACCACTCTGGTCCACAGGTTTTCTGCTTCAATAATTCTCCATCCTGATTTTGCTGCCAGGGACTGACTAAAATCGACGAGTTGTTTGATGCCCCATCCCCCCCAGTCCTTTGGTCTGGCTATCTTGTCCCAAGCTACCCACGAAAGGACTGTGTCTTCTTTTGCACCCGACCACAGGAATCTGCTACAAATTTGCTTAATTTTATGAAGAACACCTTTTGGGATCCAGGTCAGAGCAGCCCAAAATACCGGGATGGCCTAAAGGACGGAGTTTATCAGAGTTAATCTGCCAGCCCTTGATAACCATTTGAAGCTCCAATGAGATATCCTTTGTTCAATTTTTGCCACCAGCCAGTTCCAATCCTGCTTCCTATATGAAGTGGGTTTTAGCCAGAACCCCAGGTACTTGAAGGGCTGATCCAAACTGCATGTTTCAAAAGGCAAATAAGAAGTGATCAGGATCTCCTCCTGTCTGGAGAAAGCTTCCATTATAAGCTGCGACTTCCTGGGATTTATTTGCAACCCTGTAGCTTTCAGAAATATGTCAAGAATGTCTTTGAGCACTTTTAGTTCATTCCTATTTCCATTTGTAAATAACAGGATATCATCAACAAATAGGAGATGAGTAATGTAAAGATTTACAGCTACTTCCAAACCTGTTATCAAACCTGCTCTCTTTGCTTTTGAAATTAGTCGGCTGAGGCCTTCAGCAGCCAGAAGAAATAAGAGAGGAGAGAGAGGGCATCCTTGTCTCAGTCCTCGCTGGCTTTTGAAAAATTGAGAGGCAGCCCCATTTATCAATACAGCAAAACATACATTTGAAATACACCCCATTATCCAATTTATGAATTCCACCTTAAAGCCGAGGTGTGTCAAAAGAAGCCTGAGGTATGACCAATTAATTCGGTCGTAAGCTTTGGATAGATCTAATTTCAGCACTGCCCCTTTCTTTTTTGCTTGTCTAATACTGTGGATGGTTTCCTGGGCCACCCCAATGGCCTCATGAATTTGACGGCCATCCAGGAACCCAAATTGCTCATTTGAAATACAAACAGAAAGAATGGGCTTCAAACGCACCGCTATGACTTTTGCTATGATCTTGTAAATAGTATTGCATAAAGATATAGGTCTGAAGTCCTCAAAGGTTTCCGGATCCTTCTTTTTCGGTATGAGCGCTATGAAGGTTGCATTGAAGGGCCCATAGATTTCTCCTTTCTTCCTTGACTCCTCCACCACATCTGTCAATTCATCGCCAATCTGCTCAAAAAAATGGAGAAACAATTCTATGGTCCAGCCGTCCGGGCCTGGGCTTTTATCTTTTGGCATTGATTTTATGACATGTTCCACCTCCTCCTTAGTCACTTCTCTGAATAGATTTTCTGCCTCCTCCTCCTCCACAAAACGTGGGAAAGCTTGAGCAGTATGAATGATTTCAGCTATTGATATCCCTCCTGGATCGGCAAAGAGAGATTGAAAATGGCTCTTCCCCAGGTTTGAGACTGCCTCAAATGAGGAGTGCTCCCTGCCTTCTGCATCCTTCAGTTTCCATATTGTATTAGCATTTTTCCTTCCCTTTGCATAATTGTGAAAAAATTTTGTGTTCTCATCCCCGGCTTTCAACCAAATTGCCCGACTTTTTAACCTCCATTCCTCTTCTCTGTCAAGAAGGATCTTTGCTCTTCTTTTTTCTAACTCCAAAATTCTTTCCTTCGACTCCTGAGTTATGTATGCATTAGCTTCAGGGTCTTCTAAAGCGCTTAGGGCTTCGTCGATACTGGCCATTTCCTCATATGACTTCCTCCTTCTCTCCGCGGCCCATTCAATGGTTTCCTTCTTTAACCTTTTTAGATTCTCCATGAAATGGGCTCCTTTGTTTTCTGGGATGGAAGTGCCCGGGTGCCTCCAAGTATTTCTGAACAGCTGAATATAAGACTCCTCCTGAAGCCAGGAAGAGTTGAACTTAAAAGGAGAAGCCGATTTGGGAGGGGTCTTGGAGAATTCTAGGAATATAGGAAAATGATCCGAGTTTCCTCCTTCCCCCACCCATTGCCTGAAGAGGGGAATGTGGGAGGCCAACGAGTCGTTTATGAGGAAACGATCCAGTCTTTTTGCAACTCTCTCCTCCCCTGTTATTCTATTTCTCCAAGTCGGTTTTGCCTTAATTATATTGACATCAAGCAGATTGTGGTTCTGAAGAGTTGATAAGAAGAAATCAGCCAGAGGGTCTTCCCTTGCATTTGGACCCCAAGCTTCAGCAATCCCCAAGGAGAAATTTAGGTCCCCTCCAATTAAAAGTTTTTTGTTTTGGAGCAGGTCTTTCGAGAGGAGATCATTCCAATAGGATACTCGACCCTGACAAGGGCCATACACATTGATGACCAGAAAAGACTGCTCAAAATCCGGGGACTGAATCTCCAATCCAAGTGCATGGGATAAGCCCCAAGAATTTAGCACTTTTAACCTTCCCTTCTTGAATCCGATTGCAAGACCACCTGAATGTTCGGAGGCATCCAGAGCAGTGAAAACCCAGCCCGGAAACAGTGAGCAAAGGGTGTCTTCAACATCAGTGCTGTTTCCCAAAGTTTCCTGTAGAAAGACCAAATCTGGGTTGTGGCATGTAACTAAATCCTTCAACGCTAGTTTTTTGGGTTTACTAGCCAACCCCCTACAATTCCAGGAAAGGCAGATCATTTGATAACCATCTCAGGGGGTTTTGCTGCTCTAAGCGCCCCAGGGATTGACATTTGTTTACCATCCTCAACATCAAATTTTGCCTTAACTTGAGCTTTAGAAAAAAGGGATTTTCTTCCTCTGTTTTTTTTTTTGAGACTTTTCGACGACTCAGGACAGAGGCCTCCTACTGAGTCTAAAACAGGTTGATGACTTGCCGGTCTTTTGCCATGAGACCTGAGATTGTAATGACGAACAGGGGATGTAGTAATAGGGATCTGAACTGGATTGGAAGGGTCCTCACAGTTCAGATTTAGGGAGGGAAGGGCTTCAGAGAGAGATTCAATATTTTGAATGGGGTCTTCATGATTTTTAAGCATATTACAATCTGGAGACATTACATCTTTTACAGATTCAGAAAGAGAAGAGAGTTTTTGAGGAGAAGCCTGCATACCAGATGGATCGTTCGCAGAGGGGTTGGCTGGACCATCCGGAAGAGGTTCCTTTGTAGACTGGACTTTATTGTTGCGCAGAGGGATCTCTTCCTCCCGATCTATGTCCTCTTCTGCCGGGGCCTCCTGATTTGCTCTCTGAGGTTCTGCTTCCAGTACTATATCCTCCATCGGCTCCACATTTTTCCTCCGTATGCCCTCCTTGTCCTCTTCTCTGCTTTTAAGCTTTCTTCTCCTCTTCCCCATGGGGCAGTCCCTTGCCAGGTGACCGTATTCTTGGCACCGAAAGCACCTGAAGGGAAAGAGTTCGTAATCCAACTTCTGTTCATACACAAATTCCTTATATTGTAATGAGACTATTTTTGCAAGTCCTTCCAATGGATTTAACCTGACGAGAATCCTCGCCACCGCTCTTTCATATGTTTGCAAAAAAGATCTATCTGCGTCCAGGTAAGTTCCCAAGTGGTCTCCAATGGACTTAAAGACTGAATCGACCCAGAGATAAGGAGGTAAATTAGGAGCTCTTACCCAGACGGGTTGATCGGTTACCTTCTCCTTTGATGCGTCAAACATGGGCGACCATCGTTTGAAGAAGACAGGTCGGTCTCCGAAAGCCCATAGACGTTCCTCGACCCATTCCATAGCCTTTTTGCAGTCGAATTTCACCATAAACCAGCCGTTCATCAGCGTAGCAGTCGAGAAATTGCTCGCTGGAGAATGAGACCACTGGCTCGCGGCCCACTGCTTTAGGAAATTGCTAGAAATATATCTACCCCTCACTCTGCCCACTAGAGTGCTCTCCGACACATCCAGCGCCTCCTCGGCCTGAACGTCCATGCCTAAGACCAAGTTTGTGACCTTTTTGGATTTCCACGATTTTGTTTTCTTCCGTTTTTTCCCTACCTTCGCTGCCTCTCTAGGTGAAACTCGTTCCTCTGAGGAATGGTTTGGAACTCTTGCATCCCCGAAATTTCCGCATCCATCTTTCTCAGCTCGCTGGTCCTGCTCAATTAGGGTTTCGACCAAACCCTCCACCGGGCTCCCGGCTTCATTCGAATACGGATGAATTCCTTCAGTTACCTTCCCTAAATCGGGATGGGAGTCTGAAACCCTCGGAGAGTTAGTAACCCCGATACTAGCCAAACCCTCTACTTCCTTTGACTGCAGCGGTTCGCTTGGAAACAAGGTTTTTTGAACCGCCGGCTGATTGCTTCCTTCCCCCAACTCTTTCCCTGTGCTCTGGACTCCTCCAACAGTCCTCCATACCCCTTTTAAAGTTGGAAAGTTTATAATGTCCTCCAAGCCTCCCGACGACGAGAAATTTTTTGACGGGGATATCGACTTATAGCTATGCACTTCGTCATTCTTGAATTTGGGCAGACCTGGCCATGCATGAAGGTTTGTCGTCTCCCAACCCCTTCCTCCGGCCCTGTTTGCTTCAATCGTGCCTCTGCTTCCAATCCCACCAAGGAGCTCCAAGCTTTCATCCAACAATCCTGTTGCCGCGTTCGTATGCCAAATGCCTCCTCCCGTGAGCAGGGCGTTCGTCGGACTGGCCGAGTGACCAAAAAAATGTTCTATGTTTTCCGATGAAGCCTCCTTTCCCCAGACGGAAAGAATGTCGGCCGGGGTAGGGTCCAGATCAACCGACTCTCTAGGGTTTACCATAGTAATAAACGGTGCCGTTTACCTTAATGTTCTTCTCAACCGTCACCGGATATGCACAGCGTAAAGAGCCTGATCTTTGAAACCTCCGAAAGCACAGGTAATGGTAACAATGCCGAAGAGGTTTCACCATATTGAAATCACCTTTTACGGAATGGTTCCAAAACCCCGTTCCGCTAGAAACCCCAACACCGTTTGCAGGTTCCAGCTGGCGGCTTGCACGTCTGTCCTTCTCCCGCTGCTTTGTTGACTCTGCCAGCTACAACCCAAAACCTGTACTGCTACTGCCATGTCTGCGACACCTGCATCACCTAGGCCTAGGGCCTAGGGTTTCCAGGTCGAGCCCTATTCCTTCCATCCCTCCGAGTCATACCTGATATAAAACATCACTTGCTACATTTAGGATTAAATTTTACACGGGGAATTTTCCACATTTATTTATATACAAATGTTTCTATTTTCTATGCTATGTCATCATTTTTTTCTTTATTGTCTTTTTAAAGTTATAAAGTTAAAGGAGAAAATCCAATATTTTTTTTTAACATTCCAAAAATGAAGATCATATTGTTGTCTAGTTTTATGTTTAAAAGACTATTCCTTTTCTTTTTTCATTAGATGATTTATAACATTAAGATATATTTTTTTTATAAGTGACAACCTATTTAATGATAATGATAGTGTTAATTATTAAAAGTAGTCTTTCATAACAATAAATCTATTTAAAATTTTCATGTTTCAACAATATTTAATTTTGAAGACTTTTACAAAAGTCAATATTGACATATATGCTTGCATTAATGAACAATTAATAATGAATTATCATATTTTTAAAAAACGGTCAAAGTGTTTCTAATATCATTAAACATTGAGGGAATCATAAGTAAGAGTTGTATTAGAGATATTGAACCAAACTAGCATTTTCAATACAATCATGAGATACTCTATGGTAACCATCACGAAAATAAAATTGTACAAGGAAAAAATACTTTATAGCACAAAAGGATCACATGGTTCCTAGTCTAGTTAGAATACATCTATTCATGTAACATTACCAATCACAGCCAAAATTCACTAACCTTACATATTACTACCTCAAATTTAAGTAATAAAGTGAACTCATTTACCTTCCAGTACTTGATCTTTAAAGTTAGCATTTCATCCAATTTCTTAACAATATGTGAGATTGGTACATAGGGATTATCCCTAATGGAAGAAGACATAACACAAAACTGCCCTCTCACCCCCATAATCACATAACCACAAATCTAAATGAATGGTAGAGACCTTATAGATTCCATAATCATATAGGTCCTCCAACTACTTATCCTCATATTGCACATAATCATGAAGCTAAATAAATGGTAGATACCTTATAGATTCCATAATCATATAGGTCCTCGAACTACTTACCTTCCTATCGTAGGCATTGAGATGTTAGAGGGAATTGAGATATTCGGGAATTGAGAAGATAGACACTTTGGCTCGGTGTTCATTCTTGAAGGAAATAATAGAATACAAAGAATTTACTAGAATGATAATGGATTTCTCACAAAAGTTCACACAAATATTTGATAACCCTACTTGTAATAATGAACTAATTTAAAAGACGTGGGATTTGCAACTAAAGCTCTCAAATCTACTTAAATCACCTAGAGAAATATAGATGATAATGGATTTCTTCACAAAAGTTCACACAAATATTTGATAACCCTACTTGTAATAATTAACTAATTTAAAAGATGTGCGATTTCCCACTAAAGCTCTCAAATCTACTTGAATCACCTAGAGAAATTTAGATCTTCCTAAAAGCGGTCAAATCAAATCATGTTTGCTTAAATCAATTCAAGAAAACATGAAGTTGTACTAGATAACACACATTTACTAGAATCTTATTTCACATAAAACCTATGTTGATACAAATCTAACTACAAACTCCCAAATGAAGACTCCTTGTTAATTCTTAACAAAAATTATAAAATCAATGATATGAAAGAGAAGATTTTCCAAAAAAAAAACTAAAACTTTTAAGCCAATTCATCACCTATAAATCCTTCATTACTAAATCCACGTAAAATAAAAATAGAAATGTGTATCCCTCTTCAATTTCTCTAATAACATCACCTTAAGATTAGAATAATGTAACAATAGAATTCCTTTTCTCCCATCTCTACAATATAGTAACACATTGAGAGCAAGGTAGTTGAGTTCTATAGAGAGAAATGACAATTGTAATTTTGTAAATCCTTTACACCATACTAATCCTTCCTCCTTGAGACACTTACACTTTATTTAGAAAAGAAACATTGTTTAAAAACAACAATATCGAGCTATTATTGAGTCTTCACAAGATTTTAAATATGTTTGTATGATTACAATGTTAGCAGTGGAGATCCACGTGGCTATACGTATTGGGTTACCAATGTTATGAAGGTCATTAATGAAACTTAGGATGTTACAACTGTTGAAGTACATTGGTATGCAATAGATAGACAACCATTCAAGGACGTGTACAAGCTAAATATGACAGTTGAGAAAACAATCAATAGAAAGAGAAAGAAAGGGTCCAAATATAAATAATCATTGAATTGAGCTAATAAATTAGAGGATGTTTATAGTCATTTGTAACTTCAATTTGCCAAGGAATGGAACTCTTTGCTTCAAAACCATAGAGATTATAAAGAGGTTGCTACCACAAGATATAGTGGAAAAATGGTAATCTTTTGAACCCTATCATAGACCTAGAAGCCTTTTGACATATGCAATTGTTACACAGTAATTTTTCACCATTGGTCACCGTCCCTGTTACCCCTTTCCCGCACTTTGGAGGACTCATTCCGGGACCTGTGAGAAGTGACATAACTTGAAAACACTTGCATTATGTTCCCCTAAGTATGGACTTCATATGCTTTGAAGACATCTCCTGCAGAATATCCTTAAAAAGTCCCCCCTTTCCATTAGCGCGGATCCCCAGTGTATCACCCGCGCCAATGGGTGAAATTCTCTAAAGAGGGTGCACCCATTGGCGCTTTGTCTCAGAGTCTTACCCAAGCCAACCAAGTTTGGGAAAGCTTTTTAACAAACGTACGCCCGAAAGTTTTTTCCTTTCGACTCATGAGGCTTTTCAAGGATAATGTCAATCTCACGGATGTCGAGATTAATCGTATCTCTATCCATAATAGCTTTTCGAGGATAATGCTTATCCCATGGATGTCTGGATTCATTGTATCTCTTCCTCCTCCTCCATCTATAAAAGCTTGTTCTGGTGCATTTGACAAGCTAGTTTTTGAGCATAGGGAGAATTATACTGTCACAAGTCTGAGAGATTGCTGTAAGAGTCTTCTTTGCATTCATAATCAAAGAGAGAGAGGCTTGTTCCCAATCCCGGCAAGCTTTGCAAGACATATGTAGCTGATCATCCAACCAATGGAGGATTTGACGTCAGAACTTTGGTGGTATTCTCCTTTGTTGATTATCAATAATAGATGACTATCATTATGGTTCCATTCTTGTTGTTCATTATGATGATGTTTGAGTTATATCTTTTTTGACTGATATATAATTGCATCTATTGGATTTTATGCTTGTATTCATGCCATTCTTTGCATGTGCAGGTGTCCATTCGAGGAGATCGTGAGGATCGTGACCGGCCGGAGCAAAGGAACGGGAGTGTCAACTCTTCTACAACACTAGCGTTGGAATCCAAGTAGGCTCTTATAATCCACCTTTAATTTGTGATTAGGAACTTGCGTGATAGCATTGTTTGATTGTTGCTAGACCCATTGTGGGCTAGTGGGATCGCCTCTGTCCACAGAGGGGATTTACCTCTCCAACAATTTGGCGACTCCGCTGGGGAAGCTATTTGTTGTTTGATTCGTAAACTTTGGACGGAGCGTGAAGTACGACCAAGTAGCCTTCGAAATGCTATTGCTCTGCATTAGCGAAGTAGATCAACGCCACTTCAGTCAATCTCCGGTTTGGTTTACGAACCGAACAACTTGGAGTTTGTCTTGCACTTTGGTTTTCTCTTGTTTGCTTGCTTAGATAAGCTTTCTGGGTTGAATTTTTAAGTTGTCTCTTGCTGCCTGGTCTGTCTGGATACTGTTGATCAAGCCCTGGACTGCTTGTTTTTATTTTTAAGTTAGCAAACTTTATTAGTGCGATTTTTTCCCTGACAGTCGCGCCAGTGGGCGCATGTTTCACAAAAGCAACTCACGCTAATCCCTTAATAGCGCGAATTACAACCTGATAGTCGCGCCAGGATTCTGAACTTTTCCAGTTTACTTGTTTGGAAGCCTTCTGAGCTTGGATTTCTGTCTTTTCACATCTTTTTCAACTACTGGAGTGTGTCAGAGCGTTTTTTGAATGGTTTTTGACCTTCATCCTTCGGGTGTTTGCCTCTATCCATCGATTTCATATTCTAGCCCTAGAGCATATAGTGGCTTTGTACATCAAGCCTTCCGTGGGAGTTTTTGGTTCTTTGATTGTCTAGTCGACTTCTTGGCTACTTTTTGCACTTGTCTAGTGGTTGTCAAAACTTTTTATTGTGCGCTTCGAGCAATCTACCTCTTTTTCGTTTGGATTTCGCTTGGCTTCGTTTGGGCTTAGATCACATAGCTCATTGAGGTTTTTGTGATTTTTCTTGGTTTGAAAGATTGTCTTGGTGTTTCAGACTTGATTCTATTTTCATTGAGTGAAATTTGTCTTTTTACTCTTTATTATTATCTCTCAAAATTTGTTTAGTGCATTTTGCCATTGAAAAGAAAACAAACAATCTCTTTTGCATTGCATTAGTTAATGGAAATTAGAGTTCTTCATATGTTATTAGCAATTAGTCACTTAAAAAAAAAAAAAAAAAAAAGTTTCGTTTATTGCCATTAGCTGCATTAGAGTCATTATTGATTGTTTGATGATCATTTTGTTTAATTGAAAGATCTCAACTCTTCCGTAGTTAGCATTCATCGAATGGAATGATATATTTTGGCATATAGCTTTCATTTAGGAAATTGTGAGAGATTACATACGGTAGGACCTGGAAACTGAAACCTAATCAAAGATCAACTGTAAAATGAACTGAATGAATCTAAAAACACATTGGAACTTAACACATACATCTAGAGGTCTAGGATAGAGACGTGTTCCAGCGTAGTTAAACCTAGTCACTGTTGTTTCACATTATGGTTGGGTGATTCCTCCTTTTATGACTCGATAGTGGTCTAGCATGGATTTTTGCTCCCACGTACCGTCGAGTATATGTGGAGACCCCACTAGGTTATCATCCTTTATCCACAGGAAGCCGTGTCTGCCACCTTACAAGCCGTAATGCACTGGACACAACATTCGGGAAGATTGACTGCCGTACAGGAAGTCCTTGGTTTTCATATGATTGCCAAGGTGTATATGCAGTTTTACGGATTGTTTGGTAAACCTTTTGCCTAGTTCTCCAGAGTAGTCACTTTTGATCCTTTTTGGACTCCCTAAAAGAAAAGGTTCACCTGAGCATTTGTCACTTCGGTCTCACTAAACATTCGAAGGAGACTAGAGTCATATTTTTGTCCTTTTCTCGACTCTTAAAACATGAAAAGGTCAAGTTCAGTTCCTTTGTCTTAAAATTTATTTGGCCGCGATTCACATTTACCCGGTTAGATCTTGTTTGCGTTAGTTTGAGTAGGGTCCTTTCTCGTTAGCTTCCCTAGGATTTTGTGAAGTTTTCATCCTGGCGGAATTACCAATTTCATCTTCATCCTTTGCCGAGATACCGATTGTGAGTGATACTCTTCCTGTTATTCCAAGTATACAATCGCTTAATTCTCATGCTCTAGGCGACGAGACTTACGAATTTCATTGGAACCCCGTTTGGGAACCTTCTGAGGACGGTATCCCTTTTTGGGAATACACTTCCCCTCGTGTTTTGCCCCCCCTATTTTCTTCCGATATGGAGGAAGTATCCCCTACTTTGACTGAAGAATCTGTTGTGACGAGCGGTGAAATTCCCATCGCAACGGAACCTATACTTGTTAGTAGCACCCCTACTACTGGGGGACTACCTCCAGGATATAAAGCATTAAAGGATGTTATTTCTTCTAGGACTCCCTCCACGAGTTCTATTTGGTCACAACTCGCTTTTCCCACCACAGAGCCTTTTACTCCACAAAGTCGCAGTACGTCTGTTACCTCAATCCCAACCATTCCAACGATATGTGTAACTTCTTCGACTCCTGTTTTCAGTGGTCCTTCGGCCTCTATATTCGGAGTCTTTGACCCTACGTCAAATGTCCCAGCAAAAGGGCCATACGACCAGTATTTATGACATCTTGATAGGTCTTTGTCGTCTCAACCGACTGTTCAGATTTCGGTCCCGTTGTCAATTGATTGGGGCCCCACCTCTTATCATGGTGGCCAAGTATCGTCTGCGCAATCCCAAATACCACCTAGTCAAGACCAATAGTCTTACACAGGGCAACCTGGGAACCAACAAGGACAACCCTTCCAGGGACAACCTTTGGCTTCTGGTGGTCCGTCTTTCACCTCTTATGCTCAACCTTCTGGTAACTCAGGTCAATCTTCTGTTCAACAAGGCCAACCTGGTATCCAGCAAGGTTATCCTACTGGACAAATTGGTCAATCGTATGTTCACCCAAACCAACCTAATGTCCAGTATGGTCCAGCATCTGGACAAGCTGGTCAACCTACCGTCCAATATAGTCAAGCACCTAGGCAAGTCAACCAGCCTCAAATTCAATTAGGCCAACCAACTGCCTAGCCCACTCGGTCATCTGGTCCGTCAGGACAACCCTCAGTTGTGCAACAACACCTCCACCCCCAACAAATGAAACCTTCTGGGCAGGTGGGCCAACCTCAATATCAACTAGGTCATCCTTCCAGTCAGATAGCCCAACCTACAGGACATCCTTCTGGCGCTGCTCAACCCGGTTTTTTGCCCCAAGCTGGACCCCAGGCCCCATCTGGTCTTCAAATGCAAGTTGGAATTCAATCCCAACCAGTCTATCAAACTCATCTTGTTTCTCAAACTCAGTTTGGAGTCCAGCCACCTTATGGTTACCAGCAACCCCAAGGGCAACCTTCGTTTGCCCCATATCAAAATTATCAACAACTGCAGGCAAATCCTTATCAGAATTATCCGCAACCGTATGGTGCTCCTGCAGGACAGTTTGGTAATCCATGGAACGCTAGGGGGCAGAACCAAAATCCCTACGGACAAAACCCTATGGGGCCAAGTCCGTCCAAACAAAGCCCATGGGGGCAACCGCCAGTTGGTTGGAACCCAGGTGTTCCATCCTACCCACAGTCCCAGATGTCCTTCAATCCTTAGTTACCTTTCTTAGCAACCTTAGAATTACCGGATGTGTCCAAACTGACCAATGATCCCATTCTCCATAATATGTATGGGCCTCCAGTTCCGACGAAAATTCCCAGTGATTGTCCCAAATTCGCTGGTAAAGCTAATCAAGATCCTCAAGCTCATGTCATGACCTATCACTTGTGGTGTTCATCCAATTCGTGGCTTGATGATTCGATTCGACTTCGCCTTTTTCAAAGGACTCTCACTGGCTCTGCAGCTAAGTGGTATATTGAGCTCACTCGCGAATCCTTTCAGGATTTTAACTCATTGGCTATGGAATTTCTTACTCATTTTCAGTTGCCCATTCGATATGAAATGGGTACACACCACCTGACATCCTTAAGACAGACAACGGCTACGCATATCTCTGATCATATCCATGAATGGAGACAGTGTCGACGTATGATGAAGATTTGGATTCCTGACCAACTTCTTACCGACTGGTTTACGACTTTGTTCGTTCCTCCAATAGCATGGGACATTGCCATGGGGGCATTTGTCACTGAAGAGCAAGCTATCACACGCGCTCAGTACCTTGACTTGGTTTATTCCCAATTTGGTACATTGTATGATTATTTGCCTGATGCCCCGAGACCAGGAACAATCAAAGCCCTGCGAACACCAACTGTTGACGGTATTATTGGTTCAGTGAACTCATCCTCGAAGAAAAATTCCGCGAACCCTGGGAAGCAAAAATCAAATGCTTCGAATGAACACACTTCTCAGGCTACACCCACTTCGAATATTACTTCCGAGGTCAATGTCGTCCAGTCCACCACGACAGACAAAGCCTCGAAAGGAAATAAGAAAGGAAAAGGGAAGAATAAGCCAGATCAAACTAAACAGGACTCCCCTAAACCTCCGCTCGAGGAAGGTGCCAAGCACAAACCCAAGTATCCTTGTCTTATCTGTGATGAAGATCACTATACCAAAGACTACCCTAGGCGGTCCGAAGTTAGTCGTTTGTTGAAAGGCGCCCCTGGGACTCCTGCGGTGCTCAAAGAACCCTTTCCCTCGCAACAAACTCAAATGGTGGCTGACCCCTCTCAACCTCCATCTTCCTTCAGTTCTCAAGTATTTATGGCTGGAACGATACCTGTCCACATCAGTACTCGAACAAAAGAATATCCGTCATCTGCCGGGAAAGAGCCTGAGGTCCCCTCTAGTGCTCCTCCATCCAGTTCAGGCCCGCTCCACATCGAGAGACCTAGCACTGAGACGCCTATTCGACCCCCTCCAAAAGGAGTACTCCGGAAATCTTCTTACAACCCAAATGCTCGTGCTGCACAACACTACAATATTGTTGAGGACTTAGCTTAGACTCCGTCGGCTATGTCCGCTTTAGAAGTTCTCCAGAGCTGCCCTTCTCAAAGGAAGTCCTTGCTATCGGCTATCGGTGGCATAGACCCGGCCGACTCAGATTTGATTACTTTTGACTTGGAACGCCATACGTCGATACTGCCTCACCAAATCGCATTCCTCATACAGGTTATTATTAATTCCAAAACAATTCATCGTATAGTCATTGATGAAGGTGCTTCAACTTGCATCATGTCTGTTGACTATTGGAAGGCTATTGGTTCTCCGACGCTGAGCCAGTCTCCCACAACCTTGGAAGCTTTTGATGGAAGAGCATCCTATCCATATGGTATACTCCAATGTTTTCCCATCTCTTTGGAAGGGAAGACGGTCGAGATGGAAATTGAAGTTGTTGATGCTAATCTTACCTACAACCTCCTTCTTGGACGTAGCTGGACATACGCAATGCAAGTTGTAGCTTCATCTTTGTTTCGTATCATCCGTTTCCCTCATCAAGGGAAGATTGTTACCGTCGACCAGCTTTCATTCTTCACTTCCTCTTCCGAAGGCAACATTCCTTTTGTGGAGCATACCTCCAAATCATATGAGAGTCTAGGAGCCGGGATTTTAAAAGATCCTACCCTTATGGGTGTTTTTCCGCTCCCACCTCCTAACGTCGCTTCCATCAATATGATTACTACTTGTTCTGATCCGTGGATCCTCCCTCCAACTGATCAAGTAGATTCTTGGGGCGATGAGATGCCGTTGAGTCCTGCTGAGCTCAACTACGTCGAAATCATTGCTGCATCGGCTCCCTCTTCTGAACTTGCCCCTTCGAGCAAGGTTCCTGACTCGTTCGATCCATCCTCATGGCTTGGAGATGAGACTTCTTCGGAGCCTTTAAAAGAAATATTCCCTTCTGACGAATCCATTATTTTGACTATGTCTCCCGAGGAACCTCCTTGGCATGATTCTCACCATCCTTCCTCGTTTCTCCCTGCCCATCAGGATATGCTTACTTGTCTCGAGCGGTTTGCTCCTTGTCTCCCATTTCAAACCCTTCAAACACCTATCCAAGTTTATCAAGTGTCCTCTGAAGGAAATATGGCAAGAATCACGCAAACCCAGCCTATTGACATCTCTGCAAAACCAAGGATTGTTGAACATCTTCACATTGGAGTCACTTGTACTCCGGAGGAGATTCGACTCTATACCAATCTTTTTCGCGAATTTTGTGACGTCTTTGCATGGTCCTACGAAGAAATTCCCGGCATTGATCCTAGCATAGTGGTGCATGAGATACTCACGTACCCGAGTGCTAAGCCTGTTCGTCAATGTTTACGCCCTATACACCCCTGCAAGGCTGCAGCTATTAAGGCGGAAGTGGAAAAGCTTCTGCAAGCTGGTTTTATTTATCCTATCCCACTCACATATTGGGTCTCCAACATCATGCCTGTGAATAAAAAACAGGGTACCATCCGTGTTTGTGTCGATTATCATGATATTAATCGGGCCTGTCCTAAAGATAATTTCCCCACACCATTCATTGATCAAATTATTGACGAGTGTGCCGAAAGCGAAATGTACTCTTTTATGGACGGTTTTCTGGGTATAACCAGATCAATATTGCCCCCACTGATCAACACAAGACCGCTTTTATCTGTCCATGGGGCACTTTTGCCTACAAGAATCTCCCTTTCGGTCTCAAAAATGATGGTGCTACCTTCCAACTTGCAATGTCCTACACTTTTCATGACATTCGCCACATTGTACAGCCATACCTGGATGATCTACTAGCTCATTCAGCCAAATGTCAGGACCACCCTACTCACCTTCGCGATATCTTTCTTCGCTTCCGACACTATCGTATCAGACTCAATCCTCACAAATGTGTCTTCTGCATGGAATCCAACCGACTTCTCGGGTTCATCGTCTACCAAGAGGGCATCCATTTGGATCCCCTTAAAGTCGAGGCTATTCTGAATCTTCCTCCCCCTCCTTCTTTATAGCGATTGCAAAGCTTGCAGGGTAAAGCAAACTTTCTAAGATGATTTGTTCCAAACTATGCCGAGGTGGCTAAAGGTTTCACACGGTTGCTAAAGTGAGATGTCCCTTTCCATTGGGATACCGTCGCTCAGGAATCTTTTGAGCGTCTCAAGGGTCTCCTTGTTTCCGCTCCATTGCTCCGTCCTTTGAACTATCATCGCGGCTACACTCTGTATTTGGCTGCCGCCGACACCACTATCGGCATGGTTCTCGTTTAAACTGATGATGATGACAATGAACATGTTGTATATTATCTCAGCCGCAACCTTTTAGACATGGAAACTCAATATGCTTATGTCGAGAAGTTGGCTTTGGCCGTCGTTTGTGCTGTCCAACGCTTCCGTCACTACATTCTACTATGTACTACCACCATGATTTCTGATTGCAACCCCATGACGTACATTTTGTCACGCCAGTTGCTGGGGGGCAAGTACTCAAAGTGGATTGTCATCCTCCAAGAGTTGGATTTGGAATTTACCACTGCCAAGTCCAAGAAATCCCTTGTATTAGCTGAGTTACTTTGCTCTTTGCCATCTTCTTCCATGCCCTCTCACTCAGAGGATCATATTCCGGATGAGACTTTGTTTCTCATTAGCACCCTCGATCCCTGGTACAGAGATATCATCATATATCTGCAAACGTCCTCCTTTTGCCCCGGCGTGTCCAAAGACGCTCGACGAAGGATTCGTGATCAGTCTCAACCATACCGTATCATTGGGGATACACTATACCGCCTCGGTGCCGACTCTGTTCTCCGCCAATGTCTAACTCTTGAGGAAGCTGAGCGTGTTTTGAATGACTGCCACTCTGGCACCTGTGGTGGTCACATGTCCGGATATGCCACTGCCCAAAAAATCCTCCGTGCTGGCTACTTTTTGCCCTCTATCTTTAAGGATTGCATTCTTGCCGTGCGCTCTTGTCATGAGTGCCAGATATACCAGCGGAAGATGCGAGCCCCTCCCGCTCCATTGCACCCTGTTGTCACCATCAGTCCTTTTGCAAAATGGGCCATTGATTATACGACCTGTAACCCTCGCTCTGTCGGGGGGCATGGGTTTATTATTGTTGCCATCGACTACTTCACTAAATGGGCCGAGGCGATGCCTACATTAACTGAAGACGGTCACACAGCGGCGCAATTCTTGTTCAACCACGTTATCTCACGATTCGGCGTCCCTCAAGCCATCGTCACTGATCACAGGAAGCATTTCCGTAATCATATGATGACGGAACTAACAACCCAGCTGGTCTTACGGCATGATAGTTCGACTCCATACTACCCTCAGGCCAATGGCCAAGTTGAAGCTATCAACAAGCTTTTGGTTACAATGCTTCAGTGTACCGTTGGCATGCATAAGTCTAACTGGAATTTGATGTTGTTCCCTGCCTTGTGGGCCTATCGAACCTCCGTGAAGGATGCCACTGGTTTCACTCCATTTCAACTAGTTTATGGACTGGAGGCTACCCTTCCAATCGAGTGCGAAATCCCTTCATTAAAATTGGTCGTCGAGCTACTTCCCAACACTACTCCATTAGAAGAACGCCTTCTTTAACTGGAACGGCTAGATGAGACCCGTCACCTAGCCTCTTTAGCCATTGAAGTACAAACGAAGCGATTCAAGGTTCACTTCGATCAGACTGTCCATCCACGTTCTTTTGTTGAGGGAGATTTAGTCCTGCTATATGATCAGGCAAATGATAAGCTGGGAGCAAGAAAACTTGAGCCTGTGTGGCTAGGCCCTTACATTGTTAAGAAAGTTTTGCAAAAATGGGCCTACGAGCTAATTGACTATGAAGGGAACCCTCTCAGGAAGCCCCGAAACGGGTTGTACTTGAAAAATTATTATGCGTGATGCTTGTACACTTTGTTTTGTACATACATGTACTTTAGCAGGTGTGTTGTGTGTGTGTGTTTTAGTTTTGAAGGCGTGACTGCCACTTATTGTGTCTTTCGCTTCTTGTGCAGATGTCTGATGCACCTTATGTTGGTTTCGTTGTTGGTGCCTGCCGCAGTACTCGCAACTTGTCCTCTGCGGTGTGGGTGATCTATGATCCTCATGGCGAGTTGATAGATCTTCAAGGCGTGCGTTTGGGCCATACCACTAACAATGTCGTCAAATATTGTGCTGTAATTGAACTACTTGCTGAAGCAATTAATCTCGGCATTCGTACATTGGTAGTGAACCTAGACTCTCAACTTGTCGTCCACCAGTTCAACGGGTGATATTCTGTCAGAGACCATCGTATTCTAAGGTTGTATTTACGTGTGAGATTGTTAGAAAGGAACTTTGATTTCATCACATATCAGCATATTCTGAGACAATTGAACACATTAACTGATGCATTGGCTAACCATGTATTAGATAGACATTTGCATAATATGTAAAACATCATACAAGAAAGCATATAAAGCACAATAATAAAACCATAGAAATAGGCATATGTATATATATATGTGTGTCGCAATGTTTGCACCACGTGCATCATATAGTCCAAAAAATAATACATGTTCCTCTCAAATACATCCGGAGACGACATGTCTCTCAAAAAATATGCAGGAAAACGAAACCTAGGAGTCTAGTCCCGGTGGTGCTCATGATAGCACAACACCGCGCGCACCAAGCATCTCAACAGTGATGGACATGATTAGGCACCCCCACTGTGTGCCTCTGATATGCTAGTGGCATATCTCCCAGTCTAGCATAATCAAGAATCCCTCGGGTGAGTCCCTCGAGATTCTGAATCAGTTCATCTCCCTTGGCACCCTCTTCCTGAGGGTCGGCTGCGAGTTGGTTCCTCCGAGCGATGGGAGACATGCCAACTGGTCGCTCTAGGCCAACATCTGCATGTATATACAATTGTTGTTAGAACAAACATGTATTAACAAAAAAAAACATATAAAACATAAAAAAAAAAAGAGATCTTACCCAGCTCTTCATCCCACTCCTCTCCCTCAGGCAATGGGAGATCTGGGTCTCCGGTAAAGTCAGTCCCTGCATAGGGCCAATCCTCCACAACAATTAGCTGACGGCGGAGCCATATGAAGAACTCGGGCCTCTAGGACATCTGTTGGCCCCCTCCTCCCCTGGGCATCAGTGCTGCCCAGCGAGCCATCCTAGGCTCTCGTGGCAAAGGATTAGCCACTATAGCTCCCTGTCCCTGAAAAATTGGTAATCGTTCCAAGAAGAATGATGCGACGATTGAACCATACCCAAACTGCTTTACCTTTCCTTGCTTGCACCTTGTAAGCTGCCCATTGATGTTAGTAGTCACTGCGGTGGCCCAGTTGAAGATGGTAGGATTTAGGCATTCTGTGGCCAACAGAAGATGGTTCTTACTTGCCTCATGGGGCACCTGCACTCCTGCAGCTTGAGTAATGGTGAACAGTATCACCCTGAGAATCAAGTCTAGAACGATGGGAATATCCACCTTTGCACTATTCTTTCCAAATTGCGCCCCTGGGCACACTCGGTCTCGAACTTCAGTCATCTTCTTCCTGGAAGGTCTACTCCCGGTCAAAATAGGCCTCACCCCTCTCCGTCATAACCCCGTGATGAAATAGACATCGGACACATTGAGCCCCAGCACTTGGTCCCGTAAACGGAACACTTGGTCATCAACATCCCACAGATAAATTATGAATTGTAGTAGCTCGGGCTGAGCACACATGTAAGGCGTAAGAAAGAATTTCTTAAGCCCATAGTCCCTTAGGGCATTCATGCACCCTTCATCCTCAAGGGCCAAAGCATCCTCGACATCATGTTCTCGTTCCTTCCATTCTACTACCATTTTGCCTGCTTTCCTGCACCCACAAGAACACATAAACCACAATTAGATCACTGGTAAACTTGTAATCTAGTTAAATTCAAAATGCAATGGGAAATTTTAAGTGGAAAATTAAGTTGCGCAGTTGGCGCGACTGTTTCTAAAATAGTCGCGCCAATGAGCGTGACCCTTTTAGAAAAATCGCCCAATTAGCGCGGGTCTGTGCCGGATACCCGCGCTAATGGGCGAAGCCCTAAATTTTTTAATTCCCCCTTGCAGAGGTCAATCAGGAAGAAAAATGCATAAAAAATGTGTGGAAATGGAGCTAAGGGAAGCGCCTCTTACCTGGAACCGACGAAATCCCGAATGGTTGCACGGATTGGCTGTAATCACCGTCTGAAGTTCACTCCCCAAACAGACCACTGCTACTATTCAGAGAGGTCAAAAGTAAAAGTGATTCTATTTTTACCATTTTCACCATATTTATAGCTTTTTGACTTATACTTAGGTTTAAAAAGTTACCTTTTGAATATTTTAATATATTTTTGATCGAAAATGGATTTTACTCTTGCTTTTTGTGTAGCGATAGGTCTTTTACGCAACTTCGATGGTGAAATGAGTTGTATTTTATACTTTTTCGGACTCGGTAAATACACGAAAAAGTCACTGTGGAGTCATCTTTCAGCGCTTTTCTAACTCGCTAAACATGAAAAGATTGCCAAGTTATCCCTTTTGACTCATTAAACGTAAATAAGAGGCGGTCGTCTTTAAACTCTTTTCCGACCGCGTAAAAAATGAAAAGATTGTCGGACCCTTGTCGTTTCAGGTTCATTAACAGTTACGAAGCGACGTGGTTTCGATCGCTTTTTTACTTTTTCAGGTAGAAATCACTACTCATGAAAAGTACTCCTCGATCGTAATGGTCGGGCGGTTCTTTCGAGCATTGTTTTATACTTTTTCGGGCTCGAGAGACACAACTTTACGAAAAAGGACACCCTTGGAGTTTTCTTTTCTACTGTCTTTTCAAACTCTCTAAACATGAAAAGACGCTGAGTTCTTCCTTTGTCAGACTCATTAAAACTTGATGACATTGGAGTCCATCGAGATGATGTTACAAGCATATGATATCCCCGTCAAGCTTGGGTACTCGCCAGAAATGGTAGGGGAAAATGGAACCATAATTATTGTCGTGTCGGCAGTATGTCACTCTTGAACATGGCACTTGTCTGCTTTCGTGTCTGGGTGGGGACATCTCATCTCGTTTTTCACTTGCCTCCATGGATTTGGGTAATCCTGTTTGACCTCTCATTTTCTCATTGCCTTGTCACCATGACCTTTGATCCATTGATGTCAAATACTGCCAATTCCACTGTCGTGCCACCGATATGTTCAAGAGAAGTTGACCTCTGCAGAATAACAACCTCCTTCTGATAGCTCACATAATTCTGATCCACCACAACATTCTTTCTCTGTCTCATGTCGATGATGTGGGAAACACTATGGCCCACCTTCGATCAAGGTCACTTCCTGTCGACTTCAGCTCATTATCCAAGAAGCTGATCTAGAGACTCCCTTCCGGTGCCTTGGAGCCTGCATGCCTCAATGGCAGGTTCTTCGTGTTCGACGTGAGGTTTTCATCATTGGCCTCCGATCGAATGATTCTACGGGTTTTCAACGCCAGCTCACTGATTCACACACTGTAGATTGTACCTATAATACCTTGAGGGCCATTGTCATTATTGGTGGTACCTCTCGCGTCTGTTAACAGTTTTCATTATTGACTGGTAATCAGACGATGTTCATGCATGTTCGACTTCAACTCATATATTCACATGCTTGAACTTGTACTTTTATTCGAGTCGAGATGGAGCGTAAGACCCTGGATTTTGTCTGTGGGAATCCAGGCTGCGATTTTGTGGATTATTGTTACATGACTCATTCACTGGATGGCTGCGACCATGCCTGAGTCTATTCATCGATCCTCACCGGATGGCTTCGCCCATACCATGCATCTAGATTATTATGTACTCCGTTATGGATGGCTGCGCCCATACCACATATATCATGTACTTGAGCTATTAGTTGTATCTCTCTATGCAGATTCTCCGGCGGCAGCTGCATGTGTTCTTGTAAAGAATTTCACCCCTCTCTCTCTCTCGAGCCTCATGCTTTAGGGGGCATCTGTTACACAGTAATTTGTCACCATTGGTCACCGTCTCTGTTACCCCTTTCCCACACTTTGGAGGACCCATTCTGGGACCTGTGAGAAGTGACATAACTTGAAAACACTTGCATTATGTTCCCTTAAGTATGGACTTCATATGCTTTGAATACATCTCCTGCAGAATATCCTTAAAAAGTCCCATTTTTCCATTAGCGCAGATCCCCAGTGTATCACCCGCGCAATGGGGGAAATTCTCCAAAGAGGGCACGCCCATTGGTGCTCTGTCTCAGAGTCTTACCCGCGCCAACCAAGTTTGGGAAAGCTTTTTAACAAACACACACCCGAAAGTTTTTTCCTTTCCACTCATGAGGATTTTCAAGGATAATGCTAATCTCATGGATGTCGAGATTCATCGTATCTCTATCCATAATAGCTTTTCGAGGATAATGCTTATCCCATGGATGTCTGGATTCATTGTATCTCTTCCTCCTCCTCCATCTATAAAATCTTGTTCTGGTGCATTTGACAAGCTAGTTTTTGAGCATAGGGAGAATTATACTGTCACAAGTCTGAGAGATTGCTGTAAGAGTCTTCTTTGCATTCATAATCAAAGAGAGAGAGGCTTGTTCCCAATCCCGGCAAGCTTTGCAAGACATATGTAGCTGATCATCCAGCCAAAGGAGGATTTGACTTCAGAACTTTGGTTGTATTCTCCTTTGCTGATTATCAATAATAGATGACTATCATTATGGTTCCATTCTTTTTGTTCATTATGATGCTGTTTGAGTTATATCTTTTCTGACCGATATATAATTGCATCTATTGGATTTTATGCTTGTATTCATGTTGTTCTTTGCATGTGCAAGTGTCCATTCACGGAGATCGTGAGGATCGTGACTGGCCGGAGAAAAGGAACGGGAGTGTCAACTCTTCTACAACACTAGCGTTGGAATCCAAGTAGGCTCTTATAATCCACCTTTAATTTGCGATTAGGAACTTGCGTGATAGCATTGTTTGATTGTTGCTAGACCCATTTTGGGCTAGTGGGATCGCCTCTGTCCGCAGAGGGGATTTACCTCTCCAATAGCAATGTTGGGATTACATGCATTATATGGATCATTGTTATAATGGAAAAAATACAGTTAATCTACATTTTCATCTAGTCATTCATATTCAGATGATGTAGATTCTTATGGTGTAGTGGAATCTATGAGTCAATTTGAATAATTGCATTAGAAAAATTGTTTAATTTTGATCAATATGATGTTTGCATAATAACTTGAAAATATATTTTTACTTGCATATGATCCTACATGAGGTTATGGGCCATTTCTATATTTATTGGGTTATATGTTTTAATTATGAATAATTAATTTGTTTTGAATATCAACAATGCAAGAATAAATTTGAGAAATCATTTATGTTTCACTCAATGTATTAGTATTGTGATTTTGATTAAAAGTAAAAAATATTTGTAAATAATGCTATATTTATAAATTATACGACAATATTATCACGACATTATGTGTTTATGATTTTCTAGACCACAATTAGAATTTTTTTTGCAATTTTAATACCCTATTGAAAAGGGGGTGCTTCAATTTGATAGTTGACTTTTAATTTATTGTTCTAATGAGTCAAATTTTCTTAGGTTATGATTTTAAATGAGGTCTAATTTTAACCTCATAAAAAAAGTATTCACTTCTATTTTTTTTTGTATTCATGGACATTTAAAAAAAAGATATGCTAGGGCTTTGAATCTAGGCTTTAAGGAATCCTGATGATGAACCATAGTGGATGGTTCAAATGTTGTCTGTCCTGATGATGAACCACAATTGATGGTTCAAAAAGTCAACCCCAAAAATACTGATGTGATTGATTCGAAAGAGTCATTTCTTAAACATTATTAATCAAAGAAGCTTTAATTCAAAAATCCCTACTTTTATTAAATTGGATATCCTGTGGATGTCATGGATGAATATGGGCCCTCAAGTTTTTAATATTTATACATGGTAGGCTTCAATGTGACTAACTTTCCTTTTGTAAAACCAATTAACCTAAAATTCTAACTCTTTTTAGAAAAAAATCATTTTTGTAAAAAGGATTTAAATATTTTCTATGACATCAGCGATTCATAAAGATTTTTAAAGTAGAAATTCTAACCCCTTAAGACAATCATATTGTTATAGACCATTTTGTTTAACTTGTCACATGTGTCGCAGTTTCGCTATTTTGTCGCACTTGGGTTACTTGGAATACTTGAGTTATACTGATATTATAGACCTAATGGCCTATAAACTAGGTTAATCATTATCCTTTATCATCTTGCAATCATCTCCCACAAAGCTTTAATCATTCTCTTCCTGGTAGTACAATACAAGCTAGAATCCAAGGTAAAAATCCTTGATTCTAGTACCATTGCAAGTACCATCATTGTGCCTTGCACCCCGAATAGCTTCAAAACTAAGAAAAAGCACTGCTAGCTCAGTCTTACAGTTACTTCAGGTGTGTTGGATCTGGATTTTCAGGAAACGAGACATTTTATACTGAAGATTCCACTTATAGAATCTTCTGAAGCATTTTCAACCATTTACTATCAATATGACCTCAAACTCCTATGATCATGGGATTACCTTAATCTCTTCAGATGATTTCCCACCTTTCATGGATCTCAAGCCTAGATTGGTAAGACTCAAAACTACCATTTCATCCTATAAATTTTCCCTCTTCTAAGAGCTCAGGGTTGGCTTTAGAGTACCTTACTTGCATCCTTATGCTACTGGATTGAGCTTAAATACATATCACTTATGCTCTTTGAGTGGATGATTGGAGATTACCTTGAGACGAAAGAAGGAGTATATGGTCTTGGGGAGACATCTACAATTCATTGCTCATTGGATTGTAACTTCTCCTAATCCATTTAATGCAAATTTTTCATGTTTCCTTATACATTTGTACCATATATGATTGCAAATGTATTTCAATGTTTATGATTCATTGAATGAAGGATTTAACACAGATCTATTTGTCTTGCTTGTGTTGCAAGTGTAGATTGAAACAGTTGGAGCGGGAGCAAAAGATTTCAAGTGAGGAGAAAGAGACTTCAAAATCGAAGTAATTCTTCCTTATTTTTCATGTTAATTTCTCTAAAGGAATACAAGTGTGCCTTTTCCCCCTTTTGTTATTAGGCTAGCCACTAGGTCTAGGGTGTTTTCCTTCGTCCCCAGAAGAGAATTTTCTGTATAGCACATATCATTGTTTTCACTTTTACTAATTAAACGTTTCATTTATAATTTCTTAGAATCATTTTAAATAAGTGCAAAGGCTTTCTTTGGTTTCTATTTATATCATATCTTTTGTTTTTTTCATTTTAATTTGGGATTTTCATCTAGTTATTTTGTCATGTTTTAAGGACTCATTAAAAACATTCCTAATGGTGTTTCTAGCAATCTTGCACTCTTATGACAATAATTGTTACCCATTCTATTTTATTCTTGACATAACATCTCAATAGAGAACTTGTTAATGGAAGAACATAGGGCAGTTGTAAAATTCCAATATAGGTCTTTAATAGTGTCCTTATTTAATAGGATATTGAATTCACTATTTAAATCCTTTAAAAAAAATTAGATTTATGTTTGTAGACTATCAAGTGCATTTTACTATATTAATTCTATTCAATGGATACTTTATTACTGTAATTATATTCATTGGGGGTTTTGTGCATAGTAAAGGAATTGGTATTCAAGGTCTATAACCAAAGTTTGACTCATGGTTGTTTAAGGTGTCAAATGTTAATATTTATTTGTATTTGGGATATAAGAATATCATTATGACATAAACATAATCTATGACACATGTCAAGATACAACTCATCAAAATGGATTTGTGCCTTTATTAGACCATTGTAGATTATTAGATTTCAAAATGTACAAAACTTTATTGGGACAATGGCAAAAAACTCTTAACCATGTATTTGGAGTTTCTTTTATATATGCTAGCTATGAAAAAATATTCATCGAGCCGTAGAGAATTAGTATTGGAATGATTGTCTAAAATAATGGCTTGAATAATTTTTTAATCATTAAAGTCTTCAAGCAATAAAATATCACCTCCATTTCTCATACTAAAGTATCTTGTTCTAATGAACTATAAGGCTCATTTTTATCTAGATTGTTTCCTTATTAAAAATCGATTCAATAGGAGCAAAATAATATATTTTTATATAATATTCTTTATCATTAATATTTGAAATCCCCATCCATGTGTACAATTGGTCTTTCTTAAGCCTAATGTGATGGAAAATGTCTTTTTGACATAACAAGTGATGTCTTCAATCTCTCTATGGTAGGATCTCTCATTCAATAATTGGCGCAACATAAATATTTCTACTTGAGGAATCTTAGATTTATCATGGTCCTAAATTTCATAAGAGAATTTCACTCTAAGATTGCTTTTATATTCCTAATTGTTTGACATTTTGAACGTCCCTATTTCTTTTACCCTTTAAACTTACTCCCTTAATTTAATTTGGTCTTCATTGATTGGACTTCTATAAATATGCCCAAAGGTTTAGAGAGCATGCCATATTTATAGATTTTAGAACTTACCTTAATAAAAAATTTGTGCTAACTTATTCTCAATTTTTTTTCAAAACAAAAATTAAAAATTATAAAGTTCAAATTATTTGTGTTGTTCATTCCATCTTTAATGAATTATCTCCAAACTATTTAAAATAAAATTGTAATTTAACTTTTGTTCTAATTCTTTAATTATATTTCTCATATTAAATTTATAAATTATTAATCTTTCTTTCTCTTTCAAATTATTTAAGAGTAACACATCCATGTAAATTATATGGTTGGCAAACACTATATGTATCAAACAACATGAAAACATTTATTACAAGATACATTGCACATTGCTAAAATTGAAAAAATTCATGAAAAATAACTAAATTTTAACTTTACTTTAAACTATTATTATAAAATAATAAAAAAAATTAATATACAAAGTTAAAAAATATAAAAATTCATATGGAGATTTACCGGCTTAATCATGAAACTTCTTAATTTGTAAATAAAATTTGTTACAATATGATGAACCAATAAAAATTATGAATAATTAAATTTAAATTTTAAAAACCTTATTTATTGGATAATTAAATTGATTAATTTTTTTTCCTAAATTGTTTTTTTCTATGTTAAGACTAAACTAAGTACCCACGGGGAATTGAACCGGTGACCTATCACAAGGAGTGCCTTAACAACACACCCATTCACCGTCAATCCAAAGCCCCGTGGGCTTTTTTCCTAAATTGTTAATTTCTCTACTATAAATAAATTTTATTGTCTGAGATCATAAATTTTTATTATATATTTGATTTTTTTTTAACCTAAACTAAATATCAAATATTATTTTATATTTTATTTAAAAAAATAATAATTAAATGCCAAGTTTTAAACATTAATACAAAAGTAAAAGATTTTAAAATTTATTAAAACAGAGAGTGCAATATAAACCACAGTGAAATTAATGCATAATAATGTTCACATCATGCTCGATTGAAACTCTAAACGCTTAAGCAGTTCACATTAACCCATGGTTATCCAATAATCACCCAACACTTGCATCACATGCAAATTCAGTTCTTGAGTATGAGTTGTAAACGCTCTGTATAGTTGGGGATGCTCCTTGCTGATCACTTCTCAGGGAGCAACAATTTATGCTTCCTTTGAAAATAACAAAAATAAGGCTATAGAGAACCTGTTCCTTTTCGATCCACCCTGTCTTGAACCACTGGGTGCTTAACTGCGATATTTGTCGTTACTCCATATTTCATATCTGCCATTCACATTTAAGTTAACTATTGTTTGAAATTCCATTGCAACCCAATTCTAATCGATATTTAAATCAATATTTGTTTGAATATTCCCTTACAACCCAATTCTAATAGCTTGCAGAAAAAATATTAATTTCTCACCTGTAAAGAGTTATTAATATTAACAACAAATATCTAGGAATGGCCTCGATATCAACTCACTCTCCTTCCTTTGTTCGGAACTGGAGGCCACCCACATCATCTTGGTGGAGAATGGTAAGGCAGCCTAGTATGATAGAGAATGGTAAGGAAACCTAGTATGAGCTTTATAGAAAATCTCCTCAGCAGATCCTGCTTCAGCGTAGTGTTTCTATTACAATACCGTTCGTGCGTAGAAACTTGTCAAAGGGCGTTGATACGTAGTGCTTACTCAAGTCCACATCTACACTGTTTTGACATTCTATGTGATAATCCATCATCTCTAACATGTATTTCTCTCTGCAAGACACGATAAAAATTATCACATACTTATTCTGGATATGTGTGAGTTCATAAGTAGAGATTTTTTTTTTCATAATTGAAAAAATGAAAACTATCAATACTTATTCTGAATATGGATATGTGTGAGTTCACAAATAGATATTTTAATTTTTCATAACCATTTTGAGAAAAACATTTAAACATACCGAGATTTCTGGCCACAAATAGGAAGAAATGGCCTTTCAATTCATTGATGTGAGTGGGCAGTGCAAACATGTCTCGAGAAATGGAATCCACCATTGGAACAAGATTTGGGTCGACTCCGTGGTTGATGATATGGAAGTAGCCCAACTCGTTGCAGCCGTCCCTCAGCTTCCCAAGCTCCATCAGTTCATCAGTGCTTCCTCCATATTTACTCGAAAGGAGGAGATTAAGATCAATGACTGTGAGATGCAGATAAAAGGATGCCAGCACTGGATAGAGTTGCACGCATCGATTTTGAAGGAAGAATACATGCAGGAATAAAAACCTTGCCGCCGAAAATGGATGTTTTGAATTCATTTTGGGGGGAACTGAGAGTTCTAAAGGGACAGACCACGGGCAACATTAACTTGAACATTAATTCTATGTCCACGGGCACCTACCCAGGTCAACGGGATTTCAAAAACATTTTGGGCACGACATTGGGATGGATGATAAACAGAGACCGTGACGGAGATGGAGGGCCCAACTAGCCATGTAGACGGGGTTGTGCAACCTGCAATTGAGATAAGTTTGGCGAGAGCAGTTACCCCTTCAGGCCTATGAACGTTCCGATTTCATCCACGTTTCCGTGTTTATCTTTTGAAGCTGATGGACGTTCCGATTTAATAACTCTTTCAAACTTATTCTAATTTTACAATTACACATATAATCTGAAGCATTATAATCTGATGTGGCTATTGTTCCAGAGTCTCGCCCATATCCAAGCATCCAAGCATTCAACTCTGTCCACTCATTTCATAGAAAGCATTATGAATCTCTTTTTAGCTATTACTGGAGCTTTTGTTTTGCCTGAAGATATCCAGGAATAGTCAAGGAACCAATTTGGTTTCGATTTAATTGAATAATGATACACGCCCAAATCAATTGATTTGGACTTTATATCAAATTTATTCCTCTATGGATCAAAGTGTCAATTTCATTACAAATCACTAGATTCTGCTTCATCATGTTCCATATTCTCCGACTCATCCCCAAATGAAACAAAGCCTTATCTCAGGAATTATTTGTCCCACTTCATCACAGGGATACCGGCAAGTCAGGATGCCATAATCTCTGTTGCAACCTTCAGGTGCAACATTGTGTACGCTCGTACAGACAAAGACGATATACAAATCCTGAATATGGAAAATTGCAGCGTGGTTCATGAGAAGATTGTCCGTTGCAAAAATGCATCCGTAAAAGTCTTTTTTGTTAGCAGGAAATAAGGTGTACAACACCCACAAAGATAAGAAGATTCGTGTATGGCATTGGCCAAGAACGCTTTCTTCCTCCCTAAAACTATCTACCACAATGCCGACCATGAGAGACGAATCTTTTCTGACCAGGCGGTTTTGTTGAAGTTAGACGACATCACAAAAGCCCATGGTTTAAGCATTTCGATAGAATACCTTGCTTGGCCGTACGGCTGGATGTTGAGATTCTTGTTGAAATTATAATTTCCCCAAACCGCTAGTACTCCCATCACACCTCTTTTCACCAAGCGGTGGTTTTCCTCTGAAGGGCAGCGATAATATCCATCGCTTGACACGTGCCTGGCAGTTTTACCAAAGCGGTTTTCATCAGAGTGTAATGTTCGTTTGGCTTGACCGAGCGATATCCGTTTGATTGAAATCAAGGTTGTCCACCGTCGATTGAAACTAAAGCTACGTACAGGCCTGCACATGGAGCTCACATTGCGTGAAGTAAATTTTGTTTGATCACCAGCTCTGTCATAAAAGAAATTAATGGAATTTAATGTGATTGGTAGAGTGTAAGTAAAATTTTAATTTTAATGTTTTTTATTCACGGGTGTATTGCATATGAAATATGTATTGTTATTTTTGTTTTAGTTTTGTTGTTGAACTAGTAATGGAGCATGCAGCAGCATGAGTGAAAGTAAATTGTTCATTGAAAAACAAAAAGAGAATGTGCAGCAGCGCAAGGGTAATTTTTGTTGAAACAAAAGGAATACGCACAACAGTGGGAATGTAATGTGTAATGTTCACACAGCAGTGTGTTGATTTTTTAGCAGAGACAAAAGTTTTTTTTATGAAAAATACACAACAGTGTAAATGTAATTTTCTCTCTTTGTAATGCACAACAGTGCAGAGATAGTTTTGGTTGTTGGTTAATATGAAATGTAATGCGCAACAACATATGTAAAATAATTTTTTTCTTTACAGCAGTAAATGTAAGATTTTTGTTTACACACAGCAGTGTGAAAATATACAGCTGAGACAGAGTAATTTGTTTTATGAGAGACAATGAAGGTTTTTTGAACTGCATTTGAACTGTTTCTGTTTAATCCCTTTGTTAAGAGGAAGAACCTTTTGTATCAGACAATTTTATTAATGAATACAAAGTTTTATTGTGCATGTGAACTTTGTTCTTCAGCAAACAATTTTTTGCTTCCCTGTGCTAAGATCCTGTGGTAAAAACAGAGTATTACTCTCTGTTCATATTTTGTTTTGGAATTAAACAAAAAATCCCCAACATGGTATCAGAGCTTGTCTAGGCTCTTTGAAGGTGTCAAAGAAGCTAAAGGAAGGACTTCTTGCTGTGGCAACTTCTCCAACAAAGTGAAGACTCAGTCGAGAAAAATTCAAGGTATTTCTCAAGCTAATTTTTGTGTTACTGTTGAGAACAACCAGTGATTTTAAACATATAGTCAAGTATTTTGAAGAGTGCAAGAATGGCTGGAGCCAACATTAGCATGGGTATATTTAATACTCAGCTCCCACAGTTTAGTGGGAAAAACTATGGCTATTGGGCAATAACTATGAGAGCTTTGCTTGCCTCACAAGACTTATGGGAATTTGTTGAGGATGATTTTGAAGAACCAACAGATGAAGATGAGTTTAATAGATTAACTCAAGTAGAGAAAGATATGTTGAAGAGCTATAAGAAGAAGGACTCAAAAGCCCTCTGCTTTTTGTATCAAGCAGTGCATGAGAGTGTGTTTCCAAGGATAACATTAGCAAAGACATCCAAAGAAGCATGGAAAACTCTCAAGATAGCCTATCAAGGCATGGAGAAAGTGAAGACAACATAACTACAATTGCTGAGAAGAGATTTTGAGAATCTATGCATGAAGGAGTCAAATAATATTGACTCATTCTTTACACATGTGATTGGTCTGGTCACACAGGTAAGGTCTCATGGAGAGATTCTTGAAGAAAGGAGGATTGTGGAGAAACCGTTGAGGGTCCTACCCTCAAAGTTCGATGTGATTGTCACACCATAGAAGAGACAAAGGATCTCACAAACTTCTTGGTTGATGAACTACATGCATCACTGATAACACATGAGCAGAGATTGAGTAGGAATGAAAGCTCATCTCTAGAACATGCCTCCAAGACCCAGATGTCCTTTGGAAGACGAAGAGGTCAAGGTAGAGGAAACAAGAGAGGAAGAGGCAGAAGCCAAAACAGAGGTGGAAGAAACAATCCAGCAAATGCTCAAGGAAGAGGCAGCAATCCAAATCAGAACCAAGGCCAAGGCAGCAATCAACAAAGTGGACATAGGACAAAGGTATGAAAAATCCAATGTCCAATGTTACTACTGTAAAAAATATGGGCATTATGCAAATGAATGTAGGAAGAAGCAGCATGATATGAGTAATAGAACTAGTGCAAATCTTACTAGAGAAAATATCAGCCAAAACAATTTATTCTTAGCTTGTAATATGGCTGAAGAAAAGAGTGAAGACGTATGGTTTCTAGACTCCGGTTGTAGTAACCATATGACAGGAAACTTAGCACTGTTTTCTATGTTAGATCAAAGTGTGAAGTCACAAGTCACACTAGGGACTGATAATAAAGTTTCTGTTATGGGAAAAGGAGAAGTAAAAATTTTAACAAAGAAAGGAGAAAAGAAAACCATAGCAGATGTTTATTATGTTTCTGGAATGAAATGTAACCTCTTAAGTATTGGACAGCTTGTTCAAAAGGGTTACAATGTTTTCTTTGTGAATGATGTAT
This sequence comes from Pinus tabuliformis, assembly GCA_031772625.1. Lineage (NCBI taxonomy): Eukaryota > Viridiplantae > Streptophyta > Pinopsida > Pinales > Pinaceae > Pinus > Pinus tabuliformis. The sequence goes on along the minus strand of CM062816.1, from coordinate 894,375,800 downwards.
GCACCATCATAGATAGAGCACCCAGCAAACAATGTATTGCTGAAGTGAAGATGACAAGGAACAGGATGTTCCCTCTCAAGATGAAAGGAAATTTGAAAAATAAAGAAATTGCAGTAGTGACTCAAGAGGCTTTCCAAAGCAAACCAAAGGATGAAAATTGGTTATGGCACTTGAGGTTTGGACATCTCAACTTTGGAGGTCTTAATTTGTTGAGTAGAAAAGGAATGGTAAGAGGATTACCATTGATAGAGAAACCAGACAGCCTTTGTGAAGGTTGTATCTTGGGGAAACAACACAAAGAAAGTTTTCCATTAGGGAAACGCATAAGGGCAAAAGCACCTTTAGAAATTGTCAACTCAGATTTATGTGGATCGATGCAAACTCCATCACTTGTAGGCAGCCACTATATACTAACATTCATTGATGATTTTACAAGAAAAACTTGGGTTTATTTCCTGAAGAACAAAAGTGAAGTGTTTGAAAGATTTTGCAATTTCAAAGCGCTTGCAGAAAACCAAAGCGGGTTGCATATCAAAGTTCTAAGAACTGATAGAGGAGGTGAGTATATCTCCAAAGAATTTCTATGTTTTTGTAGAGAAAATGTAATTCATAAGCAGTTTACCACTAGGTACACCCCACAGAAAATGGAGTTGCCGAAAGAAAGAATAGGACAATCATGGATATGGCGAGGAGTATGTTAAAGGCAAAGCATTTTCCAAATGATTATTGGGCTGAAGCTGTACACTGTGCAGTGTACATTTTGAATAGATATCCTACAAAAGCAGTCATGAACAGAGTGCCGGAAGAAGCATGGAGTGGGAGAAATCAAAGAGTCACCCACATGAAAGTTTTTGGATGTGTGGCCTATGCACACATTCCAGATCAGCTAAGGAAGAAGTTGGACAGCAAAGCGGAGAAATGTATTTTCATTGGATACAATGAGGAATCCAAAGCTTATAGGTTGTATAACCCATCCACCAAGAAGCTTATTGTGAGTAGAGATGTTCAGTTCATTGAGGAGGAAACTTGGGATGGAAGCATAGAGAAAATAGTGAATGTTAAGAGCTCTTTATCACATGATGAATATGATGAGGAGATGGCTGAAATACATCCCCAAACAACAGCACCAACACAAAGATAGCGAGGGACACCCTTGAGGAGAAATGAAAGTGCTTCTCCGAGCACACCACAAGGAGGAAATTTAAGTGCCTCTTCAAGCAGTTGCACACCAAATGAAAGAGGTAAGAAGTTCAGAAATTTAAGTGATATTTATGAGCAAGAGGCAGCAAATGAAGGTATGAATTATTTGTTTGCATTATATTGTCATGTTGATGACCCTGTTCATTTTGAAGAAGCAATTAAGGATAAGAAATGGATAGAAGCCATGGATGAGGAGATCAATGCCATAGAAAGAAACAGGACATGGGATTTAGTTGAACTACCAAAAGGAAAATAAGTCATTGGAGTTAAATGGGTCTACAAGACCAAGAGTAATGCTGAAGGAAAAATAGAAAGACACAAGGCAAGACTTGTTGTCAAAGGATATAAGCAGCAGTATGGGAGAGACTATGAGAAAACTTTTGCACCGGTTGCTAGAATGGAAACTGTGAGAGCAGTGATGTCCATAGCAGCACAAAACAAGTGGAAATTTTACGAAATGGACGTGAACTCAGCATTCCTAAATGGAGTGTTAATGGAAGAGGTTTACATTGAACAACCTCTGAGCTATGAAAAGAAAGGCCAAGAGCACAAAGTGTACAGATTGAGTAAAGCTCTTTATGGGCTGAAGCAAGTACCAAGAGCATGGTACAGTAGGATAGATTTCTATTTACTGGAAAAATGATTTGAGAAATGTGAGGGAGAACCCACCCTCTACATCAAAGAAAAGGATGGTAAAATTCTAATTGTTGCGTTATATGTTGATGATGTTATTTTCACAGGCAATGATGTTTATCTTATTGAAAATTTCAAAACAGTCATGAAAGAAGAATTTGAAATCACTGACATGGGTTTGCTGAGATACTTCTTAGGAATAGAAGTAGAACAAAATGAAAATGGGATTTTTATCTCACAAGGGAAATATGTTAATGAAGTGTTGGAAAGATTTAATATGTAGGAGAGCAAGGCAGCAATCACTGCCACAGTGATGGGATTAAAACTCAGCAAATAGGACAGCAGGAAGGATTTTGATCCTAGTTTGTACAAGAGCATAGTTGGCAGCCTCATGTATTTGACTGCAACTAGGCCGGATATAATGTATGTTGTTAGTTTAATTTCCAGATTCATGGAGAGGCCAAAAGAAGCACATTGGTAGGCAACAAAAAGGATTCTGAGGTATGTTAAAGGTACTAAAAGGTTTGGCATTTTATATACTGCTTCAGAATGTTCATATTTAGTTGGATACACTGATAGTGATTGGGCTGGAAGTGTAGATGATCGGAAAAGTACATCCGGTTATGTTTTTCACATGGGTTCAGGATCCGTTTCATGGGCTTCTAAAAAAAGCCTATTATAGCTTTGTCTACAATAGAAGCAGAATATGTGGCAGCTACAACAGCAACATGTCAAGCAGTTTGGATGAGAAGAATGTTAAGAAGTTTATGCCAAGAACAAGCAAAAGGAACTGTGATTTTTTGTGACAATAGCTCAGCTATTGCATTATCCTATAATGTTGTGTTTCATAAGAGAACGAAACATATTGAAACAAAGTTTCATTACATCAAGGAATTGGTAAACAATGGTGAAATTGTTTTAGTCCATTGCAGAACTCAGGAGCAGGTTGCAGACATTCTAACCAAGCCATTGGGACAAAAAAGTTTTGAATTTTTGAGGAAGTGTTTGGGTATGACTGATAACCCAGCAGTTGAAATTAAAGGGGAGTGTTGAAATTATAATTTCCCCTGCCGCGTTATTAATTCCAGAAAACCGCCAATACTCCCATCACACAGCTTTTCACTGAGTGGTGGTTTTCCTCCGGAGGGCAGCGATAATATCCATCGCTTGACACGTGGCTAGCAGTTTTACCAAAGTGGTTTTCATCGGAGTGTAATGTTCATTTGGCTTGACCGAGCGATATCTGTTCGATTGAAATCAAGGTTGTCCACCGTCGATTGAAACTAAATCTACGTACATACCTGCACATGGAGCTGACATTCCGTGAAGTAAATTTTGTTTGACCACCAGCGCTGTCATAAAAGAAATTAATGGAATTTAATGTGATTGGTAGAACGTAGGTAAAATTTTAATTTTAATGTTTTTTATTCACGGGTGTATTGCATAGGAAATATGTATTGTTATTTTTGTTTTAGTTTTGTTGTTGAACTAGTAATGGAGCATGTAGCAGCGTGAGTGAAAGTAAATTGTTCATTGAAAAACAAAAAGAGAATGTGTAGTAGCGCAAGGGTAATTTTTGTTGAAACAAAAGGAATACGCACAGCAGTGGGAATGTAATGTGTAATGTTCACGCAGCAGTGTGCTGATTTCTCAGCAGCGACAGAAGTTTTTTTAATGAAAAATACACAGCTAATTTTCTCTTTTTGTAATGCACAACAGTGCAGAGATAGTTTTGGTTGTTGGTTAATATGAAATGTAAAGCGCAGCATCATATGTAAAAGAATTTTTTTTCCTTACAACAGTAAATGTAAGATTTTTGTTTACACACAGCAGTGTGAAAATATACAGCTGAGACAGAGTAATTTGTTTTATGAGAGACAGTGAAGGTTTTTGGAACTGCATTTGAAGTGTTTTTGTTTAATCCCTCTGTTAAGAGGAAGATCCTTTTGTATCAGACAATTTTATTAATGAATACAAAGTTTTATTGTGCATGTGAACTTTGTTCTTCAACAAACAGAGTAATTTGTTTTATGAGAGACAGTGAAGGTTTTTGGAACTGCAATTGAAGTGTTTCTGTTTAATTCCTCTGTTAAGAGGAAGATCCTTTTGTATCAGACAATTTTATTAATGAATACAAAGTTTTATTGTGCATGTGAACTCTGTTCTTCAGCGAACAATTTTTTGTTTCCCTGTGCTAAGATCATGTGGTAAAAACAGAGTATTACTCTCTGTTCATATTTTTTTTTGGAATTAAATAAAAAATTCCCAACAATTCTGTATTCCGGTTCGTGGAATAAGACCGTAAAGGTTTGGAGATTAAGATATTTCATCTGCGTGGAGTCAATCAAAGCTCATGACAATGCCATGAAAGGTTTGGAGATTAAGATATTTCATCTGTGTGGAGTCAATCAAAGCTCATGACAATGCCGTGAATAGAATTGCTGTTGGTAGGCATGGTATTCTGTTTACAACTTCTGCTGATGCTACAGTAAAAGTATGGAAGCGAGAGACATTGAGCGAAAAGGGCCGATGCCAGCATAGATTGTTCAGGCATAGATTGTTCATACAACTCAAACAAGGTAATGATGTTCTCGCATCCCCCGTCAATGCTATAGCTCTATGCTCAGATGAATCTATTTTATACTGTGGGACGTCAACATTTGGGGTCAACTTCTGGAACTTCAGATGAGATGTCTCTGGAAATTTTGTATTACAAAGAAACCCTAAAGGGTCATGAATGTTCGGTTTTGTGCTTGACAAGCGTTGGGAAATTGCTATGCAATGGATCCGCAGACAAAACTATTAGGATCTGGACGAGGGAGGCGGTGTCAATCAACAAAACCTATCATGTGTCCTTGGCCGTTTTGGAAGTTCACAGCAACCCTGTAAAATGCATGGCAGTTGCTTCTCGTGCATGGATGAACTATTCTTCATCGTCGTCAACAAATTCATCAAATTTGTGGTCCTTTTCTTCATATCACGATAGTAGCAGTTCTACTACCAGTGTAGATGATGATTACGAATATGAAGCGTGGCCTGATAATGATTCCTGAGAATTTATATTGTACAGTGGGAGTTTAGATGGAAGCTTAAGGGAATGGCGGATAAATAGTGAAGGCGACCGAAGTGAATGTCGTCACAATTATTCTTTTAAGCCAGTTTTGTACTCTCAGGCATGTGAATCTTAGGCAAAACAAATATTTCAAAACCTGTTGGTGTACATGCACTTAGACTAGCTGTGTTGGTGTACATGCACTTAGACTAGTTGTGTTGGTGTACATGCACCTAGATTAGCTCCAGTTAACTTATTGCTTGCATGTGGCACATGTACACATTAGCATAAGATAAAGCACACTTAGCTTTAGTTAGCTTTAGTTATTGCATGTACAACTAAGCTTAACTTAGTTTCTTTTATGTATTTATTCTAAAACTAATATTGTAGAATCACTTTCATTCTTTTCTCAATTCTTGCTCGCTTCCTTCCTTCTCTTGCAAGCTTGTTATTGTTTTGCAGATCTAGATCTATCTATGTATCTCAAAAATCTTACATGGTATCAGAGCACAGGGATTTGTAATCAGTGCACAAGCAATTTTATTTGCAGGTTCAGAAGATTGAAGCAACAACAAAGAATGGAGTCTAAATTGGAGTTTCCACAATCGGCAATTCTCACTCCATATAATTATTTCGAATGGAAGCCAAAGATTCAACTTCATCTCAGAAGTAGAGGCTTATTTCGAATAACCATGGAAACAGAAGTTGAACCAACATCGGCAATGGAGAAAACAAGATATTTCAATCGCATGGACGAGGCCTTCGGCATCCTATGTTTATCTATTTCTCCGGAACTGCTATTTCATGTTGAATCATGTTCAACTCCAAATGAGGTATGGAAAATTTTGGAAGAATTGTTTGGAAAATAGGATGAAATGCTTAGAATGATAGACGATTCGATCGCAATCTATAGAAATCGTCGTGAAAGCTTTAGCTTAGAACCAGAGGACCCGCATGTCGCCAGCCTGTACGCCACCAACTACGTCCAAGGTCTCCAAGAAACCGACGGTGGTGACCCTAACCAGTTGGAGGTGGCGGCCTGCTGCAAACATTACACGGCCTATGACGTGGACAACTTGCATGGGGTCGAGCGTTACACGTTCAATGCCATCGTGACGCAACAAGATCTGAAGGACACATACGACCCGCCATTTAAGAGCTGTGTGCTGGATGGCAATGTGGCCAACGTGATGTGCTCCTACAATCAGTTCAACGGCGTCCCCACCTGCGCCGATAGAAATCTGCTCGCAGGATCTACCAGACAAGCAGAAAAAGTTATTACATCCGAGAAGGAGAATTCAGATCAAATGCCCGAGAATTCCGGCGTCCCTGAGAGCAAAAACACCCAGACAGGGCTGCTTCCATCCAGACGCGAAGCCGTATATTCCTATTTTGCATCGCCAGCCATGGAGGCCACGGTCGTAGACGACTGCAGAGGAGTCTTGCAGGTGTATAGCAACGGAACCATAGTACGATCGCAGAACCCAGCCTTCGTAACTCCCTTCGAAGACGACGGTCGGGTGCTGTCAAAAGATCTGGTGTTCGACTTTTCCCTGGGGCTTGAGCTCCGCCTCTACATCCCTATCTCCGCCTCTGCCTCCACCACGAAGCTCCCCATCTTCGTCTACTTCCATGGCAGGGGTTTCTGCATCGGCTCACGAACGTGGCCCAATTTTCACAACAACTGCCTACGGCTCGCGGCCTCGCTCAACGCCATCGTGGTCGCCCCGGACTACCGCCTGGGCCCCGAGCACCGCCTCCCTGCTGCCCTGGATGATGGCTTCTCGGCACTCCTTTGGATTCGAGAACAGGCGGCGATAAATAATCTCTTAACTGATGCCCACCACCACGATGAAGATTTCTTCGCCGAGTTAGGAGAGCTGCCGGAATCTCTCAATGTTTTTCCGAGCAGATTGCTGACATCTTCACCAAGAGTTTCACTGAGCAGAAGTTTCACTTCCTGTGAGATCAACTCGGGGTGAAGGACACGACTACCAAGCAGTTGTCTTTTCTCTACTTTTGCATTATATTTTGAGGGGGGGTTTTCTTCCCACTGGGTTTTCCCTCTTTCCTCCTTTTTATGCACTGCATATGGGTACCTAAAATGGCCGTGTTGTCGGGACTCATTCATTTTGCATCACACTCAACTAAGTTATGCTTAAGGGGGGATGTTGGTGTACATGCACTTAGACTAGCTGTGTTGGTGTACATGCACTTAGACTAGCTGTGTTGGTGTACATGCACCTAAATTAGCTCCAGTTAACTTATTGATTGCATGTGGCACATGTACACATTAGCATAAGATAAAACACACTTAGCTTTAGTTAGCTTTAGTTATTGCATGTACAACTAAGCTTAACTTAGTTGCTTTTATGTATTTATTCTAAAACTAATATTGTAGAATCACTTTCATTCTTTTCTCAATTCTTGCTCGCTTCCTTCCTTCTCTTGCAAGCTTGTTATTGTTTTGCAGATCTAGATCTATCTGTGTATCTCAAAAATCTTACAAAACCTCAACATTTTCATTATTTACCTTGCAACATTTGTAACATTAACTGCAATTAAGCGAAACGACGATATGGGTTTCTTTGATTTGAATTCTAACTGAAATTGAGGTTTTAGGATCAATTTATGTAGTGTTTCATATAAAATTTGGATGATAATGAAGCTTTAGGATCAATCTAAGTAGCGTTTCATATAAAATTCGGATGATAATGAAGCTTTGATAAAGACGGAATTTTTTGCCAGATCTTTATTCCAAATTTGATGACATAATTAACATAATGTTGTTGGCACAAATAATTTATAATAACTTCGTTATTTTGTGTTGGTAAAGGAAACTAACAATGCTTTTGTTGCGGGTGAACAAAGTTGTATGGATGGTCGAAATCTGAAGTCTGTGTGAAAAAGTGACACTTTCTAATGGGATTGAATCCATAGATATATGTAAAGTTAATGTTCGCAGGAGTTAATATGTACATATCCATCCCTATCTATTAGAGTTTGAACAATAGGTAGGAGGTCATCGGAGTGTCCTTTTATAAGAAGAACCCATCGCAGCTTGACTGACTTTATTAATGATAGAAATATGAAAGTGAATAGAGATTACATGATACAAATAATACACTCTGTTATTATTGATCATATAAAAACTATTTTGTTATTGAGCATATAACAAATTACATATATAATTATATATCACTAATTTTTAGATAATAAGTGTTAAGAGCAGAGGCGCACAGCATACCAGCACAACTCAGAAACATTGAACACAAGAATATTTGAACACTTGCTTCATTCACAGATTAAACAGGTATATATACAAGCTGGAGAAGTTTCTGGAGATCAATTGAGTCGGTGGCTTGCTGGAGAAGCTTCCTTGTTTTCAACGGTTTCTATAATCAACATCAAATCGCTGTTGACATTTGTGGCAGGTAGTTGGAATTAATTAGTTTCTTCCAACACTACCCCTTAATTCCAACTGCATATAATAAACAAGACAATATACTCTTAATTGTCATGCCTGCTGGTCTAAGTCTCAGCTAGGCTTACAACATAATTTGGATTTTCTACAATGTACATCTTATTTCTACATATTTCAAATTTAGCCTTTCCAAGAGGCTTGGTGAATATGTCAGCCACATTTTCATTTGTATTACAATATGATAAGTCAATTTCTTTTGATTGCAATTTTTCTCTTACAAAATGATGTTGTGTCTCAATGTGTTTTGTCCTTGCATGATATATAGGATTGTTTGCTAATTTGATAGTGCTTTGATTGTCACAACTGATTACTGTAGGTGCTTTTTGTGTTTCTCCAACATCTTCAAGTATTCTCCTAAGCCATATTGCTTCACAGGTAGCACTGCATAATGATTTATATTCAGCTTAAGTGGATGACAATGAAACAGTTGGTTGTTTCTTACTGCTCCATGATATTGGTCCTGAACCAATATTGAACACGTATCCATTAGTAGATTTCCTATCATCTGGATTTCCAGCCCAGTCAGAATCAGAATAACCTGCCAATTCAACATCAAATTCATCAGTATACATAATACCAAAATTAGGTGTTCCTTTCAGATATCGAAGGACTTTCTTTGCTGCTTTCCAATGGCTTTCACAAGGCTTAGCCATGAACTGACTAAATATGTTGATAGAATATGCTATATCTAGCCTGGTAGTGGTGAGATAATTCAGACTTCCCACGAGTTGACGGTGCATAGTTCCATTCACCTCTTTGGTTCCATCATCACTGCACAATTTGACATTATGTTCTAAAGGAGTAGATGTTGCCTTGCATTCAATCATATTGAATCTTTTAAGGATTTCCCTTGTATATTTGCTTTGTGTGATCAGTGTCTTACCAGGCTCCCTCCAAACTTCAAGACCTAAACAATAATTCAATTCACCAAGATCCTTCATCTCAAATACATGTGACAACTGATTTTTAATTTCTTCAATCAACTTGCATGCATTTCCTGTTATGATTAGATCATCAACATATACATATATCAAAGAAATATTCTTGTCTTCATCTTCCTTGATGTATAAGTTAGGATCATTCTTGCTTCTCATAAAACCTTTCTCATAAAAGAAAGAATAAATTTTCACATACCATGATCTTGGTGCTTGTTTCAAGCCATATAAAGCTTTCTTTAACCTGCAAACCAGATGCTCCTGTCCCTGTTTTACAAACCCTTCAGGTTGAACTAAATAAACTTCTTCTTTTAACTCACCATTCAAAAACACAGATTTGACATCTAATTGGTGCATTTTCCAATTATATTTTGTAGCTAATGCAATCATGATTCTAATTGTGTTCAACTTAGCTACAGGCGCAAAAGTATCTTCATAATCAATTCCATCCTTTTATGAATATCCTTTGGCAACCAATCTAGCTTTACGTTTATCAATACTTCCATCAACATTAAATTTAGATTTATAAAGCCATTTGCATCATACGGGAACTTTGTTTTTAGGCAATTCTATTAATTCCCATGTGTCATTTTTCATTATAGAGTTATATTCTTCATTCATTGCATTTCTCCATTCTTCATATTCTTTAGCTTCATCATAGCTTGAAGGTTCTACAACATTCATAACCTGAGACATTAATGCATAATATTTATACTTTATAGGTACCTAACTTTGACGTGATGACCTTCTTGGAGTTTTACTGTTTTCATCTTTCTTTTGGCTTTGCAGAGTCTCCTCTCCTCTCTTTGGAGTGTCATGACTGCTTGATGCTACTTGTTCTTGATCTTGTACCTATTCCTGTGCTTGTTCCTGTTCTTGTTCAACTCTATAACCATCAATATCATGCCATACACTAGTATTATTTATTTTATCACCTTCATTTGTATTCTCATGAAACACCACATCCCTACTTGCAAGCAGTCTATGTGTACTGGGATCAAACAACTTGTATGCTTTCTGTTTCTTTGCCTAGACTCATTATATTTTCTTTTATAACAATCTTTAGAATGATGCCCAGATTTGCCACAATAATAACACTCATCATTCTTCTTTGGAAATTTAGACTGTATCATACCTTTTTGCTTTGCTTGAAACTTGCCTCCTTTGTTCTTGTCCCATGGCTTGCCTTTGTATGGATATTTTCCCTTGGCCACCAATGCCAAATCTGAACTGCTAGAGCCCAAAAAGTTCTTCATCCTCTCCTCCTCTTGTAAAATAATTCTCTTTGGAGTGTCATGACTGCTTGATGCTACTTGTTCTTGATCTTGTACCTATTCCTGTGCTTGTTCCTGTTCTTGTTCCTGTTCTTGTTCAACTCTTGGATCTAATTTGACATAACCATCAATATCATGCCATACACTAGTATTATTTATTTTATCACCTTCATTTGTATTCTCATGAAACACCACATCCCTACTTGCAAGCAGTCTATGTGTACTGGGATCAAACAACTTGTATGTTTTCTGTTTCTTTGCCTAGATTCATTATATTTTCTTTTATAACAATCTTTAGAATGATGCCCAGATTTGCCACAATAATAACACTCATCATTCTTCTTTGGAAATTTAGACTGTATCATACCTTTTTGCTTTGCTTGAAACTTGCCTCCTTTGTTCTTGTCCCATGGCTTGCCTTTGTATGGATATTTGCCCTTGGCCACCAATGCCAAATCTGAACTGCTAGAGCCCAAAAAGTTCTTCATCCTCTCCTCCTCTTGTAAAATAATTCCTGTCAATTCATCAAATGAAGGGGGTTTCTCTCTAGCTGCAAGACTTGAAACAAAAATTTGATAATCTTGCACTAAGCCATTTAATATGATGGTGACTAAGTCAGTATTAGACACCTTTTCACCAATATCTCCTAACTTATCACTTAAATCTTTGACACGAGATATGAAATTGCTTATACTTTCATTTGCTTCCATTTTTAAAGATAAAAGCTTAGTCTTCAAAAACAAGATCCGATTTGTATTTTTTGTTTCATACAAACCCTTCAACGTATCCCATGCTTCTTTTGATGTCTTGCAATCTCTGATATGAGGAATAATGTTGTCCTTTATGGACATACGCAACAACACCTTTGCTTTTGTCTCCCTTCTCTGAATAGAACCTGCAATAGTGGGTTTGGGCTCATCCCCACTTACAATGGACCACAAATTATTTCCTTCTAAAATAGTCATTAGCTTGAATTTCCAATTCACATAATTTTCTCCATCAAGTTTGGTGGATTCATTCATATAATTATCAAGCAATAAATTTGCCATGATAGAAAAAACTTCCTCAAGTCACCAAAATGCCACCAAATCTAATTCAAATTTTACTAGATCTCACACATGCACCATAAAAAAAAAAATTGTCTTTCACAATTTTCAATGTTTCCTTACTCAATAATAAAGTGTCAAGATAAACCAAATTTCTGACCAGAAATATTGCACTCTTATTCTGTGGTTTATCACATCCACTATAATGGTACCTCCACACTCCTCTTTAACTACGAACCACATATCTCTATAAAAACAATCCATTTTTTTTATTCTTTTCACCTCAAAGGTAGTGTCAAAAAACATTCAACATGCGTTTTTTTTTTATAATACGTGCAATATAAATACATGACCAGCACAACATCAAAAAATATTGATTTAATCGCAATGGCGATTGACCAACCCCTTTTCCTTCAAACATAAAAGAGAAACCATACAGAATGAAACATAGAAGAAACAGATGATTAAGGCTATGAAATGGCAAGAAGAATCACAGGTAACACCAACCAGATGGATTACTAGATCAAGCAGTAAGCGCGCCACTTGTGTTTGCAGTCAAGGTGCATCCTCTACCGCCACCGCCAGTACAGCCAGGACCTCCCAAGCACACAATGCACAGCCCACCACACTTCTGCTGTGCACACTAGGCTGAAAAGAAAAACAGATCACCAAAACATTGCTGCTGGTCTGCTCCAATGCAAGAATAAGTAATAATGAGATCTATACCGACCCAGCTCACAGCTACAGCTCACTTTACAGCAATATCTCACCTCCTTGTACACTCCACCGAGCCTCACACAGCTCTCGACCTCACGTCTCACACCCTCAGCTCTGATACCATGTTAAGAGCAGAGGCGCACAGCATACCAACACAACTCAGAAACATTGAACACAAGAAGATTTGAACACTTGCTTCATTCACAGATTAAACAGGTATATATAGAAGATGGAGAAGTTTCTGGAGATCAGTTGAGTCGGTGGCTTGCTGGAGAAGCTTCCCTGTTTTCAACGGTTTCTAGAATCAGCATTAAATCGCTGTTGAAAATTTGTGGCAGGTAGTTGGAATTAATTAGTTTCTTCCAACAATAAGATCTGAAGAAAGTGGATCTATGATTTACAATGACATACAGACAATTCACACATGAGAAAATAACCATATTTAAAATAATGTCGTGAATAATTACAATCACAATCTATAAATCGCATGGCACACATGGGATATATGGAAGCATTATTCCCAACACCCTCTATTAATGCTTGCATGTAACAAGTATTGAAAACACACATTACAACAATAATACTAATATTTGTGTGGTTGGTCTTCATTAGCACCCACATCCACTATGAAATCTCATAGTTTCCACTCTTTTATTCAAAACACTTTCAAGCCTCCCATTTGATCCATTTAAGACAACTGCTTTTGACAGTGGTTGATATACATTCTAGAATTGAAGCTTCTCAACCACTTGGAGGACAATTCCAATAGTAAAGCATACTATGGAATTTCCACCATCTACAGTGGTTGATGTACTTTCTAAAATTGAAGCTTCTACTATGGAACTTCCACCATCTACTGAATCCATGACCATCCGTAGTATTCATCAATTATCTAAGATAGCATTTTGGGTACAAAATCTCTTTAACAAACAATTCTACAACTTGACCTCTTATAAAATAACTTGTATGCTCCAAGAGCATGATGGGTTAGGCCAGCTTGACCTTGTTAAGAACTATATATAACTAATGTTCTTAGAGCACGGCGAGTCATGTTACTTTGCTCAATAGTTGGCCTTTACCTTGTTAAGAACTACATTTACATTACTTTTCTCAATAGTTGGCCTTTACCGTGTTAAGAACTACGTGAAACTAATGTTCTTATAACATAGAGGGTCACATTAGTCTATTTAATGATTAGTCTTTTCTTTGTGCTTGTGCATCATTTGATTTTTACATACCAAATAATTTTACAAATAAAATAATAACAACTTTACACACCACTAAATATCAAACTCACACAAGGCAATAAATCTGAATATTGGTGTATGACATCAGATCTGCAGCCTTTGGGTCTCGATCTCTAAAACCATTCATGAATCCACTACAATAAAACCACCTCCATTACTGATGAAAACGAATTCTGGGGTCTCTTCGTTTTCAATATTTTTACAAGTCTGATCTTGGGACCTGTGGGTTATGGGCCCACGAAACCCATCTAAGACTTCTCACAGTCTCACCTTCTATATTTTCCCGAGTTCATGTTCATCCCGGCTACCAGAAGGAAAAAACACAAACACGAACGTTATCCAAGACATGAATAAACTAAGTGTGGCTATGGATATGTTCCGAGAGGGAACTTTGTTCACATTTCTAGTACAGCAGCATACGCAGCCCCCCTCGCATTGGCTGACAATTGCGCAAGCAGAAGTGCCATTGCTGCAGCAGTTTCCAGCGCCAGAGCAGGGCTGTTTGGAAGGGTGCACTCTCCATGTTCGTATGTCACTTCAGAGGCCTGGGTATGTTTGAATTCTGCAGCTATTGCCGTGCTCAGGGCGATCAAACCCAGAAATCCCAAGAACAAGCAAAATCCCAAACGGTTTGTCTGCATATGATTCATCCTCCTCGTGCGATCTTTTGGAAACGCCACTCATCTCTCTTTCTTTCTTGCAGAATTCGCCCAATTCTGAACTTGAGAATCAGTGCGTACACTGATTGTCGTCCTCACCGTTGCTTAGACTCCAACCTCGGCCTCCCGTATTCTCTGCTGTAGAAACCTTGGAATCCTCTCGAGATTTCCAATCTGATGGATTCTGAAGCCACTCATCTGCCTTGGTCTGGCATATGGATTCTGAAGCCACTCATCTGCCTTAGTCTGACATTTTCTGCATTCAAAAAAAATAAAAAACACAGAACAGACACAAATTCACAAGACGCATTTCCATATCAATTCACAAAGACACATTTTTATTATTTACAATCTCAGGTTACAATTTAAGGCATCTCAGCCTTAATCCAGAATTCCTCGAGCGATTACATTTTGCCCTCTCTCTCATAGGGTTTTCTTCTATTTCCTTCTTTTCCCCGATTCTCTCATGAATTCTTCAGTTCTTATTACACATACATTTAGATACATTCAGTTTTAACTGATTTTTAACTAAAATTAGTTTATTAACCGAATCTTGTTCAAGATTGGCCTGGCTGTCCATTTGGTTGTCCACCTGTCCTCTTTCTCTAATTTTCTTTCATTGAGGTGTCCGGATGCTCTTGCATCAATTACTTCCTCTAATTCTACCATTGTTGTATAATGCATGTCGAAGATTCCTTTTGCAGTTGATACGTATGTAGGGCTTAATATTGGTCTACCACACCAGTTGACAAGGATTATCTTGATGGAATGAGTTTTACCACACCATATTCAAAGGATTTACTGGTAGAAGCACTATTTATTACTCTTCTTCCAAATAATTGGACAACCCCTCAATAATTCCACCATATAAGGATTGAACTTTAATTTTAAGTCAAATTTCTATCACGAAAATATTTTCTTCTGCGATTGCCTTTCCTTTTACTCACAATGAAATGCCTCCTTCTGTAACTGTGTTAATTGACTTGATATATATCCACCAAAATCTCTAGTTTGAATCCCTAGTGAAATCAATGACTGCTACTGCGTATACTGTTGGGCTCCGCCCTGCTCATTTCTCTTTTTATACTTTTAGTGGCGTCGCTACTGAAGTAGTCCAGCCAGGTACCCGACAATGTACTCAAACAACATGCATCCATTATGTCTGCAACCATTAGAAAAGAAAACAAAGTTTTATGAATTCAATCTATTGGAAAAAGAAACCTCCATACATGAAGTATAAAACCACATGATAAAGGATTCCATACATGAAGTATAATACCACATGACAAAGGATTCTGTTGTACAACACGTAATTTCTGGGCCAGTTATTATCTACAGCACACACTCCACCAAACAATTAACGATTGCCAATTAAACCACACACAAGCACATCTAATTTGAATCCTTGATTTAAAATCTTAATATGACTGAATTTGAACAACAGGCGGCCGACCCAGAATTCATTGCAGATTGAAGTAGGTGCTTCATTGCTTATGCAATGATTCTTTAGTCATTTCTTCTACTCCGATTAAAACAACGTCATGATTTTGGCTGCAGAGGTGTTGTCCTCCATGGATAAATTGATGAATCCCAATCGACTCCTTACAGTATCATGAAAAAATTCATATCTACATAGTTATATATCTACACAAAAGAATCACACAAAAATAACACACTTGCAACAACGAAATTCACAACAGAAAGGCAAAAATTGACTTTCACACAGTTATACTAATATACACCATAAAACTCAAGGTTCTCACACATTTTTTTTATTCTCTTTTGAAGAAGTCAAGTCAATACTTACTTTGATACCACGATAGAAATTTGAAAGTGAATAAAGACTGATTATGCACAACACAAATCAAAAGTGAATAAAGACTGATTATGCACAACACAAATCAAACACTATATTATTATTGAACAAATAAAAAATTACACATATAATTGTATATCACCAACTTCTAAATAATAAAATATGAAAAAGTGAATCTATCACTCGCAATAGCTAATAAACAAGTGAAACACATAGAAAAATATATATTTCTAAAATAATGTCACTCAAAATTACAACCTCTAAATCACATGACACACAACATACATAGAAACATCACTTTCAACAATTAAACAATTATACGTTGTTTGAAACATCACTTTCAACCATTAAACAATTATACGTTGTTTATATGACACAAGTTACTTGTGAGAAAAAGTTATAATTGGTATAATAAAAAATAAAATATAACCATCAAAAACATCACTTTCAACAATTAAACAATTATACGTTGTTTGAAACATCACTTTCAACCATTAAACAATTATACGTTGTTTATATGACACAAGTTACTTGTGAGAAAAAGTTATAATTGGTATAATAAAAAATAAAATATAACCATCAAAAATCCAAAAATAGAAATAGAATGGTTTGGGACAGATATAGTGATATTAATCAATGCCTATTTCTTAATAGATTTAACTCTATTAAACTTATTTTGTGGTTTCTTTTCACTCGAGGAAGAAGAGAAATGCATATTACATACATGTGTATATAGGTCAATGTTAAAAGGAATGCAATTAGTTAGCTATCGCATTGATATATTAATTACAAAATGAATAGGAAATTAATATGATCGATTTATTCTCCAATATGGTTAGTTGAGCAAGTGAGATGGTTAAGTGGTCCTGGCTTTTTAAATTTCTTTGTTTCATATTAGTTTCAATTTAGTTACAAAGCGTCATCCTTATAATTCTTTAAATTTTAAAAGTTATCAATAGCTTGGAAAAGCAATTCAATATGCGTTGAAAGAGTAATCTAATATAGTATATAGAGTGTTATTTTAAGCGTGAAAGGGTGAAGTATGGATAGCTACTTACATTTAAAAAAGTAATCTTTCTAAATACAATGATTAAGGATAGAAAAAACGCTGAATCAAATGGATAAATTATTAGGGAAATCACTATGGAAATCATCTTATGATTGTATAGATGTGAGGGATATAATAATGGATGTTTGATGTAATACAGCGAGGTTTACCTATCGGTTATTGATATACTTTCATGAGTAAGTTTTTGAATATGACTGGTGTACATGTTATAAAACTATGTTTGAAAATGGAAGTTTTGAGATGTTTTTCTTGTTCTCCAACTTAGGGGAGGAAAATATATATAATTTGTTTTTTCTAATAAGAAGTATATTTTTGTGGGTTGTTATTGTGTATTTTAACGATATAAAAATGTGTAACTTTAAGCCCAAATGAGTTGTTGGATCATAAATAGTGTTGGTAGGAATAAAATGACACTTCTAAGTGATGATTTCCAATCCAAAATTCAAAGATACATGAATTGGTATTCTTGTGTCCAATAAATAATTTTTGGTGACAAAACAATTGATAAGAAATATAATAATGCTATAACGTTAAGACCTAGTGCATACATTCTATAGGGAATGTGTGATCTCTAGAATAACAGAGAGTTTATACGACAAGAAGCATGTATCTTTTAATAGGAAGCATAATAGGAAGCACAAGATTCTTGATATGAAGTTGGATGAGGAGTTTAGTGAACACCTTAATAAATTATTGGATGCTTTGACTGCACGCTTAATGCAACTACAAGCACCTATGCATTAGATTATATAAATAACCTCGAGGACAAGGTGCAATGCATTCCATGTAGTGTCACTAATAGGAGTGTAATTAGTAGATTTTTCTTCGTTTATCTTGAAATATGTCAAGGAGGAAGCTTGGTGAGTCTACCACTAACTTAAGAAAGCCACTTTGAATTTTAACCTACAACAATAAAGAAATATTCTTTTATCGTGTTGATGCACGAGCATTCTCATTCTCATAAATATCAAAGCCTTTTTGAGACAATCATCCAAAGCGGGTTTTGTCATGGAGAAGGAATTTTAATTCTTTATTGTAGATAATTTTATCTTCTTTAATTATCATAGAAAGCATGATAAATTGATGGAGTGATTCTCAGGATAGCTTAAGTGATTTTATAATTGAGAAAAACTAATTTGTGGAGTAATTTATGGGTGATTAATGGAGTGATTTTAGGATCTTCAAAATTTGTGATGTTTCTAAATTCTATCCGTTGTAATCCTACAGGAAATAAAAAGAAAGAAAGTGTAAGGAAAAGGGAGAATGGCCAAATGAATGTGAAATCAGACCATAAAGAGAAAGAACACTTTTGATTTTATGCATGTATAGTTTACTTCATCTAATGGAAAGGAAGATTCACCAAATGTTGTATGTATGACTTTGTATTATTGTGTGTAATGTTAAATACATTGATATGTGGTGAAAAATAATTAGTTGCATTAGGAAATGAGTCTGTGCATGTAATCTTGATAGAAGAAAATATATTCGTGTGAGAATTAACCTGGAGAACATTAGAAATGAGTTTAATCCTATAGTAACTGTGCATGTGGACTATTGAAATCCTTGTTAAGTGAGGAAGAGTAATTTCTACAAAATTATTATAAGAAGAGAGAACACGAAGTTCCTATCATACTTCATGGTGATTTAGGTTAGCAGAGACTTGGTGTGTAGATGAATTAATGTGCATTCATATCCACAAAGCCAAATCAATGCAATCATAAAATCATTAATGTTCTTGCACTAAAGAGGTGAGTGAAGAAATGGATCAATGGTAAGAATGCCATATCTATTCTCTATGTTGAATAGTATTTTCCTGTTTGCTAATGACCAAAGAATGATTGATTAGGAGCATCTGTAATTTGTACCAAGCCAAATTGTATTTTTCTGAAATTTTTAAACTAGGGATTTGAGATGCCCTATTGATAATTGGAATCAATGTGTCTTGTTATAAAGGAATTTTCCCTATATTATAATTGTTGGGTCAACTTCCCTTGGAGCATGTGAAGAGTATGTGGTTCTTATTGATTTTTGAAAACCTACGTTAAGTTACCAAAATCAAATTTCAAACCTTGGGATCAACGTGGACTTCTGGGATTCCAGTTTGATGTGTAGAATTATAGATCATAGATTTGTTAAAGGGCGTTGAGAAAAATGTATTACAGAAGTAACAAAAACCTTAGATATTTTTGGGTAGGAGAGATCCGCTCAAAGACATAGAAAATTTGCATGTATAGGAGTGTGTTACAGGTTTGAGGATAGAATTAGTTGATTGGTTTTTCATAGCAAGGAGAAAATCAATTTGATGGG
This sequence comes from Pinus tabuliformis, assembly GCA_031772625.1. Classification (NCBI taxonomy): domain Eukaryota; kingdom Viridiplantae; phylum Streptophyta; class Pinopsida; order Pinales; family Pinaceae; genus Pinus; species Pinus tabuliformis. Next base: position 894,356,361 of record CM062816.1, on the reverse strand, counting down.
TCGGATAGTGATGAATGAGGTATGACTTGGGATACGTTTGTTGATGTTTCAAGAAATCTTGACAGGGAAGGGTGAATATAAAGAGTAGGATTCAACATCCAAACAAAACTGTATTCTATGTTAACTTTTTGATAGAGAAGGAGTGAGTTTTCAAGTCATATGGTTGTGTTAAAGGAGAAGTTGTAGATGCAAGAAAATTAGAACTTTTTGACATTGTAGGGGTATGAGACAGGGTACGCACTTTGGAGGAGATTCATAACTTGTGACATGAAAGGTTTGAGAAATCTAACTAAAGTAAATTGTTTCATTTTCAATTTATATTGATGACTATATGAGTTGAGGTTCTGTGAAGAAAGAACATTGAAGTTCTTTGGAATGAAATATACTTGGATGAAATTCTAACGGATTGGGCTTGATAATAAAATCTAAAAGAAGAATGTTTTGAGGATGTGAAAGGGCATTGGAAGAAAATGGAACATTATGGTGCATGTTTAAATTAATTTAGACAAAAGATAAAATTAGTCTTTTATTTTCTAATAATTTGATAAAGAATTTTTTGATTATAGGTAGCAGTGGTGGAAGTGATTATAGCAAGAGGACTACAGAGAACAAGTAGTGTTCTTGGAGACTATTGCAAATAACTATTCCAGAAAAAGGTTAGAAATAAGAGGTAGGAAAGTTGAATACAAAAGCTAGAGGAGAAAGGAGTGATCTAGAGAAAGTTCCAAAGGAGGGAATCAACAGAAATACTAGAGAATACTAGGCCATGGAAAATATTAGTGAGGTATTTAATGACATATTGAAGTAGTTAGTTTATCACAAAATCTTGAGTGTAGATTGCAAGGAGAAAGAGGAAACTCATAGAGAAAAGAGGAGTATGACTACTTATGGTCATAAGAAAGAATCTAAGGGAATCCATAGGAAATCAAGTCATGACAAACTTTATAGACAAGTAGTTGCGATGAATATATAATTAGGGGTGATGAGGGGACTACTACAAAAAGGAGAAGAAGATCATGGACATGGATGGACTCTACACAAGAGAGTCAAATGGAATTTGTTGTAGGTGAAATAGAGGCATGATACACTTGCTCAGTTGAAAGATGAAAATATCAAAGGATTTCACAAATAACATAGCATAGTAGTTGAAGGAGTTCACTTTTGTGAACATGAACAAGGACCAATTGTTGTAGAGAGTGATGAACATGCTAAGAGGAGGTTTGCAGAGGATCTTTGAACTATTTGGGAATTTCAAATTAGCATGAGAATTTGATGTCTAAAGAACCAAGTAAGGCCATAAATCCTTAGATTATTAATTTTAATTATTTTTGTATCTTTACAGGTTGCATAAACAATGAACAAGGACAAGCATCTGAAGTTGTCATGAAGATTGATGAAGATGACATGAAAATACTTTGCAAAAGCATAACTAAATAACCTAACTAGAATTTTGTTACTAGGGGAGATGAAGTAGAATTGTATATTAAAGAGAATTATATTGAATATCCTCTTTAATTCATAAATTAAATTATTTATATGTAGTTGCAAGGACATGTTGATGCAGGAAATAGGGAAATTTTGACTAGCCAAGATAGTCAAAGGAGAGAGAAGAAAAATAATTCATATGTAATTCTTGAGACAAATGAAGAAAAAATAGAGTTGTTGGAAAAGTTTCTAAGAGGAACGGGGCCAATAGAAGATATTACAATAGGATATAAAAAATGTTCACAAGTTCCTAACAATGAAGGATGCTTACAACATCTGAAGATCCATATGTAAATTTTAATTTTCAAATTGATAATGAGAATGCAGTAATATGAATTGAATATGAGAATGAGACTGTAATTACTGAAATAGAAGCTAAATTATTTCTTCGAGATGGGATTACACCTCAAGTCAAAAGATCAAATTTAAATTTTAAGTTTTTTTATGAAGAAATGAGGTTTTTAGAGGAATGGCTGGCAAGAGTTATAGGTGAAGAAAAGCAAAGAGAGTTTTTAGAATCAATTGAGGAGATGGAAGATATGGAATTTTTGGTTGGCATCAGCAGTAAGGGAATAAAAAATCATTCAAAAAAGTATTGCTAAGATGGAAGATGAAAACAAAATGGGGAATTCTGAAGATGGAAATAGTAAATATGTTATAGAACAATAGTGGAGAAGGCATATAAATGTCCTAGGCATTCATTGGAAGATGTATGTTGAAGAAGAGTGGGATTAGAGTCATGATACTCTTATACAAGAGAAGCAAGGAAAATTTTAGGGGCTAATGTTCGCCCAGTGGGCTAATTTTCCATGATTTTTCCACAAAAAAGATTCGCTAATTTCCAATTTTATAAAAGACGATTCGCCCAAATTTTAGAATACAAAATTATTTTACCTTAAAAATCGCCAACATTATATAGAGGTTATATATAAAACCATTATAAATTTGAATAATTTTACATTTATATCAATAAACATTTTATAGTTTGCATATTAGGGATTAGTGAGATTCGCCAATGTTTCTAAACTTCAAGAAAATTTTCTATCCTTAAAATTTTCCTTGAAGAGAAGATATTGTCACAAATAAGAATAATTTCTAAGAGTTGGATATTGAGGTAAATAAGTTGTGGGAATTTATGAAGAAGAATCTCAAGAGAAGATACAATGAAAGGAACAAGATAGTTAGAAATAACATCGAGTTGACTGTGAAATATTTTGAAGGAAGAATGTATGGAAAATTTTAGAACAAGGTGTGGGATCCGACAGGATTGGTAAGTCAAAGGATTAGGACGAGGAGGTCATAAATATTTCTACTTTAGGTGTAGCACCCTCCTCCAACATTTTGCTGGTCCATTGGGGTAAACATGTGGCAAAGAGTTACTATGATATCACTCAAATACCTAGTTATAATTAAGGAAGTGGAATCTACAAACCAAAATAAATTTGACTTTCCTTAGGAGCTACAAGATTCCTCGGGGGCTAACCATCCACTCTAAGTGCCCAACCCCTAAGTTATCTTGCATTTTACATACCTAAACCCCTATTCACTCCCATCACAAGCTCTCCATGTGACTAAAATTCTCCAATCGCTCCCACAATAAGGCCTCCATGTGACTACAATATTTTTCAAGTAGTTATTTTCCAACAACCCTGAAGTCTCAGCCAATTTTTTAGGGCTAGGACTTAAGCCTCTACCTAGAACTTGATGAAATTGTCACAAATGATAAATAACAAGAATACAAGGGCTCTAATGCAAAACTTGAACTAGGAACTGACTAGACTCATCCTAACCATGACAAGAATTTCCTCAAACACCTCATAAACATGTAATGTACAAGTTCTATAAACACATAGGGAACTCATACTTATATGAGACTCATCAAGAAGGTCTAATGCCCTCTCACAATAGTTGCATTATCATCTATTAGTTCATTCATTCATTAGCATTTCCTTTACTAAACAAAACATGATCATAGACATAATCAAAGTTTGTCATAAAATCATGCTTATAACCAACATATAACCAACAAAATAAAAATGATAGAACAACCATCAAAGCCACATAATAACTAGCACATTTACTTAAGAAATACAATATGAAAAGAGTTTTTATTAACATATGCAAAATTGAATCAAGTGAGGGACTTCCACGTACCACCCGACTCTAGATTGGGTTAAACCAAATCTTTATTTTAGCCAATCACTCTCATGCCATATTCCAAGCATGAATGTGGGACTCACAACAAAACCAACCAGGGCCTCTCAGGCTTTACTGTGTATCACGCCATTACTAGTCAAGGAATTCCTAGCCGCAGATAAACAAGAATACACTACAGTGTTTACGTAAATCCCACCATATACTGGTCAAGGGATCACTAGGCCATAAACAAGCATGGATTCCTCCGGATCTCTCCACCTAAAATGTGAGTAATTTTCCTATCTCTACCCTAAGGATTTACCATGTATCCTTCCCTTACCAGTTAAGGATTCCTAGGCCTTTGGGAATTTTCCTGAGACTGCCCCAATTAGTTTCAAAACCATTTGGCAATTCAGGTCAATCAAGTAAAGGAACCCCATCACATCATGACTATCCAAAAATGGCAAGACAAGGCTAAAAACCATTGCCATGCCATGCACAACCCTTGCCAATGACATAAAGAGAATAAAATACACACATGCATGTACCATGCATGCCAAAAATAACAAGGAAATCCTACATGCAACTCGATACTTGCAAGTAATCCCATTGTAGCTGCTTGATCCAACTCTTCCTTTCTTGATATTTTCTTCCCTTTTATTCCTTATCATTCCTCTGTCTTCCTTCCTCCAATGCTACAGTGCTCCAAGAATTCTCTAAGTGTATGAGAGTATGAGAGAGAGAATAGAAAGAGAGCTCCAAGTTAAAATTGAAAAAAGGTTGTGAACTAATCCTCATAAGTCTTTTTATTACTAAGGCCTCTATTTTATTCAATTTCCATTATTTTCCTTCATTTTCCTCCTCACATGAAACATGTGACCTTTCACCTTCTTGTCTCCTAATTTCCTTAATTTTCATAACTAAAATTGCCAATTAATGCCTCTTTCCTTTTCAAAGCCTTTGTCATTGTCTTTTCCAATTTCCTTATCTATAATAAACTAAATGAACACCCAGTAGGAAGTTTTACCCAATATTCAACTTGGAATACGTGTTCCATGACCTTGGTCTTATTTTTCCATTATTAAATTTATTACTTGAACTTTTAACCTGAGATTGTTACTAACCCCTCCCCCTTAGTTAAGCAATGTCCTCAATGTTATGTGACACCTATGACCAGCAAAACTGCTGAAAAGAAAAACATATTGCACATGGAGCTTTATAACTTTTCTCATTGCATCATTTACCATGAACAACCTTTTGAAAACAAAAGCAACATGACACCCATAACGTTTATTGGAGCTTTATAACACAACTTTTTGCAATATTTGCATCCAGACACACACACACACACACATATAGAATTTTTTTTTTCCGTAATCGACAAACAACGAAGAATACCTAGACCACATCTTGTAAGTCATCTCCCATGTAGCTTAATCGGGCCCAAATTGCTTCCACTGCACTTTAGGCTACTTGATTTATCGGTTCTAATGCATGAGCATATTATCTACAAAATGCAGTGCAGTTCTGGCTAGAATTCCTTCTAGTTCCACCTACAATATAAACCAATCAATAACATTATGAACCTCATTTACATATATTTTAAGCAATGAAACATGGAAAACATCATGGAATTTCACTGTCAGAGGCAGTGCAAGTCTGTAGGCCACTAGTCCAATACTTTCAAGGATTTCCAAAGGCCCTCAACATTGAGGTGTCAGCTTCAGGCCTGACCAAGTACTCAAGGAGTTCTTCTTGGCTTTTATGCGCAAGTACACATGCTCCCCAACGTGAAAATCCTGAAATTTCATGGGTTGATATGCGTAAACATGTTTCCTGTCTTTTGTTGCCATTATATTCTTCTTGATTACATGTATTTCCTATTCCATCTCTACCAACATATTGAGTCTTATAAACACCTTGTTTAGTGGATGAACTGAATTTATGGGAGTATTACTACTCTGCTCATAGAGTACCTCGAACAGACTCATCCTCAATGACTCTCGATACCCATTATTGTAAGAAAACTCAACCAGAGGTAGATACAATTCCCACTTTCACTATGTTGAATTTCCATGACCTTGGATCTAGGTTAGAGTCTCAAAAACACTAACGCTACCAAACCAATAATCTCGACCATAAACTACATTGCACAGTAGAAAATATAAAGCAGTAAATCACAAATGCACAAAGATACACAATTTTAAACAAATTTTACAATTGTACAACCCCAATATTTTTTATATTAAACCAAATATGAATAATACAATAGCCTATGGTATAAAATATACAATGAAAACCATGTTGCATAGACTCAATGTCATATCTTGTTCTTCCCATCCTTCACACCCATACTACTTACTAGTTATGCCTTAGTCCATCAAGGCCACAACACATCGAGACTCCAGGAGTGTTTCCACCTAACACTATTGCAGGTCAATTATGTAGCATGTACATGGGCTAATCCAGTTAGCTTTCTGGGTAGGTCTAATTCTCAACCTCCAAACTTCTAGGCTAACGTTAACCTTTGTCCACCAAGGTGCTACACTTTGGCACCAAAATTCACCCAAGCTCCCCTTTGTCACTTCAAGATAGCTCGTCTAGGGCTACTTTAGGCTATCAACACGCTACCCTCTATCACACGGAAAGAGTTGATAGTGCGGACACAACCAACCTCCCTAGAAGCCTAAGACTTTCTAGTGACAAACAAGACAAATAGGAGCAATCTTTCTCTAAATATGCATTTATACTATGAGAAATCAAGTGTTTTAGATCTTACCTGTAACCCAACGCTGTTGTAGTAGTCCAGCTTCATTGATCCGGATGAGCTCCTCCTTCTCTTCGAAACCTGCATTCACTAACAATCAAATGATTAAATAGCACCTGAATATCACATAAAATAAAACACATTTAACATATAGACCAAGGAGTATATGAAACAACTCATAAATAACAAATTGTTGAGAAGAATGGACTTATTTGTATTAAAAGGTAACAAAAGAAACCATTACAACCTGAGCCTTGGTGTTGTGCAAGTTCCTCCCAGGGTCCACAAGAGTCCTCCTTTACTCTGATCAGCTCACCCACTTCCAAATACAACAAGTAAAGATGGTAATCTCTCCTCACAAGCTTATACAAGGAAGTCCTAATTCCAGCAGCATCTACCCTTAGGAATGTTCAGCTTTCAACCTCCCCTCCTTCTGGCCCAATGCCTGTATTTATAGTGCTCTAGAGGAAGTTAATCAGGTCCACCATTAATGGGATAAGCCCCTCTTTGGGTGGGTTAGCTCCCCTCTTGATGGGATAAGTTCCTCTTCTATAGGGATACATGAACCATCTGGAGGCGCTTCATACACGTCAAACAAGCTTCTAGAATGCTCTATAAATGACCACAAGTAACTTTTTAAAGATGAAACTCGCACCTTTTGACCTTTACAGGGGTACGCACCCACCCCTTTACATACAGAGCGTACAAGTACGCAGGTATTGTGAACTTGGGTTGCGTACACGCAGGTAAGGCTGAGAGAAACTGCGTACCCAGAGATAATTGACTTTAAATGACTTTTCTCTCTTTCTTTGAGTTTGACATGGAAAGCAGAGGCATGAGACTTGCCAAGGAGGATAGTATGACAGTGGATGAAGCCATACTAACTGCAAATAGTCATGGTGACAAATTTTAGTGTAACAGATTGCCCCCTAAAGTGCGAAGCCTGTAGTAGATAAGGGTTTCATATGATCTAGGAAGGGTGAAGTACTTTATCATTTCAAGGAGTATCTTGCGGAGAGCCTGGTCAGAACCTGCAAATATTCAACACAAAATACATATATAAGATGATATCATCGCTGAGGTAGGCATTCCCATACTCATATTGAAAACTTTAACTAACAATCTAACTAATGCTCTAATACATGAATGATTTTGCAGTACATCACAATTATAGACTTTTGTAGACACAGTATGGACGCAGCCATCTGTTTATGATTAGTCTATTACATAATGAATACAAAACTCCTCGCAGCCTGGATGGTGGAAACTAGATCCAGGGTCTTCATTTCTACTTCCCGAATTGGTACGATTCTATCCATGCGAATAAATGAGTTGATGTCGAACATGGTAGAAACCACTTGATTACCAGTCAATGATGTAAACCGTTAACAAGTGTGAGAGAGACCACCAGTGATGTCAATGGTTCTCAAAGTACCCAGTACAATCCATGAAATGTGGATGAATGAGTTGATGTCGAACACGTCACGGAATCCTTTGATCGAAAGTCAATGATGTAAACTGTCGTCAAAGGCGAGAAACCTGCCATTGATGCATGCAGACCTCAAGGTATTGGCGATCTCTAAGTCATCTTTCTAGATAATGTGCTGATGTCGATAGAAAGCGACCCGTTGCAGGCAAGCCCACAACACGAAATCATTGTTCAAGTTGAAGAAATGTTGCTGTAAGGACTGACTCAGGGATGGTCAAAATGGATGACAAGTATTTTGCATATGAATGGTTTATTTGCAGAGACCTCTTGAACACATAATGACATGACAGATGGCTTGGTGACGATTGACCCAAAGTTAATACCCAGAAACAGTTGAAGCCTTTTAAAGTGGTTTGATCAACTTTAAGGCAAAGGATTTCCCAACCCAGGTGAATGAAAAGTGTCGTGTTCAAGAGCGGTGATAAGGTTCTTCTGTAACAAAGGATAACAAATAGGTTCATTCTTCTCTCTTTTCCCCCACCATTTCTGGCAAGTACCTCTTTATTTTTTACAAGCTTGAGGAGGATAACATATGCTTGATTATAAGCTCATCCTTCGGATGAGTCCAACTTAGTTTAGATTCGGACCCTAAGAAGGAGTGGTCCGTTCCTGTTTGTAATCGAACAGGTCCTTTACTGTGAAATTTTAACGAGTCCAGTATAGGAGAAACTCAGCGTTTTTCAATTTTAGAGAGTCTGAAAAAACTAAAGAAGACTCCAAGGTGAACTTTTTCGTAAATTTGTGTCTCCCAAGCCCGAAAAAGTATAAAATAATACCTGAGAGAACCGCTTGATCTTGCGACCAAGGAGTACTTTCATGTTTAGTGCCGTTGACCTGAAAAGTAAAAAGCGATCAAGGACACGTCGTTTTATTTCCAATATCGAGTTTGAAACGACAAAAACACGACAATCTTTTCATGTTTTTACGGTCAGAAAAGGGCTATAATAGGACCGTCTTTTAATTCCGTTTTAACGAGTGTAAAAGAAACGCTCGACAATCTTTTCATGTTTTAGGAGTCAGAAAAGGGCTTGAAAGATGACTCTGACGTGAAAAATGATAATTTACCCTAAAGTCCCTTTGTCCTGCACAAAAACAACACATTACTCATACCTGTTTAAGATGGGCAAAAATACATTGAAAAATATCCTTTCACGGTGAAAAATAAACAAACTTAGCATTCATTTATCCAAAAAACCTATAAAAAGACTTTTTACCATGTCATTTTTACCATTTTACTGTTGAAGGAGAGAAAAGGGCTTTTGACAAGAAACTTCCCGTGGACATTGCGGAGAATCCGACCGTCGGAATCGAGTGCCGTCTCTTTCAGGTATTTCACAACATCCTCCTCTTCAATTTCATCCATTTAGAATTTCATTTTAAGCTTTTATTTGATTTTTTAGAGGGTTTGGGGTTTTAGGATACGCTTTTCGGGGTACGCAGGTGCCCCATGGGCGACCTGCGTACCCCGACATTTTCGTTAATGGGAAAATGGTCGGAGTACGCAGCCCACCCTCAGAACAGCTGCGTACCGCCGCTCTGTTTCTGAACGCGGGGTGCGTACTCCGCACAAAGCGGATTTTCAAACCCCAAACTCCAAATTTAACCAACCAAATTTTGTTTAATGAATTCTAATCATTGTTTTTTGGTGTGTAGATCACCCACCATGCTAGATTGGCGTGAAAGAGAACACGAAGACGTCGATTTGGCCGCAATAGGTCATCAACCTTCCATTGATGCTTTAAAGGCATGCGGTCTCTACAAGTACTGGGCCATACCTGGCATGAGGGCCCAGGTGCCATTCTTAGAGTGGCTGGTTGAAAGGTGGAACATTCAGGATCAATGTTTCTACATCGGAGAGCACCAGCTCGAGATAGAGCCCTCCGACATATATTTTCTCACTAGCTTGCCTAACAGGGGCGAGCAACTGTCTCTATTCGGGACTAGGCCGGGTGGCCAATCCCTTGCTAGTCTCCGGCTAGAGTGGTGCAACAATCAAAACCAGGAGAAGGGGATAGAAATCAAATACATATCCCGACCTGAACTTATGGTAATTGCCTTTACGGTTACCAGACTTTGCGGCGCGGCCGCTTTGCACAATGCCACCGGGTCCCAAATGCGGATGGCTATAGATTGCTTCCGAGGCACCATTTTCAACTGGTGCGATGCTGTGTTGGCCAATATGAAGGGCCAACTGACTAGGGCAAAGAACGGACAATTGAAGACCTTTGGATATGGGCCTTTAGTTGTGAGCTTTGCCCTAGAGAGAGTTCCAATGCTGATCCCCCAGCATCTTACTGTTCCAGTTGGGCCTCCTCGGGAGCCTAAGTTGACGAGATGGGTTGCGGTAATGGCCCGGCATCCTGATGAGGGAGCGGCAGTTGTCCGATTTCCTGACGGTTACTTTCACTGATTGGAGAACCAGGTCTTTGCGATTCAAGATTTTCCTTATGTCGGAATGGATTTTCGGAATGATCCGGACATGGTTCTTCCACAGGGAGAACAATGGGACGACAGAGGTACTTCATTTTTCACAAGTTTTTAAATTATCTAATTTTTTTTATTTTTTATATATATCGTCTGAAACTGACAGTAAAAATGTTCAAAATGCAGATGTAGGTCCACGGCGTCCGGCCAATCTCCGGGCTTTTGAGAGGAGACATCCAGTTGCACCGGCACCGGCCCCACAGGACGCGGCTGTAGAGACACTAGCTGAGTTGGAGCAGGATCTAGAGCGTCTGACGGCGGGTATACCAGAGACTACTATAGATGATATTCCTATCAGACTTCAGCGCTATGTAGTTGCAGTCCCAGGACCTTTTAGGAGGTTTTTGTGTAGAGTGGCCCGTGCAGTGGTGTCGTATAGGGAGCATCACCAGTGATTGGATGGTCACTTTGTAGACACATGTGACATTTTGGTTTTTGTACTTATCATTTTTGCCGATCATAAGGTGTTTTAAACCTATGATCGAAGACGATGTATATTTTTTGACACATTTCTATCTATATATATCATTATTACCGGCTTATTTTGTTAAACATGTGTGATGAAAAGTTTGTAAATTTACAATTATTGCAAATATCTATTTAAAATTCGAGACGCAATTGCATCTGCTAATGTGTTTAAAGACCTTGGAATATGTTGATATTCAATGTAATCAAATTCACGTTCCAAGAGACGCACCCTCAAAAACAATCTTAATAACACTGGATTTCTAATGGCATAGACTCTATTAAGCTGTAATACAACGAGTTCAGAATCTAACCTCACTATCAAACTCCGAATCCCAAATGAAATAGATTCAGATAATAACTCAATCACTGCACTGTATTCTGCAATGTTGTTTGTTGTTTGACCAAGGCTCACCCCATGCATAGAAACTAACTCGTCAGAGGGCGAATAGATAACCCAAGCTGCGGAAGAGATATTCCGTGTACTACGATCAGCAAATCCAATGTACGTTTGGAGAGGCGTCGACATCTGCAATATCAAGAGTAAAACCAAGATAAGCCAGAATAACGACGAAAAACACACTCTCTAAACTAAGTACACTGTCTAAACTAATCACACAGTCTAAACTAAGCACACATAGCAACTAGAAAGAGAAAACTAACCTAACTAAAATCTCCATACCCATCATTTAAGCATAATACCTCTTTAGGTAAAGTCCATTTCTGGGTTTACCCAAAGAGTCCCCGTCAAAGTCTACCAGCTCATAGGCCCCTTTTGCTAGCTTTCGCTTGACAATGTAGGGCCCATGCCACATAGGAACGAATTTTCCAGCACCTAACTTATCGTTAGCTTGATCATATAACAACACTAGGTCTCCTTCCGAAAAATTTCGAGGAGTCACATTCCGGTCATACTGAGCTTTCATTCCTTTCGCGTGAGTCTCGATTGCTAAAGCAGCTTCACGTCGAGTCTCATCTAATTTAGCTAAGTATAACAGACGCTTCTCCTCTTCGGAAGTAGCTGGGAGTAATTCGATGGCCATTTGCAGTGACGGGATTTCGCATTCAATGGGCAGCACGGCTTCCAAACCATAAACTAGTTGGAAAGGAGTGAACCCTGTTGATGTTTTCACTGAGGTTCGGTATGCCCAAAGCGCTGAAAATAACATGTTGTGCCAATTCGAGCGATGAATACCAATGATCCGTCGGATCATGATAACTAGAACTTTGTTGATAGACTCAACCAGACCATTCGCTTGGGGATAATAAGGAGTAGAACTATCATGACGTAAACCAAGCTGGCCTGTAAGTTCTGTCATCATAATGTTTCGAAAATGGTGCCCATGGTCAGTGATTATCGCTTGTGGGACACCAAACCTAGCAATAATGTGATTGAATACGAAAATTGTTGCTTTCTTGCCGTCTGCCTCGAATGTAGGCATCGCCTCGGCCCACTTAGTAAAATAATCAACCGCAAGGATGATATACGCATGTCCCCCGGCCGAGTGAGGGTTACAAGTAATAAAGTCGAAACCCCATTTGGCGAATGGACCGACGGCAATTATGGGGTGGAGAGGAGCTGGTGGTGCGCGCATCTTACGATCAAACACTTGACAGTTGTGGCATTTTCAGACCGCAATGATACAGTCTTTAAACATGGACGGCCAGAAACAGCCAGCACGCAACACCTTCTGAGCTGTGGCATACCTAGACATATGACCGCCACACGCCCCAGAGTGACAGTCATTCAAAACCCTTTCTGCCTCTTCGTGAGTTAAGCAACGTCGGAAAACCAAGTCTTCCCCACGGCGATAAAGAGTATCTCCAATTATTTTGTACTGTTGGGACTGGAATCGAATTTTCCGACGTTCCGTCTTAGAAGCTTCGGGCCAAAAGGATTGGGTTTGGAGATAGACAATTATATCCCCATACCACGGATCTAAAGTGCTGATAAGAAACAAAGATTCGTCTGCAATGGGCTCCTCTACCACTGTTTCCGTGTCAGCACGCGGGAAATCACACATTAACTCGGCAAAGACTAAGGATTTCTTAGACTTGGATTTCTCGAACTCCAAATCGAACTCCTGTAGGATAACGATCCATTTGGAGTACTTTCCCCCTAGCAATTGTTTAGTTAGAATATAGATCATAGGGTTGCAATCCGAAATCACTATAGTTTTACGGAGAAGAATGTAATGACGAAAACGCTGGACAGCTTGAACGGCTGCCAGTGCCAACTTTTCCACATGCGAGTACTTTAGCTCGGTTGGATTTAACGTCTGACTAAGGTAATATATCACATGTTCCGTTCCGAATTCATCTTCCTGAACTAAGACCATTCCAATGGTGGAGTGGGAGGCGGCGAGATACAAAAAGTAATCCTGGTTGTAGTTGGGAGGATGCAACAACGGTGCATGGGTCAACGCGTGCTTAAGTGCATCAAAAGATTTCTGAGCTATCTCATCCCAAGAGAATTGATCATTTTGCTTTAATAACCGGGTGAAACCCTTTGTAACCTCGGCGTAGTTAGGAATGAATCGACGTAAAAAGTTTGCTTTCCCCTGCAAACTTTGGAGTTGGCGCAGACTCGAAGGAGGAGGCAATTTGATGATAGCTTCTACCTTCGAGGGATCGACGCGGATACCGGCTTTTGAAACGACAAATCCTAGCAATCGTCCCACTTCTATGCAGAAGACACATTTGTGTGGGTTCAACCGAATTCGATAATGCCGACACCTCATAAAAATAGCTCGTAAGTGGACAAGGTGATCAGCTCGATGTAAAGAATGAGCAGGCAAATCATCGAGGTACGGCTGTACAATGTGCTTTATGTCATGAAACGCATAAGACATTGCCTGTTGGAAAGTGGCTCCGGCATTCTTAAGTCCAAAAGGTAATTTGCAATAAGCAAATGTCCCCCAAGGACAAATGAAAGCCGTTTTTGGTTGATCGGCAGGTAGAATATTGATTTGGTTGTGATAAATGAAACCTGCTTTCAACAGCTTCTCTACTTCTGCTTTAATTGCAGCCGCTTTCTTAGGGTGTATCTGACGCAGACATTGCCAAACAGGTTTAGCGTCCGGGTAAGTCTTGATCTCATGAACAACAATGGAGGGATCAATTCCTGGCATTTCCTCATAGGACCAGGCAAACACGTCACGAAATTCTTGAAATAGGACCTTGTATGTTTGAATTTCGTCATCTGTACACGAGGCACCTATATGAATGTTCTCAATAGTTCCGGTTTTGACTGAAATGTCAATGGCAATAGTTTGGGAAATATTTCCCAAATTCAACTTTGAATCAGGATGTTTCATGGGATTCTGAGCGTCCTTGACATATTCAGCTGTAAAGATTGATGAAAAATTATTTTCAAAATCATCACTCTCAGATAAAAACGAAGATCTATGATGGAGATCTTCCCAAGGTAGATCGTCTACACTTAGGATTTCGCGAAGTTGTTCGTCAGATGACACAACTTTAGGAAACGCTATCCGTTCTGAGGTTGATGTGAAAAGTGATTCTTCACCGACCACATTCATTTGGTCAATTTGGGTTGAACGCGAGTTGGTAAAAGACTGCACGGCCTCATAAGCAATTTCATATGGACTCAAAGGCATAGCATCACCAAAAGAGTCTATCTCAGATTCAGATGGGACAATCCAAGGATCATCACAAATAATAGTGTCTGAAGTAATCATATGAATGAAAGCAAATGAAGGGTCTGCGTTGATTGGAGGAAAAGGAAAAGTTCCCAGTAAATCGGAATCTTTAACTAATCCTACACCAACATCCTTATAAGGGATAGTCGTTTTACCGACATGCTGGATACTCTCTGAAGAGGCTGGGTCGGATGAAAAGTAAGCCAGCTGATCTATTGTCACGATCTTGCCATTGTGTGGAAACTTTATAACTCTGAAGACCGATGACACGACAGTTGTCATAGCGTAAGACCAACTTCGACCCAAAAGAAGGTTGTAGTCTAGAGGGGCATCAACCACCTCCAGATCCAGACTAACGGTTTTTCCTTCAACCCCTATGGGCAAATCCTGTAGAATGCCAAACGGATGGAACCCACGGCCATCAAAGGCCTTAAGAATGGTCAGGGATTGGTTCAGTGAAGGAGAAACAAGCGATCTCCAACACTGAATCGACATAATACACGTAGAAGCTCCTTCATCAATTACAGTCCGATGAATAGGCTTGTTTTTGACTATCACTGGGATCTAGAAAGCCATCTGATGAGGGAGACGCGGTGTACTATTTTCTAGATCAAAGATTATCAGGTTCGGGTCCTGAATATCAACAGCTCCTATAGCCGACAAAAGTAATTTTCGTTGCGCTGGGCATGATTGCAGCACTTCTAAAGCCAACATTGCTGAGGGTGAAACAGCTAAGTCCTCAACAATGTTATAATTCTGAGCTGCTCTCGCATGTGGATTGAAAGCAGACTTTCGAAGTATACCCTTGGCGGGCGGTTTGATTACCAAGTCCGGGTTAGGTTTATCGATCTGTAGTGGATCAGAACCGGGAGTTGAGGTTGATGGATTAGAATGAGAAGATTCTGCTTCTTTGCCATCAACAGGACTCTTACTACCGTAATCTTGCGATCGAGTCGCAATCCGTACATGAGACATCATCAATATGGGTTCTTCACTGGCACTCAAGGAAGAACCTATCATTTTACTCTCTTGCTTTGGAAATGGATCTTTCAAAACAGCAGGAGTTGGGGAACGTTTAACGATTTTTACAACCTCTGCCCGATGAGGGCAATCTCTTGTGAAATGATCTTCTTCACAAATTAAACAAGGATAGCGAGGTTTGCGCTTCTCGTCATTAGATTCCGACTTCTCTTTTTTCTCCTTTGGAGCCTTGTCTGCTTTATCCTTCTTCTTGCCTTTCTTCTTACCACCGTTTTTTGATTTAGCCGTAGATGACTCTACAGCGTGAACGTCGGCGGTAATTTCAGGAGAAGACTCTCCTGTCGGGGAGTCTGGTAAGGTTATTATTGGAGAAGAATTCTTTGAGGATTTCTTCTTACTTTTAGTGTTCATCGTACCAATCATGCCATCGGCAGCATGAGACCCTGAAGGAGCAGCAGCGATTTGATTCGACTTAGGAAGATCTGGGATCTTCTCGTGCAACGTACCCGACTGAGTGTAAACTAAGTCAAGGTACTGGGCTTGAGCAATGACTTGCTCCTTAGTAACTACTCCGACCTTAGCTACATCTTCAGTAATCTTCGGTAATAATGATTTGACAAACCATTCAGCTAAGATTTGGTCCGGGTTAAAAACTTTCACTAAACGTCTTCGACGTCTCCATTCATGGATATGATCAGAAATATAAGTGGACGTCGATTGTTTTAATGAAGTTAATAACTCAGTACCATTATCGTATCTGACCGGCAACTGAAAATGAGTTAGGAACGAAGTAGCTAACTGGCTAAAATTGTAAAAAGAGGCCCGTGGTAACTCAATGTACCACTTGGCCGCGAGACCAATGAGCGTACGCTGGAAAAGACGTAAGCGGATCGAATCATCCGAGATGGAATTTGAAGCACACCAGAGGTGGTAAGTCATCACATGATTGGATGGATCCTCTCCAGACTTACCTTCGAACTTGGGTATATCGCTGGGCAACTTATTTGGCATTGGCGGCCAGAACGGAAGATATTGTATTGGATCGTTCGTTAGGCATGACAAGTTTGGTAAATCCAAAGTTGCGATAAACGGTAACTGCCGATTCGGATCCCTAAAACTCTGGGTCACAAGACCAGTCCCAGGAGGAGGATATCCAGGATAACTTGGAATAGGAATCGCATTCGGGATATTATATCCTCCTGGAAAACCAGGATTAACCGAACCGTACTGGGGTTGCTGAGGTTGTTGATAAGTGTACCCAGGATACAGTTGATACTGGTGAACCGACTGTTGGACAGCAGGCCCGTATTGGTACTGTCCCTGGTACGGTTGATAAACGAATTGTGGTTGACTAGTGACAACCGTACTTAAACCAGGCTGTCCTACAGGCATCTGAACCGTAGTTTGAATCGTAGATCCAGACAATGGTAAAGATGTCTGAGGAGTAGTTGCAGAGACAGTAGAAACCGGAGCTGTCGATACTCCAGAAGTAAGTGTGGTGGAAGGAGCAGATGTTGCGGTAGTTGCAGCAGCCGTTGTTTGAGATGGAGTACTAGGTGCAATTGGCGACTGAGTAACTACCGAAGGTACAGAAGTTTGAACATTAGACTGGACTGGTTGCTGGGATGGACCAGCAACTAAGGATTGTCCAGCTTGAGATGACAACTGTACGTTTGGCTGCAACACTTGTTGACCTTGCGATGGATTCCACACTATGTTCATTCCAGGGTATTGACCCATGACAGGTTGAGGATATTGAGATCCATAACCGGATTGAGGGTAGGATTGATAACTGAAAGGCACAGTTCCCGTACCTTGAACATATGATTGACCTTGAGGTGGTTGATAACCTTGACTCGAGTATTGACCTTGAGGTTGATACCCTTGAGGTAAATACTGATACTGGGGTTGACCTTGACCTTGAGGTTGATACCCTTGAGGTAAATATTGATACTGAGGTTGACCCTGGGGTACATATTGAGGCTGGGGTTGACCTTGAGGAATGTATTGTACTATGGGTACATACTGTCCTTGAGGTTGCCCCCCAGGCGTTACTTGAGGCTGACCCCCAGGCGGTAATTGGCCACCTTGAGGTTGAGAACCAGGAATTGAACCTGACATCATATAAATGTCTCCTACACCCAACGGTCTATTACCATTGTTTCCAGCTAATAACCCATGTTCAACGGGTTGAGGAGATGCGCCCGCAAAAGTACCAGACAATGACTGATACCCAGAGGGAACAGAAGGACCGCCGTACAAGAAAGATTCAGGAGATTGAGTAAACACGGACGACTGACTAGACATATTTACAGGAGTATAAATACCTCCGGGTGGATAAGGAGTACGAGGTGGAGAAAAACCTATCCCTGAGTTGTCTAAATAATTAGTTAACGAAAGGTACCAAGTAGTACTTCTAGGTGGACTGTAAAAGATAGATTCACGCTCTCTTAGATCAAGAGTAGGTTGATCTTCAAGAATAGGGCCTACTTCTTCTTCTGGAGTAAGTTCTTCAATAGCTATCAAACCAGAAGGAAGATTTTCGGTTATGACTCTTTCTACCCTAGGTGAATCAGGAACACTAGAAGTTGGAGTAACAGGTTCAGATATTTCAGGTTCTTCGCCTATATCACTAGTAGATGAAAAACTACCAGCAAGCTCAGAAACTGCAACAGCTTCAGGATTATAACCTGTTTCTAGACTTTGGTAATCTGGATGGACTACCAACGAAGATTCTCCTTCTTCAGGTGAACCTACTTTACTACCACTAGGAGGAGTTACAAGGACTTTCAAACCTTCGTAATGACTCGGGTCGTCTCGAGGAGGTTCACCCCGAAGTCTACGGGATCTCCTCAACAATTCAGCCACGGAAACAATCTCAGGAGACTGGCCCCGAAGTCTACGGGACTGTCTCGGTAATTCCGCCACAGTTAAAAACTTTTAACTACCACACACACAAACAAAGTAAAATCTCAAAGCAAACCACCTAAAGTCTCTAAAGAACCAAACAAATTTGAAGCACACGCCTAAAGAATCTAGGGCGTCAAACCAAGCACAAACAGTAGCCTTCCAGACCGAAAACACTAGTTGGAGATGAAACCCAACATCGCCGGATTCAATACAGAAGTGGCGGGTGGAACAGTTACCCCGACAACCTGCTTAATGAATAGACCGGCACAAGTTCCTCCACTTTAACCGTCTCGAGTGAAGTGAACCCCCCGGAAAATCCAAGTGAGTCTAGCCGACGTCTGCTCCAGGTACAGTGGGATCTTCCCTCCACCGTCACCTCGGTAGAATCCTAAAGATAATGGTCACTAAGGTTACCAACAGCAACAAATACACCTGGGGGAACAGTCTACACTCCGACAGCATGCAAGGGCAGAGTATCAAGCTCAATCCCCTTGCCGGCTCCTTGACAATAATCCAAGGTTTACCGACAAGTGACCCCTGGCTCCTCGACAATGGTTAATCCGAGGTTTACCGTTTGTAACATGTGCGTGTCTAGCGTCGTTCCCAACGAGGGAGGATTGATCCCCTCACTGGTTCGGACACGAGCTCGTGCTTCTCCTTTAAGAGGAGCTTTCCCAGAGTATAAATGAAACAGCTGGATTTAATCTATCACAAGATAAGCTACTTGTTTGGTTTTGTTGTCTTGGAGAGTTAATTACTCTGCTACTCCAAGACACTAGCCTAATCTATATTGGTGTTTCAGAGCCCTAGTAAATAAAAAGTTACTAAATTGATTTTACTTTAAGCGTTAATTTTATGGTTCTTCTTTAAGACAAAAGGTAGTGGAGATGAAACTGGTGATGTGTAGACTCGACTCTCAACCACTACAACGATGCACCTAAGATGATTTACACTACTTTCCTTTTTCAATGAAACTCCTAGCTAAGAGAGTTGAGAGAATGAAAATTTTATAGAAAACAACTTTCTTGGCAAAGACAATCAAAGAAACAATTCTTTTTATCTTTTCAAAGCACACAACTCATGACCACTAATTATCGCACGAAATTTCCTTTCTCTTCAAAAGACTACAAATGCTACCAAAGCAAACTTTTTCCAAAAGAATTTTTGTATTTTTCCTATATTAATAAAGCATATAAAACTATTTATCAAAAATCTTAACAAATCTAAGAAAATCAAAGCAAATTCACTCAAAAGCAAATCAAAGGGAAATTTACCTAAAAGTAAAACTAATGAGGACAAAAGCCTACAAAGTTAATTCCCAGATGTTTTGCTCAGTCAAAATGTAACTAAGGATCAATCCATGCAGAATCATAAACTGATCAAAAAACAAAATCGAAATCTTTTTGTTCTTTTTAAAAAAAAAAAAAAATTCAAAGTTCAATCAATAAACTTTTTCGAGATTCGCAAAGATAAGACACAAAGGTAGGTCTCTCACAAGGGTGAATTCTATGACAGGCCCGACTCCTAAGAGGGTTGAACAAAACCAGGGAGATCCAAAGTTTGACAACCTCTAACGCCAAAGTCACTACAGGACCAGTTAAAAATCAAACCCTAAGGCAAAATCCCTATGAATTCCACCAAAACTCTCGACACTAACGGAACAAGATCAGGTGAAGATCTCTGACAGCAAACCAATGGATCTGGGTAGTAAAGACAAATTAAAAACAAAATCTAAAGAGCAAAAAGCAAAAAATTGCAATTTTCTCAAATTTGACAGGGGTACGCAGGTGACCTGTTTACACAGGTGCGGGTATGCTCTGTGCACACGGTTGGAGTGCATACAAGTACGCACTGTGCTGAACTCAAAGCCTACGTACTGCTGGAAAAGGTAAGAAAAATGAAAATCTAAATTAACCCTAAGCTAACCCACCCAAACACACAGTCAGACAGCCAAAAATCAGAAAACAAGCGCTTTTTCTCAGACCAAAGTATCAAATCAAAAAGAACTCAAACACATTCATGGAGTCCCCAGTGGAGTCGCCATTTTGTCACACGGAAAGATTTGATAGTGCGGACACAACCAACCTCCCTAGAAGCCTAAGACTTTCTAGTGACAAACAAGACAAATAGGAGCAATCCTTCTCTAAATATGCATTTATACTATGAGAAATCAAGTGTTTTAGATCTTACCTGTAACCCAACGCTGTTGTAGTAGTCCAACTTCGTTGATCCGGATGAGCTCCTCCTTCTCTTCGAAACGTGCATTCACTAACAATCAAACGATTAAATAGCACCTGAATATCACATAAAATAAAACACATTTAACATATAGACCAAGGAGTATATGAAACAACTCATAAATAACAAATTGTTGAGAAGAATGGACTTATTTGTATTAAAAGGTAACAAAAGAAACCATTACAACCTAAGCCTTGGTGTTGTGCAAGTTCCTCCCAGGGTCCACAAGAGTCCTCCTTTACTCTGATCAGCTCACCCACTTCCAAATACAACAAGTAAAGATGGTAATCTCTCCTCACAAGCTTATACAAGGAAGTCCTAATTCCAACAGCATCTACCCTTAGGAATGTTCAGCTTTCAACCTCCCCTCCTTCTGGCCCAATGCCTGTATTTATAGTGCTCTAGAGGAAGTTAATCAGGTCCACCATCAATGTGATAAGCCCCTCTTTGGGTGGGTTAGCTCCCCTCTTGATGAGATAAGTTCCTCTTCTATAGGGATACATGAACCATCTGGAGGCGCTTCATACACGTCAAACAAGCTTCTAGAATGCTCTATAAATGACCACAAGTAACTTTTTAAAGATGAAACTCGCGCCTTTTGACCTTTACAGGGGTACGCAGCCACCCCTTTACATACAGAGCATACAAGTACGCAGGTAAGGCTGAGAGAAACTTGGGTTGCGTACACGCAGGTAAGGCTGAGAGAAACTGCGTACCCAGAGATAATTGACTTTAAATGACTTTTCTCTCTTTCTTTGAGTTTGACATGGAAAGCAGAGGCATGAGACTTGCCAAGGAGGATAGTATGACAGTGGATGAAGCCATACTAACTGAAAATAGTCATGGTGACAAATTTTAGTGTAACACCCTCCACCAGATTAATGGTTCCCAATACTCCAATGCATAATCTTCTCCTAATTGGGTTTTCTTATCACTCAAGACAATCCCAATACACAACTCCCACAAGTTTCTCCAATTCTGATCCAAATCCAGTCAACTCCTTTGACCCAACACACCTCCAAACACACTTGTTTTGACTTGCTAAAATGTTGCAAATCTGGCACTTGGTTCGGGAACAAACCACAGTCTCTAATCACCCAACAAAATGGCCCAAAATTACTCCTTAATTTTGCAGTTTTCCTCCAAGGATATGCATCCCTTCATATTCTCTTTTAGTGTAGTTTTCAGCCCAAAATAAGGGGTTGTCTCCATAAAATTATTGTGGCACCCCACAACACCCTAACTAGGGTTGCAATAGCGTCTTGGGAGGACTTTCCACCCTCCAATAAGTACCCAAACAACCTCATTTTCCTTGCCTTGGTTGCGGCTTACAAGAACATGGTGTTGACCCTCTAAACAACAACCCTGCCCTCAAAAGAGACCCCTAAAAAGGCCTTAAACCCTCATTGTTTCAGGCCTTCTCTTGCAATGGCTAAGGCACAAAAATATCCTCCAACGAGCTCTCTTCCTAAGGTATGTGTTGCACTTGTTGGATGAGAAAATGAATAATATCCATCTTCTATTTGTACACTAACTGAAGGGATCCATGAATTGATGAAGAGACATGTCTTTTGGACGAATTTACTTCAAGCCTACATGACTTGATTGTCCATAATTGTTTGTCAACTTCCAAAATTCATAACTTCATTTCTAGAGCTCGATTTGAGTGATATTTAGAGTGTTGGAATTGGCACGCCAAGCTCTATCACATCAAATCTTCTCATGCTCAAATTATTCATGATTTTGGCCCAAATCCCAGTGGGTGAAAAACCCCAACCTTGGGTTTCTAAGCCCGCACGTGACCCTTGTGGCACTTTTCCCTCCAAACTTTGAACCGTAGGGCTTAGAGTACCTCCCAAGCTACTGAAAACTCAATACTCCCTCTTAGTAAGGGAGGTACTTCCAAGACTAGGAAGTAACTCATCATAAACATCATTGCTCACAACACTTTCCCAACTCCTAGTGCTTACAATTGCAACAATCCATGTTCTATGAACTATGCCTCTCTTAGAAATGACACTGTCATTGATGGAATCACCCTACTTATTCTTCTTTTCCTATAATGTCTTCCACTCTCTCCATGATTCCTTCTTGGAAATTATAGGATTACCCTTTCTCCCCACTAACCACGCGATCTTCTTGGACTACAAAGTCTCCCATTCAACCTACAAGCTCCCTCTTCAAATCGACTGCCTCTAAGTCTCTAGAACCTTGACCTTATTCTCGGGAAGGTGTACATACTCCTCTAAAGCCTGCACCTGCTCCTGTACCTACTCATAGTTGTCTGGAACCTGTACCTTCTCTACCTGCTTCCTTCCATGATCAACAGGATTTCCTGTCAACCTGCAAAGACCATGCTCTTTAACTTTGAGTACAATCCCATCGAAATTAGAGCCTCTATGCTTTAGTCTTGCCTTCCAATCCTATAACAGTACCTCAACGCCATTCCTCTCAATCATCAAGATAAAAACCATGCTATATCTGAGCCCTGGTACAAACAATACATCTTTGACCCACATCACACGTCCTGTCTCCATATTGAATGGTACAACACCTGATCCTCAGATCTCCAAATGACTCTTGTCATGCAACACTATCTGCAACTTTTAGTCCCATTCAACTAGAGTCTCAAAAAACTCCTGTGACCCTGTCATATGCTTCATCACACTATTGTACATGTACCATCCATCCTCATTGATAGTACCCTGCGAGAAATGAGAAGTCATATCAAAGTACTCCTCTTCTAATATCCTGGTGGGATCACCTATCTCAACTGAAGTGGAAACATTGGCGGCCTTCTTTATGTTACCAGGAAATCTAGTGTCTATTTAGAACTACTAGTCCCACTAAGAAGGGTAGCTATCTTAGAAACAAATAAACTAAAGTCACTTGTGCTTTCCTTTATGAGAGATAGATGAGAAAGAAGCAGAGAGTACCAACCTCAGTCTTTCGCTTGGCTCCTTGCTTGTTTCCTTTCTCTTTCAATAGAATCTCGCCACCGCTTCCTTACATGTCTTGCTTTAAGGAGCACTTGCAGAGTCACAGTAGCATAATGCCATCAAATAATAGAGATCTATCACTGTAAACAACATAGGATCAGATATATATTGAACATACAAATGCATATATCAACACTATTCAGAGATACATAAGAATATGGAGGAAAACTCAAATAGCTTTATTGATAAAGTAGTAGAAGAGAGGATTACAACCACTTGGTCTGACTCAGCACCATCCTCCCAGCTTGAAAGCCCTCTTCACCTCATACAAAGCAAGATCACCCAACAATGTCTTCAAAGAGAAAGCAACAGAACCTCTTTGCAAATTACCAAATTTCAACCTCTAGATCTCTGGGATGAGGGATCCATATATAGATATTTGCAGGGGGTGAGTCAGCTTCTAGGATTTTGATTAGTGTCATCTCTCTGATAGTTCTTGGTTCCACTTGGAGATTTCATGATATCTTACTCATCCTTGGGCAAATTCAGGGAGGCAAGTGTCAAATGAGTAGCTTCTAGAAAATTCTCAAGGTCTCCACCTAGCAAACTGCTTGTGCCATTTGTCTGCTCTTGCTCATCACACCCTAGAGAAGGGATTTCGAGTATGAATCACACTTTTTGCATGTGGCAGGTGAGATGCATCGCACCCTTTGCTCTGGGTAGTCTGTATGGTCTTGATTTGACTAGTTTTGAGTGGCTTTTCATGGAAAAATTCTGGGAGATGATGTAATTAGTTGACCTTGCTCCTTTAGGGTATGAAACAACACTTTTAGGGACTTAGAAGCCCTTGGTTTATGGACATATGTGATTGGGGTTGCAGTGCCCAAATATGTTTATAACAGTTGCCCCCTAAAGCATGAGGTCGTAAATCTTTTGATGTCAGGTGAAATGCTTTATAATGAGGATCCGAGGTTTTTCGAACTGGAAGATGACTTGTAATAAGATACAATACAATACATTATCCTCATAATATTTCCATGATCCAGCTGAGGCGTGCGTTCCCATGATCAACTTGATAAATTCATTTTCACGTACATAGGACAGACAAATGTCTGTGTGTAGACTAATGATTCTAGTAAAGCCATCATCCCTTGGTTTGGATTATTATCTGTGCAACAATGATGTACATTTGATGTCTTTATTTTCCTATATACCGCAACCCGGATGGATGAAACTAGATCTGGGGTCTTCAGAACTCATTCAATCCTCGCCCGAATGTACAAGTCGATCCATGTGAAAAGATGTTTTGATGTTGAACTTGGAAGGACACTGCCTGATTACCAGCCAATGATGTAAGCTCTTAACAGGCGTGAGAGGAATCACCAATGATGATGATGACCCTCAAGGGACTGCAGTACAATTTACGTGGTGTGAATACATGAGTTGATGTCGAACACCACACAAATCTTTCGATCGAAGGTCATTAATATAAGCCTATTGTCGGAAGTGAGAAACTTGCCATTGAGGCATGCAAGCTTCAAAGTATTGAAAGGGTTGTTCCTAGGTCAGCTTCTTGGATAATGAGTTGATGTCAACAAGAAGTGACCCATCGTAGGGGGGCGTTGATGGATCCCACATCTATGACACGGAACGGAGCAAATGGTTTTGTAGAGGTGAAAACAATCTGATGACACAAGGTTCAGGGTGGCGGTCATGAAAGAATGAAGTGTGAAGGTATTGTAGCAGATGAGACATAAGCTGGGTAGGTGAATTCTCTGAGCAACTTCTCTTGAAAATATCGGCGACACTGAAATGGATTGGTATGGTGGACCAATGGTGATATGACCGGTGAACGAAATAACCCAACCCAACTCAATCATGGTGATGGAGTGAAAGTGTCATTTTCAAGAGCGACCTACTACCAATAAAGTTTCTTCAAGTTTTCTTCCCAATTTTCCCCAGTCATTTCTGACCAATACCTCTTTATTTTTGTCAAGCTTGAGGAGGATAAAATATGCTTGTTCTATAATTTTCCATTCGGACAAACCCGTCGCTATGTTTTAACGAGCCTAGCGACAGTGAAACTCGCTCTTGTCTGAATGGACAAGTTTGTCGCTATCGTTTCAATGAGTTTAACGACAAGGATAAATTGGTCCTTTTTCAATTTTAGAGAGTCTGAAAAGAGACGGAAAGGAAACTCCAACATTCCTTTTTCGTAGCATAATCCCTTAAGTCTGAAAAAGTATAAAAAAATGCGAAAGGGATGACTTTTCGATAGTTTTAATGATCCAAACAAGACAAACGCTCAATCTTTTTGTGTAATAATCCCTCGGGTCCAAAAAGATTAAAATATAGAGGAGGTATGGCACTTCCAATCACTTTAGCGAGCCGGAGAGGCCAATTGCTCAACAATCTTTTCATATTTTATGAGTCAGATGAAAAGAGCTTAAAGGAGACTCATTTTTTAGGAACGAGTGATATTTCGGGTAGCAGCTGGTTCCAAGTGAGGGTTGGAACTTTCCAATCACAGCAGTGTTAAGAATATGTCTAATAGAATCACTCATCACAACTATTCCTCAAAAGGGGTAAACAATCAAATGGAGGCGAATGATCGACTAAAACAGAGTGAAGGTGATAGTAAGAACACGAACAAGGCTCAAAAGCTGATGATAATGCGTTCACAATGGTTATTTACCGGAGGTGGGTTCATTTTTAATGAGCTTAAACTCTGGTGGAACATATGCTCATTGCTAGGATTAATTTTTAACGAGCTTGAACTTCGCGTAAAACTGCTCGTGATAATGGTCATTGTTATTCAATTCACTGTTAACACTATGTTCTTTTGACGGTCGTACTACCTGTTCAATTGCTCCATCAAACTGATTAGAAATGAGGACATTTACTTCTTGACCATTTATCGAGGTGTGGTGCCCCTCTCTCACTATCAGATTCTGCCCTTGGGGGTGAATTCGTGAGGGATTATATTCACCGATATTGTAGAGAAGTATCTCAACTGAGCAGGGATGGCAAGATCAGTGTCAGACATCTCACCAATCGATCCTTGAGGACTATTTTATTCACCTTTGCTAGATTGGCTGGTAGTGCGGCCCTTCACTTGGCCAACAGGTCCTATATGCAGTACGCCTTGGAATGTATTGAACCCAAGGTATTCAACTGGTGTGATGCAGTACTTCCAATGATCAAAGAATAGCTTACCAAGGTGAAAAATGGAAGATCTAAGAACTTTGGCTATGGTTCTATTCTGACCGCTTTTGCCTTGGAGAGGATCCCACTGATGCAGCCCCAGTACATCTCACTTGGCCTACCACCACCGTCTGAGCCGCAGATGCAGAGATGGGTCGACCTTATGGCCAAACATGCTGGTCAATTGTAGGTTTCATTCTCTGATGCTTTCTTTGAGTGGTTCAACTGTCAGCAGATGGCTTATGCCGAGTATCCATATGCCGGGATGGATTTCCGGGGTGACCCAGATTTGGTGTTACCGGCTGGAGAGAAGTGGGGTGTCATAGGTAAAAATCTTCGACCATATCTCTGTTTATTACTTTTATAATTTTCTTGTGCTTTCTCAAATGTTTATCAAGACTAATCAAAACTCATGTGCTTATGCAGATATCGGGCCCGTGTGACCAGCAGTGCGCCCGTGAGTAGCAGCTGTTGTTTTAGCAGGAGAGGCTGTAGCGAGGGCTATTCTTTATGATCTGGATGTATCTGAGACCCTTGCAGTGTTGCAGGATCAGATCAAGGGTCTTACCCTTGATATTTCGGATGTGAGGACCGATGATCTGCCCCTGAGATTACAACGCCATACCACTGGTGTGCCGAGCCGATGGACTAGGCTCTTGCAGATGGTTGCAGAAGCAGTGACTAGTTATCACTAGCACCATTAGATTAGGGTGCCCCCTTGCTTTTTGAGTTTTTGGGTCATATGAATGATTTTGTCCTGGACACAGAACACTATGTACAAACTATAAACAGTTATATATATTTTTGATTTTCGGAGCTTTATTTTGGTTAAGTTATATGATCCTGATGCAGTTATTGATGAAATTCTTTTCTTTTACAAATGTTGCAAATATCTATCTAACACATAATTTGCTAATGAATCAGTTAATGTGTTTAAGTTTCTGGAAATATGTTGATATTGAATAGAATCGAACTGCCTTTCCAAAACCTTGACCCTCAGGAACATACGATAGATAGCTAGGTTCCGAACGGAATAGATGCTGGTAAGTTGTAGAATGATGAGTTGTGAGTCTAGACTGACGACAAGTCGGCGTATGCCATGCGCGATGCCATCAGAGAGGAGTTCTATTAATGCGCTATATTCAACAATGTTGTTTGTTGATTGACTAATACACACCCCTCTGAAACTCACTAACTCACCGCTTGGATCAAAGATGGCCCAAGCTGCAGAAGATAGGTTCCACGTACTACGACTCGCCCCATCGGCGTATCCAACAAATGATTCCAATGGGTTCCAAATATGCAACAAAATGCAAAAGCGGATTACCTAACCAAAACGATCACTCTTAACGAAAACAAAAGTGTAACAAAAGCATATGAAGAGGTTACCATGCTGAGTCAAGCATAGTAACGCTTAAGGTGCAACCCGTTTCAGGGTTGCGATAGTAAAATCCCGTCATAATCTACTAGCTCGTAGGCTCCTTTTGATAATGCACGCTTAACAATGTAAGGACCCATCCACAAAGACTAGAACTTACCTAGTCCCAATTTATCGGATTCCTGATTGTAAAGCAAGACCAGGTCACCTTCTGAGAAAACGTGGGGTTTGACATCCTTTTCAAATTGTGCTTTGACCCGTTTCTTATGTGCTTCGCTAGCCGAGGTGGAGTCACGAGCCTCTTCCTTTGAAGTTCCGGGGAGGAGGTCAACTGCGAGCTTGAGAGACAAAATTTCACACTGAACTAGTAAGATCACTTCCAGGCCATACACCAGCTGAAAGGGTGTAAACCTGGTCGCATTTCTTACCGATGTTCGGTATTCCCACAAGGCCGAGTACAGGATTAGGTGCCAACTCTGTTTATGGACTCCAATCATCCTTTGTAGCTTGCATTTTAGGACTTTGTTGATCACCTAAAATTGCCCGTTTTCTTGCGGATAATACGGAGTAGAGATGTTGTGGGACAGTCCTAATTTGGTGGCCAATTCAACCATCATGTGATTGCAGAAATGCGATCCATGATCTGTGACTATAGCTTGTGGAACGCCGAACCTAGAGACTACATGATTGAAAAAGAAAAGAGTGGTTGTTTTGTCGTCGTTGTTTAATGTAGGCATCGCCTTGGCCCATTTCCTAAAATAGTCAACTGCAACTATGATATACCCATGCCCCCTGGCTGAGGTGGGGTTACATTGCATGAAATATATGCCCCATTTGGCGAATGGCCCAACAGAAACTACTAGCTGCAGAGGTGCGGGTGGTATCCTGGTTTTGCGGTCGAAGATTTGACAAGCATGGCAACTTCTGACTGCGGTTATGCAATCTTTGAACATTGTTGGCCAGAAGTATCCTACCCATAAAATCTTTTGTGCCACAGCATAACTATATTGATGCCCCCCACATGTGTCTGAATGACAATCATTCAGGACTTTTTCGGCCTCCTCATGGGTGAGGCACCTTCGCAGAACTGTATCGACACCACGACAGTAAAGCATATCACCGACGATCATGTAGTTTTTTGCTTGGTATCGAGTACGTCGTTGTTCTGAGCAAGAGATATTAGACCTATACGTTTGGGTTTGGAGATAAATGATTATATCTCCATACCACGGATTGCTTGAAGATATCAGAAACAAAGATTCATCCACGATTGTTGCTTTGAATGTTGAATCATTGGATGGCGATGGGAAATCACATAGTAACTCCAAAAACTAGAGCTTTCTTTGATTTAGATTTTACGAATTCCAGATCAAACTCTTGCAAAATTGCTATCCACTTTGAATATTTTCCCCCAAGAAGCTGTCGCAACAAGATGTAAGTCATGGGATTGCAATCTGACAAAACGATAGTTTTTCAAAAGAGAACATAGTGTCGAAATCTCTATATTGCTTGAACAGTTGCGAGAGCCAGCTTCTCAACATAGGAGTACTTGCTTTCTCTATCATTTAAGTTTCGACTTAAATAATAAATAGGGTGTTCGATTCCATTGTCTTCTTGAACTAAAACCATTGCGATGGTCGGATCTGCTGCAACCAGATATAGGTTAAATTCTCTTTGATAATTAGGAGCGTACATTAATGATGCTTTTATTAGGGATTCCTTTAGAGCATCAAAGGAAGCTCGCGCGACCTGATCCCAATTGAAGGGTACTTCTTTTTTCAACATACGCGTATAACCTTTAGCAAGTTTGGTGTAATTTGGAATGAACCTCCTCAGAAAGTTTTCTTTCCCTTGGAGTTTCTGAATCTGAAGCAAATTTGAAGGTGGAGGCAAATCTATGATTTCTTGAACCTTGCATGGGTCAAGATGAATTCTGTCCTTTGAAACTACAAATCCAAGTAAACGACCAGAACCGATGCAAAACACACACTTGTGCGGATTGAGTCTTATTTTGTAGTGTCGGCAACAGAGAAATATTGCTCTCAAATGTTGCGGATGATCGGTCTGCTTTTCCAAATGAGCTGGAAGATCGTTGAGGTATGGTTGAATGATGTTCTTGATGTCATGGAAGGCATAATTCATTGCCCTCTAAAAAGCTGCCCCTACGTTCTTTAAACCGAAAGATATCTTATGGTACGCGAATGTGCCCCACGGACAGATAAATGCAGTCTTTAACTAGTCCTATGGGTGGATATTTATTTGATTATACCCGAAAAATCCATCCATAAACGAAAATATTTAACATCCGGCGCATTCATCAATTATTTGGTCGATGAAGGGTGTAAGGTAGTTGTCCTTTGGACAAGCTTGATTTACATCCCTGTAATTGATGCACACTCTGATTGTTCCTTGCTTTTTCGTCACATGAACAATGTTCGATACCTAATCAGTTAGAGGAACCGGGTAAATGAAACCAGCATGGAGAAGTTTCTCAACTTCTGCCTTGATGGCAACGGCTTTCTTCGGGTGCACCTGCCGAAGCCGTTGTCTTACTAGTTTGACATATGGATACATCTTAATTTCATGTTCAACTATGCTCGAGTCAATGCCTGGCATTTCTTCATATGACCATGCAAAGACATCTCTAAACTCGTGAAAGAGAGCGTAATATACTTCCAGTTCTGAAGAAGAACAAGATTTTCTGACATGAATATTTTCTACAACATCTGGTTTGGTCAAGATATTTATGGCGATAGTTTCTTCAATATTGGACAGATTTTGCTCAGAATCCACCGTATTTACAGTATTTGATAGAAAATCAAAGACTGATGGATGATTAAGGTCGTTGGAGTAATCTTCGTTGTAATCCGGAAGATGGGAACGATGGTGGTAATCTTCCCATGGTGCCCCCTCTATGTTCATTGACTGAACAATTCCTTCGTCTGTAGAATGTACATGCAACCAAGGATCTGAAGAGGTACCATACTCTCTAGACCTATCTACTCAAACGTTTGATGAGCATTCGTTTGGGTTTACCTCCCATGCCAAGAATATTGATTGCTACAATATTTCTATTGGTCTTGGAGGCAATACCTGGTGATGATCCATGCTAATATCATGTTCGGGCATCTTCTAATGGAAGATACCATATTGCAGGTTCCTACCATGGCCACTTCCATCAGGTTGTTTGGAGGCGGTAGGGTAAAAGTACCCATTAATGTAGGATCTTTTAGCAGGCATACTATGATATTTTTAAGCAACTTAGAGCTTCCATGGATCAGCGGGATGCTTCCCATAACTTGTGATCCATTGGGGAGAAAGGTTTGTTGGTCAACGATTGTAATTCCTCCTTGAAAAGGAAATGCAATCTTCCTGAAGTATGTTGACACAAAAGCGGCCATAGCATAAATCCAAGGCCTTCCCAGTAGGATGTTATAATCGAGATTTCCATCAATAACTTCAACATCAATTTCTACTATTTTGTCCCCCAGTTCAACTTGTAAGTTACTCAAAATCCCGTATGGAGTGTATGTTCATCCATCGAATTATTATTGACGATCGCGACAAGGGTGGTGATCCTAAAGTTTTCCAGCAAACCATTGACATAATACATCTAGATGCCCCCTCATCAATAATTGTTCAATGAACAGTTTTGTTAAGGGCTTTCACTTGAATGGGGAAAGAGAGTTGAGCTGGTAACTGAGGTTCATAACCTTTATGATTAAAAGCCACAAGATTGGAATCCGTTGGGTCAATCCCACCTATTGCTGATAATAGAACCTGCTTTTGGGAGGGGCAATTCTGCAGTATTTCAAGTGTCAACATAGCGGACGGCAATTGGGCCAGGTCCTCTACTATATTATAATTTTGTGCTGCTCTAGCACGACGATTAAATTTCAATTTGTGTACTACTCCCTCTGGCAGCTTTATTGTTAGCTCAAGAATGATGGGTGGCACAACTTTGGTCGAAGTCGTTGTCAAACTACTAGGTTGATCAATAGTCTTGTTGTTCAACAACTGTGGATTCCCGTAATCTTTATTCCTTGTCATTGTTAAAGCATCATTTTGATGTTTTGAAATGGACAACATAAGCACTTGGGATGGGGAAGCATTGTCGCTGGCAACCAAATTGGTTCCTGGTTTCGGAAATGGGTGAGTCAATACTGCTGAAGTTCTTGAATTCTTAAATATTTTCTCAACTTCAGCTTTATATGGACAATCTCTCGTCCAATGATCCTCATCGCATATGAGGCATGATTGACTAGGTTTCCTTTGCCCAGAAGGGTTTGAAGAAGATTTTTCAGGAAACGAATCATCCTGTTTCTTCTTTTTGTTCTTCCCTTTCTTCTTGCCCCATGGTTGCTTCGGTTCTTTGCCTTTATCAGTCGACACGGCATTAACCTCTGAGGCGAGAAGTTCTTCATTTGCATTTTGATCAGAAACCTTACGGACTTTCTTAGATGTAGCCTTTGTTGATTTTGTGCTTATCGTAGCTATCACGCCATTGCTAGCATGAGAGTCCTTGTTTGATTTAGGAGGAGGAACGGAAAATTATGGTCTTGGAGCATCAGGGATTTTGTCATAGAGCATGCCAGACTGAGTATAGATCAAGTCTAGATATTGTGCATGAGCAATGACCTGCTCTTCAGTGACGGCTCCTCCCTTTGCCACATCTTCTGTAATAGAAGGTAACAAGGACTTAATAAACCACTCAGGTAGTAGCGAATCAGGGACATATGTTTTTACCATTCTATGACGATGTTGCCATTCATGAATATGATCAAATATGTGAGTGGTCGTCGTCTATTTGAAATTGGTAATAAGATCTGTTCCTATTTCATACCTTATTGGTAACTGCAAATGGGTTAAAAAGGTGGTGGCAAGGGCACCAAAGTTATCAAATGAAGCTCTAG
The DNA here is from genome assembly GCA_031772625.1 of Pinus tabuliformis. NCBI lineage: Eukaryota > Viridiplantae > Streptophyta > Pinopsida > Pinales > Pinaceae > Pinus > Pinus tabuliformis. The sequence continues at coordinate 894,323,310 of CM062816.1, read as the reverse complement.
GCAATTCAATGTACCATTTTGCTACCGGACTAGTTAACGTTTGCTGAAAAAGGTGAAGCCTAATTGAATCATCATTTAAAGTGTTGGAGGAACACCATAGATGAAAGGTCATCACATGATTCGATGGATCTTCACCCAGATTTCCATTGAATTTAGGAATATCTGACGAAAGTTTATCAGGAATCGCCGGCCACCAAGGGGTGTAAGTGATTGGATCGCTCGTTAGCCGATTTAGATCTGGTAACTCTAGAGTTGCCACAAATGGAAACTATTGATTCAAGTTCGGCGAAGCGTACCCAGGATAATATGAGATCGCCTAAGCAGTGGGTCTTTGCATACCAACATAATGCATTTGATGCTGATAACTTTGATAAGGTTGTTGGGCATAACCAATTTGGAATGACTGGTGATAACCATTTTGAATATACATCTGCCCATTACTTGCCAAGCTTTGTTGCTTAGGTCCTTGGTAAGCTTGTTGGAATTGTTGTTGTTGATGTTGCACCAACCACAGTTGTGAAACCATTTGTTGTTGCCCAATACTAGATGTTTGACCAAGATGAGGGGTAATAGTACCCGTTTGAGCATGAGTTGCTCCAATTAAGGAGCCACTAATTGGCTATTATGGTTGTGTCATGGAGACAAGAGGTTGTTGTACTACAACCTGAGAAACTTGAGGTTGGCATATAATAGGCAATGCTTGTACTTGCGACATTATCACAATAGCCGGTGTAGTGGTGATATTCGATACAGGTAGACTCGGTTGCATTGAATATACAACTCTTGGTTTTTGAGGCAGTATTGGCACCCAACTGCTGGATGTGGTTTCAATTTGACCCGAATTCGGTTGTGAACTCTCATATGGTTGTTCTCTCAGAGGGAACAATGAAAGGGTATAGTTCCCCCCATACGGCGACAATCCAGTGCTCAAAGGAATGATTGGCCCTTGGAGACCAAACTACACAAAATAATACTATTGTGAAGGATCAATTTGCTGAGATTCAACATAAGAAATTCTAGATACTATTCCGGACGAACAAACGAGAACAGACCATATTGTCGAAACAATCCCTAGGTGGACTCCCTCTAGCAGTTGAGAGCTAGTTAGGACAGATGGTATACCAGCGAACATTGTCAGAGTGGTGGCAGGAGGTTCTGCTACTGCTGTAATGGATGACACAGTCCTAGATGTCGATGGTTGTCCAGACATATCGAGTCTATCCAAAAGACTTCCTTGCGATTCTACAGGAACATGCGATGAAGGGGTATTAACTTCTGAAGTAGAAGGATATAGGTGGATCCCAGTCCCAAAATGCGACGGAGTACTGGATGGAAGATCCTCCGTAATCTCTTCTATAGCAATCAATTCGGGTGGAAGAGGCAAACCGTCAGGTCCATAAAATATTCTGGTGCCGAAGAAGGTATAGATTCTGCAGCGACAGATGCTGGAGGTTTAACACCTTCCGAATCAACTCTAGTTGGAGCTAGCTCAGGAATCGAGCTGTTTACTGTTACACTAGGATCAGTTCCAATGTCCTCTTGTAACTGCAGAACTTCTTCTATAGAGGTAGGGATACCAGAAATGGTTGGAGTAACTGGAGTCTTAGAGGATGTTGAAACACAAGTTTCAAACAAACCAGGAGACTTTGACCCAGTTAAACGAGTTCACTTGGCCCGGAATGGTTTCATTTCTGGAGTCAAAGATGGTTGACTCGTCAGTCTCCATGAACGACGGGGTTTTGATTAACTTTCTTCCACGATTGCAGATTATTTGATTAACTCAAAATAAGAGGGGAAAATTTTATTCCAAATTAAATGAATTTTAGACGCTTTGACACAACTTTCCTTTTCAATTTTTAAGAGTCGAGAAAAAGCTAAAGATGACTCTAGTCGCCTTCGATTTTTAATGAGACTGAAGTGACAAGTGCTCAGATGGACCTTTTCCTTTAAGGAGTCTGAAAAGGAATGAAATAGATTACTCTGGAAATCTAGATAGAGGGATTACCAAACCAATCGCAAAACTACAAAATACTTTTTATGGTACGACAGTCAATCTTCCCGAATGCTGTGTTCAGTGCATTGCGATCAATAGGGTGGTAGACACGACTTCCTAAGCATAAAGGATATAGCCTATTGTGGTCTCCCAATATATACTCGACAGTACGTGGGAGAACAAGTCCGTACTAGCACTTGTCATCTGAAAGAGGAGGAATCACCCAACCTATGATGAAAGTGACAATTACCAGGCTTTATGACGCTGGAATATGTCTCTAGCCTAAACTTCTAGATGTTGTGCATTAGGTTCCAAAGCGTTTTTATGTTCATTGAATTTATTTTACAGTTGATCTTTCTTAAGAAGTTTTCCTTTAAAGTTCACCGCGTGATGTAGATATATAACTCCTAAATATGCAATCTAAGATGATAAACAATCGTTTACTCTTCTTTTTGCAATGAAAATCCTAGCTACTAAGGAAAGAGAAATGAAATCCTTTCAACATAGAGCAGAGAGCACACACTAGATGCACTGTCCTAAATCAAAATCAACAAGCAATCTAAATGCAAATGCACATGCATGTATTTGTTTTCCGCTTTCTTAATGTGTGAATGACAAAAATAATGCTAAGTACAAATCTAAATTATATCTTCTTTCAAAACGACAGTACTAACGATTTTCTTTTCAAAAAATGAAAGGGAGACAAGATAACACTTTGCGATTTTGAATTGAAAACTGCTTTCGACACTTGAAATACTGTTAATTCAGATAAAATACAAGAGTAACAGTGTAATCGACTATCAAAAAAGAGAAGGATTCCTTTCCTTCACTGAAAACGACACTTGTGACACTTTCAAATCAAAAGACAATAGTTCTATTAAGCTACTATTTTGTAAATGAGAACTGTGAATAGCGAAAAATACACAAAAACATTCACAAATCATTGTACAAAGGAGGCTGGATGATGCAAAAGAAGTGGGTTTCAACAGTGGTCTACTAATCACAGACAGCAAAACTACTGAATAAAGCTGAAGAGAGTGAAGAAAAAACCAAAATCTGGAGGCAGAAATAGTCTTATATGATCATCACACCTATAACACAGGGAAATAGGGATGCATCTCACCTACTACACATGGGAGGTGCGATGCATCAGATTGCCAAGAGGAAAAGGTGCGATGGTCTAAGGACAAGACTTTAACTTGGTTTTTGGTCATAGTTTGCAGCTTAGTTCAAGGATTTAGGTCGAGCTAATGATAGTCAGTAAATACAAAGTATAGGGGCTAATCTAATGATGTTACTTGAGCTAGCTCTAGGGCACTTAGGATGTTTGCAAGTCAATTGCTCAATTCATAAACAAACCCAGAGATTGACTAAAGCAGTGTTGATCTACTTTGTACTTGCATAGAAAATGCAGTTCGAAGGCTAGCTGGCTTAACTTCAGGCTCCGTCTGTGGTTTATGAATCAAACAAATAGAGACAAGCAATCAAACTAATCTCTCCCCAGTGGAGTCACCATTTTGTTACCAGGAAATCTAGTGTCTATTCAGAACTGCTAGTCCCACTAATACAGGTAGATATCTTAGAAACAAACAAACTAAAGTCACTTGTGCTTTCCTTTACAAGAGATGGATGAGAAAGAAGCAGAGAGTACCAACCTCAGTCTTTCGCTTGTCTCCTTGCTTGTTTCCTTTCTCTTTCAACAGAATCTTGCCACCGCTTCCTTACTTGTCCCGCTTCAAAGAGCACATGTAGAGTCACAACACCACAATACCATCAAAGCATAGAGATATATCACTATAAACAACATAGGATCAGATATATATCGACCATACAAATGCATATATCAACGCTATTAAGAGATACACAAGAATATGGAGGAAACCTCAAATAGCTTTATTGATAAAGTAGTAGAAGAGAGGATTACAACCACTTGGTCTGAGCCAGCACCATCCTCCCAGCTTGAAAGCCCTCTTCACCTCATACAAAGAAAGATCACCCAACAATGTCTTCAAAGAGAAACCAGCAACACCTCTTTGCAAATTACCAAATTCCAACCTCTGGATCTCTGGGATGAGGGATCCATATACAAATATTTGCAAGGGGGTGAGTAAGCCTCTGGATTTTTATTAGTGTCATCTCTTTGATAGTTCTTGGTTCCACTTGGAGATTTCATGATCTCTTACTCATCCTTGGGTGAATTCAGGAAGGCAAGTGCCAAATGAGAAGCTTCTAGAAGATTCTCAGGGTCCCCACCTAGCAAACTGCTTGTGCCATTTGTCTGCTCTCGCTCATCGCACCCTACAGAGGGGATTTTTAGTATGCATCACACTTTTTTCATGTGGCAGGTGAGATGCATTGCAGCCTTTGCTCTCGGCAGTCTGTATGGTCATGCTTTGACCAGTTTTGAGTGGTTTTTCATGGAAAACTTCTAGGAGATGATGTAATCAGTTGACCTTACTCCTTTAGGGTATGAAACAAAAATTTTAGGGACTCAGAAGCCCTTGGTTTATGGAGATATGTGATTGGGTTACAGTGCCCAAATATGTCTATAACACTTTCCTTTCCTCTTCTCATCATATACCTTCTTCTTCATCAGAAATCTCGACGATTAATGATCCATCTCACCATAATTGAAACACTTGACTTTAATCAAGTCCTTCTTTTGCTTAACCCTTCATTCATGCTGCTAGTTCCATGTCATCATCAAAAGACTTCTTCTTTGGATGAAGATCCTCATCTTGTAACTCTTCCTGAATGAAGTCATGCCACATCCTATCCCAATATAGCAAGTTTTCTTTGGCAACAATCCCTTTGATGATGGGCTTCCATTCCTTGGTGAGGCCTTTCAAGGAAAACCTTACCATATCTCCATCTGATATAGTCACACGATGGAATCAACCTCATCTTTGACCTAACAAAATCTCATTAGATATGAGGTCACGCTTTTACCATTTATCATCTTCGTGGACTTCAACTTATCCTCCAATACAAATACTCAGTTCTCGTTCTTATTCTGGAAAAAATCTAAAGAGCCATCTACATGTTATGTGCATTGTTCTTCCTGCATACATGAGGTATTAGGGCATCCATAACACCATCTAGGATGATCAATCTTTCCCTTGTATCCAAATCTTCATATATTTCCAGCTCCTTAGGGTCAGTTGGTTTCTTGATCTCTTTCTCGATGAAATTTTAGATCTTGTTGACCCGTAAGACCAATTTGATATTTTACTTGGAATATAGCTGGACAACCCATCCAACCTATCCTCATACCAGATACCTTCCTAGAACTTTGAAATTATAGTGATCCCTTCACTTACAATATGACCAACTCCCTCTCATGTTGTACTCTGTTGCACACAACTCTAATTCACTAACTCCCAAAGTAGCTTAGACTTGCTCTGATGCCATGTTGAATTTCGATGACCTTGGGTCTAGGTTAGAGTCTTAAAATCATTGAGACTACCAAACCAAGAATATCGACCATAAACTACTTTGCACAGCAGAGAATATAAAGCAGTAAATCAGACATGGACAAATATACACCGCTTTTAACAAATTATAAAATATGTACAACCCAAATCTTCGTTATATTGAACCAAATCTAAATAATACAATAGAATATGGTATGCAAGATATAATGACAAACATGCTGCACAGACTTGGTGTCATATCTTGTCCTGCCAATCCTTCGCACCCATACTTCTCACTAGTTGTGCTTTAGTCCATCAAGGCAAAAACACATTGAGACTCCAAGAGGGTTGCCATCTAACACTACTACAAGTCACTTTTGTAGCATGTACATGGGTCGATCCAATATTCTCTCTAGGTAGGCTTAATTCTATAGCTCAAAACTTCCAACTATCAATCACCTTTGTACATCAAGGTGCTACACTTTAGCACCAAACTTCACCCAACCTTCAACTCATCTTCGCCACTTAAAGGTAGCTCGTCGAGGTCTACTTTTGACAGTCAACATGATTCCCTCCACTAGACCAATGATTCCCAATCCTTCACTATGTAATCTGCTCCTAATTGGGGTTTCTTATCGCTCAAGACAATCCCAACATAGATCTCCCACAAGATTCTCCAATTCTAATCCAAATCTGATCAAATTCTTTGACCCAATGCACCTCCAAACACTATCGTTCTGAGTCACTGTAATGTTATGACTATGGGACTAGTTAGGGCACTAACCACAGTCCTTAACCACCAACAAAATGGCCCATAATTACTCCTTATTGTTGTGTCTATCCTCTAAGGATATATTTCCCTTCCTGGTTCTCTTTTAGAGTAGTTTTTAACCCAAAACAATCTATTGTCTCCCTAAAAGTATTATGACACCCTACAACACCATAACTAGGGCTACGAAAACCTCTTCGAAGGATTGTCTACCCTCCAATAAGTCCCCAAACAGCCTCACTGCCCCTCCCTCGGTTGCAACCTACAAGAGTAGGGCCTCAACCCTCCCACTAGAAGCTATTCTCTCAAAATGAACCCCTAAACAGACCTTAAACCCTTGTTTTTTCAGACCTTCTCTTGTTTCATCTAGAGCACAAAAATATCCTCCAATAATCTCTCTTCCTAAGGTATGCTTTGCACTTGTTGGATGAGAAAATGAATTCTCTCCATCTTCTATTTATACACTAAATTAAGCACTCCACTAATTGATGAAGAGACATGTCTCTTGGACAAATTCACTTCAAGCCTACATTACTTGACTATCTATAATTATTTCTCAACTGAAAAAATTAAGAACTTTGTTTGTAGAGCTATGATTTGAGTGATATTTGGAGCATTGTAATTGGCATGCCAAGCTCTATCACCTTAAATTTTCTCATGCTTAAATTCTTCATGGTTTTTGCACAAATTCCGATGGGTATAGAACCCCAGCCTTGGATTCCAAGCCCATAAGTGACCCTTGTGGCACTTTTCCCTCCAAAACCTCAAACCTATGGCTTTGAGTACCTCCCAAGCTACTCAAAAATCAACACACTACTGATGCATCACATACATCCTCAACATGTCCAATAGTATCTTTCTGACCTTTACTATTTGTCCATCTATTTATAGACGAAAAGTTTTTTTTGATACCAAATTTATATCCAAATCTGCAAATAACTATTTCCAGAACCTAGAACTGAACTTAGCATCCCTATCTGACACAATTTTCTTCGGAACACCATGCAGTCTCATTATATCTTTGATGAATACTTGTCCTACATCATTAGTTTAATAAGTAGAATTCAATGGAATTAAGTATGCTATTGTATTCAACCTTTCCACTAAAACCGCGATATAATCATGTTATCTATATGTCCTCAACAAACTTGTAATGAAATTTATGGAAATGACCTCCCATTTCCACTCTGGAATCAGAATCTATTGTAGTTAACCACCTGGATGCTTACACTTTTGTTTTACCTGTTGACAATCCAAAAACCTACCCACAAACTCTCCCACTTCCTTCTTCAAATTCGGCAAATAATAGAACTCCTTCACCACTTGCAATGTCTTCTAATATCTCAGATGAAACGAATATGGATAAACATGAAATTCCCTCGAGATAAAGTTATGGAGCTCACTGTTGTCACGCACATAGATCATGTCCCTAAATCTGACAAAACCATATGTTGGGAGACTATATTCCACATCCTGATCACATGCACTCTACTACTGTAATATGTGCCTAAGCTCCCTGTACCTCTCATCCTGTTGTCCTTCCTGTAAGATCCGATATTGTAAATTCGTCCCATAAGAACTCATAGTTGCAATGTGATTTACTTGTATTCACATGCTAATAGAATATACAACCATATTCTCTTTTACCTTAATGTACTTGATCTCAAAGTCAAACTCACTAAGCATGGTCAACCATCTAGCTTGCTTGAAATTCATATTCAGTCGCTCAAATAAGTATCTCTATCCACTTTGATCACTAATCAAGATGAACTTCCTACCAAGAAGATAATGTCTCCAAATCTTCAAAGAATATATGATCACTACCAACTCAATATCATGTATCACATAGTTAACCTCATGCTCATTCAATTTACTTGATTCATAACATGCCACTTGTCCCTTCAGCATCAAGATTCCACCAATTCCTCTCTTGAAAGAATCTGTACATATTACAAACTCTTTATTTGTATTTGCAATCTCTATAACTAGAGCATTTGTCAACAACATATTGAGCTTCTCAAAACTTGCTACACATTCGTCGGCCCATTCAAATATCTTTCTTTTTTGCTCCAATGATGTGATAGGATCTGAAATCTGCAAGAAGTTCCTAATGAACCTCCTGTGGTAACCTTATAACCCCATGAATGACCTTCCCTCATCCACATTCCTAGGAGTTTCCCACTCCCTAATAACTCTCATCTTATTCGGATCCACTACTATGCCTTCCTTGGAAACAACATGCCCCAAGTAATATACCTATTTCTGAAAGAAACTATATTTACTAAGCTTGGCATACAACTCATGCTCTCTTAGGAATCTCAACACTGCTGCTAAATGTTTGGCATGTTCTTCCTCATTCCTAGAATATATCAAGATATCATTAATGCATACAATAAAAAACATGTCCAGATGAGGACACAACACAATATTCATCAAGCACATAAAAGTAGCTAGAGAATTAGTCAAACGAAAAGCAACTAAAATAAACTCATAGTGCCCATAATTGGTTCAAAAAATAGCCTTGTGTAATTCCTCATGTTTGATGCGTACTTGATGGTATCTGATCTCAAATCAATCTTCAATAACATTGTTGCTCCCTTCAACTGGTGAAACAAATTATTAATCCTCGGCAACAAATACCTATTATTGATGGTTACCTTGTTCAACTTCCTATAATCAACACACAACCTGAGATTACCATCCTTATTCTTCATAAACAATACTGGTGCACCCCACAAAAATACTCTAGGCCTAATGTATCTTTTTTCAAGCATTTCCTTCAATTGCAATTTCAATTCCACTAAGTCTGATGTGCTCATCTTTTATGGTGCGTTTGATGTTGGCGCTGCCGCTGGTACCAACTCAATAGAAAATTCAACTTCCTTGTGAGGTGGTAACTCTGAAATACTACTGGGAACACGTCTTGAAACTACTATAAGTTCGGGTAACTCTTAAAAACTTCTACATCCCCAACATCCTTACGTCTGTCACTAGAAATGTGCACTGCAAACAATACACATCCTTTACTGCGACTACACCTTGCCTAGATAGTCGTAACCATTCTAATTGATGTTTCCTTCTTCTTACCCTATAAGATCCTCTATTATTCATTGTCATCCAAGCACTCAATAGCCTTGTCATAGCAACCCACCTTGGTTCTATGAAGATAAAACCATTCCATCCAACAACATATTGTATGATCCCAATGAAAGCACATTCAAGTGCACCATTGTAGGCATACCATTCAACTTATATGCACAAGCTTTTACCCAGTGATGAACTCTTTTCTTTGTACCTTTAACCAATTGCACTAATCAAGATTTCGCATATACTTCTTTATTCAAAGAACACTTATCCACAAGGTTAGGATTAAACTAAATATAATTAGATCCAGGTTCAATCAAAATAGAAACAACTTGGTCACAAAACTTACCATCCATCTCAATAATAGATGCCTACCAATCCATCTTCCTGCTATCCAATGTTGCATAGATTCTAGGAATGTCCTAGCCAACATCCCTAATTGTTTGTGTTTCCCATACAATGTATATCTTAGGCCTACCTCCCTAATATGATGAACAATGCTTATTGATATTCTCCTTGCCACATATCCAACACTGCAATTGTTCCTTACCTTCACATTTATTGTGCTACCCTCCAAGTTGTGACCCATGTCCTTATCCAACTACTTTAAACTTCTTGTAAGGAACAACATTCTCTTTCTCACATACATCCTGAGGTCTTGTTCACTTTAGTGGCCACATTACCTTAGCTTTCCCTTTCCCTTTCAACATTTTTTACATTTTGTCTTATGCTTTGATTTCTCGTAATAATGCTTCAACTTTCTCATGGATTCCTCCGACAATCTAGGCTCATGAAACTTGATCCTGTCTTTGAATGCTACTAGCAACCAAGTGATGAATCTTTAAATCTTCTCCTTCTCCTCCTTCAAATAAGGCACATACCTAAACAACTCCAAGAATCTTCTAGTATAGTCCTCATTGGTCATCGACCCCAACTTCAACTCATAGAACTCCTTTGTTGTGTCATCATAATATCTCTCCAATACATACTTCTTCTTGAAAAGTCTTTCAAACTCCCTCCATGTCAAATAATCTTCCTAAATGCATCTTAAATTCTTCACGTCTTCCAACAAAATGTCTACTTTAATTTTAAGACTGAAAATAGCTATTCTATCCTTCATGTTCTATGAGTAATAATGCAATTTGAAGAACTTATTCATTCCAAGAAACCAAGATTCTGCATCTTGTGGCTTCTTCATTTCTCCATCAAATGTAGGTGGCTTGGCTTTCTTTAAATCATCCAAAAAATATCCCATGCCACTCCTCTTGTATAGATGATGATAATGATTACCATCATACCCATCTAAACCAGAACTAGATTAATGCTCATGTTTGTTGCCTCTTGTATCAGGTGTATCCAGGAATCTTCCATCCCTGATGGTGTCTTCTTTGTTTGACATCTTTCCATCATGAGAGATACTACCATATGATCCATTAGTCATGTCCTCCTATCCATAACCGATCCTAAGTGGTCCCTGCCTCTACAAATCTGAAAATATTGGAAGAATCATTGCATTAACCACTACTTGTTTTTATAATGCCTTAGAAAGTCTCTCTTGTGACTAAATAATCATGTCATTATCCACTTTGAAACTCCTTATTTTTTCCTTCAAACTTATCAAAGTGTATGTTATGTGAGGGGAGTACTCAATCACTATGCTTCTCATTTGTTCAATATGGAGAATCTGATGAAGTGTAGTCTTCCATCTTACTAATCATCTTTTCTCTTTTTCCTGCAAGTATATCATGTGACTCGGCTAAACCAAAATATAATCATAATCAAAATACCTCAATATAGTTCAAGGGAGGATATATCATCTGCAAGATCAAGAAGATGAGTAAAATATATGTATAAACATAATCAAAGCACTATATAGACATCATCTTAAACATCATCCAACTACCATGCACGACCATACCAACTGCATACCATGACCCCACGCATGACAACTATAACCATGAAAATTCATGCATACATCCACATAGACAACATAGATACACAAAAAATGCATATTCAATTAGCATGCATGCATGACAACTATATTCTCCCCATCAAGTCCACGGGGTGAACCATTGTTTGATAACACTTTGTAACACCCTCCTCCCACATTTACCTAAGCTAACCGATCCACTGGGGTAAACATGTGATGAAGAGTTATTATGATATGATTCAAATCCACAATAATATTTTAGGAAGTGGAATTGACACACCAAAACCAAATTTACCTTCCTCGGGAGGTATAAGGCCCCTCAGGGACTAACCAGCCACTCTAAGTTCCTAACCCTTGATTTAACTTGCTTTTTATGGACCTAAACCCCAAGTTTCTTGCATGACAAGACGTCCATGCCACTAAAAGCCTCTAGTCACTCCCACAACAAGGTATCCATGTGATTGCATTCTTTTTCATAAAGTTTTGTGCTAGAAACCCTGAAGTCTGAGCTACTTTTTCAGGGCTAGGATTGAGGCCTCTGCCTATAACTTGATGAAATTATTGGAAATGATAAATGATAAGAAGAAAAGTCCTCTAATGCAAAACTTGAACCAGGAACCGACCAAATTCATCCTAGCCATCATAGGCATTTCACCAAACACATCATAAACATATCATGTATATGTCATATAAACACATGTGAGCATAGGGACCTCATACGTATCTGAGATTCGTCAAAAACATTTGATTCCCTCTCACAATAGCTACATTATCATCTATTAGATTATTCATTCATTAAAATTTCATTTACTAAACAAAACATGATGAGATCCATAACCAAATTTTGTCATAATACCATGCTTATAACCAGCATAATAACAATGATATAACAACCACCAAATCCACATAATAACAAGCACATTTAGTCATGAAATACAATGTGAAAAGAGTTTTTATTAACATATCAAAAAGACAACTAAGTTAGGGACTTCCACGTACCATCCAACCGTAGATTAGGCTGAACCAAATCTTTCTTTCATCAAATCACCACCGTGCCATATTCTAAGCAAGAATGTGGGACTCACAAAAAAACCAACCAAGGCTTCTCAATCTTTACTATGTATCCCTCCATTACTAGTCAAGGGATTTCTTGGCCAGAAACCCTTAGCAATACCACCAGGCTTTACTGTGTATCCCGCCATTACCGTTTAATGGATTCCGAGGCCCAAACAAAGAAATAAACATTATAGGATTTACTGCAATCCTGCCATATACTGGTCAATGGATCACTAAGCATCTAAACAAGCATGGATGCTTCTAGATCTCTCCACCTAAACCGCAAGGAATTTTCCTGTCTCCACCTTCAATATTTATCGTGTTTCCTTCCATTACCAGTCAAGGGATTCCTAGGCCTTTGGGAATTTTCCATAGACCACCCCACTTAGTTTTGAAACCATTTGGAAATCCATCTAAACCAAGTAAAATAACCATATCACATGATGGCTATCCAGAAATAGCAAGACAAGGCTAAAAACCATTGTTGCACCTCGCAAAACCCATGCCAATGAAAACAAGAGAACAAATTACACACATGCATGTACCATGCATGCCAAAACTAATAAGCAAATCATACATGTAACATGATACCTACAAGTAATCTCATTGTAGCCAGTTGATCCAAATCTTCCTTGCTTGATGTTTTCTTCCCTTTGCTTCAATGTCCTTCCTTTCCCTTCCTTCCTCTAATCCTAGAGTGATCCAAGAATAATCTAAATGTATGAGAGTATGAGCGAGATAATAGAGAGAGACCTCCAAGCTAAAACTAAAAAAAGGTTGTGAACTAATCCTCAAAAGCCTTTTTATTAACGAGACTTCTATTTTCTTCAATTTCCAGTCATTTCCTTCATTTTCCTCCTCACATGCAACCTATGACCTTTCACCTTCCTTTTCACCTAATTTCCTTAATTTTCATAAATAAAAATTCCAATTAATATCTCTTTCCTTTTCAAATCCTTTTCGACTCTCTTTTCCAGTTTCCTTAGCCATAATAAACCAAATGAGAACCCCCTAGGATTTTTTTCCCAACATTTAGCTTGGAATATGTGTCCCATGACCTTGGCCTTATTTTCCCTTTATTAACATTATTACATGAAATTTTAACCTGGGGTTGTTACATTAGGAGTTTTATGCAAGAGAATTCTCAATCCCAAGAATATCAATGTTCTTTTGAGAAAAATCTCCAAACGAGCTTTCGAAATGGAGAAGGAATTCTAATTATTTATTATAAATAATTTTAGTTTCCTTAATTATCATCGAGAGAATAAGGGTTTGATGAGGTGATTCTTCAGATAGCTTAAGTGATTTTAGGATTTATAAAATATACTTTGTGGAGTGATTTTAGGATCTAGAAAATATGTGATGTTTCTAAGTTCTATCTATTGTAAGCCTATGGGAAACAAAAAGAGAGTAAGTGTGAGGAAAAGGGAGAATTTCCAAATGATTTTGAAATCAGGCCATAGGGAGAACGAATGCTTTTGAGTTTATGTCACGAGAATTCACTCAATGAGCCTTTGACATAATGAATGCATTTGTGGCATACTAAACAATACTCTTAATTTGAATACATATTGGAAAATATCTCTAAAAATCACTTTATTTTAACCCCCTACAAATATGAACCCAAGGCACCTTACCAATTTAAAAAACCCATACTTTCACTAAATATTGTAGGTATTCATTTTTTCATTAACATTTTTTATACCGCTTTATATTTATATTCCTAGTATAGTGACATGATCCCTCTTCTATGACCCAACATGCATTCTACAATGCACCTTTGTTGTTTTGATATACATTGTAAATGCATATTAACTCTCCCACAATGCAATTACTCAACCCATGATACTCCTACAATACTCCTCAACCTCTACATATCCATCCCTCTTGTTTCTTTCCTCCGCATGGCCAATGTATTGTATAAAAAATAAATTATACTAAACATATTGCTATACAACATATAATAACCCTTTACCCCATTATTATATGCTGAATATATTATTTCATTTTCCCCTCATTTTTTATTTCCCAATATGAACACACGTGGTATGGTAATTCTTTGTCAGTGAAGTCCCCCTGGTTTATGTATCTACAAATTCCTCTGGTTAATGGAAAGGCAGATTCACCAATTGGTATGTATATTTTCTGTTAAATACGTTGAGATATGGTGAATAAAAGTTAGTTGTGTGAATAATTGAGTTTTTTCATCTAATCCTAATAGAAGTCAATATATTTACGTGAGTATTAACCTTCAGAAGGTTACATATGAGTTTGGATAAATCTTACAGTAATGGTGTGTGTGGATGTTTCAAATCCTCATTGAATGAGGAAGAGCGATTTATATGGAATAAGATATGAAGAGAGAATACAAAGTTCCTATGAACTTCTTGTTGATTTAACTTAGCAGAGATTTGGAATGTAGATGAATTGACTTGGATGCACATCCATAGAGCCAACTTAGCACAATTGTGAACTTGTGAGTGTTACTACATTGAAGGGGAGACTGAAGCAATGAATCAATGGAATGAATTCCAAATCAATTCTATTTTTTGAATAGTATATTCTAGTTGGTTAATGACCAAGGTGTAGTTGACTCCAAGAATCTAGAATTTGTATTGTGTCGAATCACATTTTTACACAATCTTGAAGCTGTTGTGCTAAGATTCCCCGTTGATAATTGGAATCAATGTTTCCTTTTATAAATGGATTACCCCTATATCATATTTGCTAGGTTAGTTTCTGTTGGAGCGTATGAAGAGTATGTGGTACTTATTGATTTACACAAACCCATGGTAAGTGACTAGATCAAGATTTGAACCTTGAGATTAGTGTGGAGTTGTGGGATGCCAATTCAATGTGTAAAATTATATGTAGTTTATTTTTCAAATTGTGTTGATACAAGTCTGTTGCAGGAGAAACAAAAATCTTATGATTGCGTACTAAATACTTTCTCAAAGATCTAGAAACCCTGCCTATAGAGGAGTGCGATATGGGCTTGGGGATAGAATTAGTTGAATGGTTTTGCATAACAAAGAAAACATCAATTTGATGTATATGATAAGAATGAAAGAGTTTTGATTTAGGATTTGTTTATTAATGAGTTAGGAATCACCGAAGAAGCTTCCAAATCAAGGTCGACTAGTTGGTATACATCATTGGGTTTGTACTCACTATAGAAACGATCTGGACATAGTAGGGTGAATATAGAGTGAAGGATTCGACATTATTTGTTAAATCTATAGTAGAGCAATGAATATTCAGGCTAGATGATCATGTAAAAGAAGAAGTTGAAGATGCGGGAAAATTAGGATTTTCCTACATTTCATGTTCAAGCATGTATGGAGGGAGGTAATGAGGATGAAAATCAACGAAAATAAAATAGTTCTATGCATCTACCCAATATATTTAGGTAATGATGTTTTCGTACCTAGCTCAAAAGTAAATACAAAGTAATGGTGGAAGCACTAGGTTGGTATCTTAGAGCTTTAGCGGAAGTGATGGGTAATTCTAGTACAATGCTAGAGATGTTGGGTTCGGTTTCTTTTTCATCATAAAGATAATGAGTAACATGTGTTGTGAACAACCATTGAGAGAGATATGATTTAGTACGTGCTAAATAATGGAAACCTTAGTTTCTGGATCTTTCTAATGTTATTGCTAATCAAAGTGTCTAATATCTCTGTCAAAAGCTTTGGTGGGACACTGCCAAAGGAAACTTTCAAAATGTTGAACAAGAGCCAAGGAGAGGGATATTGCATAGGAGAAACTCCTAGGTGGGAAAATCTAAAACACTGACTAGATCTATTAGGCCTACAATGAGAGTAACTATACGGGGAGGCATATTGAACAATATTTCAATAGATGGAACAAAAAAAACATATTAATAAAAGGTAATTGGAGTGGAGGATTGACATTAAGGAACCCAAAACTCAAATATTTTGAGAGGGAACGAAATTAAGAAATACAAAATGATGAAGAAGGCATGTGGCTTGAGAAGGTGATCTCCATAAAGTTAATCTCTGAGTACACAAAGACTGATGTAAAATATCTCTATTTTGATTCCAAAAATTAAAACAAATTGAATAGTTAAAACAATAACTAAAAAAGTAATTCTTTGTCCAAATAAAAAACAAATACTCAAAAATTAAAATAAATAAAATAAATACCGAAATTATACTCACTATGATAAAATTATAGTTATTCATGACTATATTATCAAAATCTATTCCACAACTTATTCCAAGAATGAGCTACTTAAAAGAACGGATTGGCCCAAAGATATTAGGTTTATATATTAATTACAAAATTCTCCGTTTGAGCCACTTAGCTAAAAGAACCTAGGTTTTCCTTGAATGTTTGAATTGGGGGAAGACACCCTCACACGTATCAATTCCCTTATTTCAAATAAATTGACGTGTCTAAACATAAGGTGCTCCTCCCGGTACATCTGAGTCATTAGCCGCATGTATTTAGCTATCTATAAACAAATCCGGTGATCGACTCCTGTTTTCTCGGTTTTATGTAGGAAGATATCGTTTATGCGATATCGTTTTCTTCATATTGATCAATGTGCGAGTGCAAAACATAATTCTGCCATACAACAAACCTCGAGGGTTACCTTGTTCTTCTGTAAAATGCCTTGTATGCATGGCGATAGAACCAACTACAGTGTCAGCACGAGTACGCTCATGAAAGTTAGTGATATGAGCTAAGGAATTCGGTGTCACTGCAAGCATGAAGAACTGTTCACAACGGTACAAATTGATGTGTGGAACTTTGCTTCAATTAAAATATAATGGGCCATACTGCCTCGTTCGTATAGAATTTTGTCATAATTTGTGTGGCTGAGGTTTGAAATATCCATGTCAGAAAATATGAAAATT
The DNA here is from genome assembly GCA_031772625.1 of Pinus tabuliformis. Classification (NCBI taxonomy): domain Eukaryota; kingdom Viridiplantae; phylum Streptophyta; class Pinopsida; order Pinales; family Pinaceae; genus Pinus; species Pinus tabuliformis. The sequence goes on along the minus strand of CM062816.1, from coordinate 894,306,182 downwards.
TGTTTTCGAACGTGGCACGAAAACTTACCTATACAATAAATCTAGTTAAAAGCGACATGCACCAGTAAGATGGCTGCGCTGTATGATGGATGGTGCTTTAGCCCAAACGTTTGAGAAATGTCTGCTACATTATTTTGAATGGAGAGGGCACAACTAAGCTATATAAAATTGATTATAAGAAAGGCTTATATCCTACAATTTTCAAATTGTAGCGTGGGAATATGAAGTTTAAAAAGTGTAAAGTAGAAAAGAGAGAATATATTAGTATGGCATAATATAATTACTAAAAAATGATTAATTAAATATTAATAATGGTTAATTTCTTTTAAATCATTTGTCTTTAAATTATAGTTTTTTCCATATTGTTTTTTTTAATAAATTGTAAATGAGTTTTTAAAATTTGTAATATTTAAATTAATCATTTCACTCATCATCATGAATCAATAAAATTATAGAATTCTATTCTTTGTACAATTACTTTTAAGATAATTTTATTGTAATTAGAAAAGTAAAACATAATTAATAATAATATAAATAAGTTTTCCTAGTGAGGTGATGATTAGGGGGGTTAGTTGGTGTCTTGGATCGTGGAGCAAAAGGGGCCTCCACGTGCCACACGTATGCCATGAATAGCCTTTGGAGCTTGTACCTTACTCCCCGCAAGATGTGTTTAATATCACACAGAGACATGCAGGAGATCATTTGTAGGCGTTGGGTGATGAGGAGAAAGTGCCGGGAGAAAGCGAGGTGTGGTTTATTTGCGTCCTAGCTCAAGATGTGGCTTGGGGTAGCAGAATAGGATGTGACCGTCAAATACGATTGGGAGGAGAATTGGCACCTGCATCAAGTATGGCCATGGGACCCGGGGAAGATTTATGTGCCTTGCGTGACAAATTATTTGGTTTCGGTAATGGATTTCATGCATCAAGAGTAGACAGAGTTTTCCTTAGTCCAACTCTATCTTTGTTTCGAGGAAGCTTCACTAGATCATTAGTTTTCTCGAGAGAGCGACTTTAGGTGCCATCTCTGGGGTTGTATGAGCTCTGCGGACTCTGGGACCTGTGGCATGCCTTCCTATGTCTTTGTTGCCTTTGGTTACAATGTTGGTGCTCGGGACTTCAAGGTCTTTCCTAACTAGATAATATTGGCCAATGACTATGGTATAGTAAATCGAGTTTTATTCTAGTATTTTCTTTTCAATATTTCATGGTGTGCTTCTCTGGTCAGGTAGTAGGTTTCCTATGGCAGTGCAGCCGGTCGTGATGGTGTTGGTTGTATGCCTCAACAACAAGGGCATGCCCACAAGGGGGGTGTCCACCCAAGTATGGATGAACGCCAGTAGCATGGAAAGCCTAGCTCGGACTCTTATTTGACTGAGAGCCACCACTTCGCTGCAGATATGGGCCAGTCTCTAGCCCGCACCCCGAGCCATGTAGAAGCTCTAGTCACCTTTGAGTCCATTGCGGCTCAGCTAAATAACATATTGCTCAACATTAATACATTGAGGGAGAAGAGGTACGCGGACAAGAACGAATTCGTTGCTTATATCAATGACCTCTAGCATATTCATAATGAAATCCTGGACTCTATGGAAGATCTCTGGCGTGAGCTTCGACGCACAAATGACCATCTCCATGCCTTGGAGATTCGGGTGAAACACATCGATTACCATATCCATGAACGTGTTTCTCTCTTTGTTTCACCTCTCGTGTTTGTTCCTAATCCCCCTCCTTAATGTGTAATTTTGAGACATGTAATTTTTCGCTTTTTGTGCGAGCAATAACCAAAGACAATAATTGTCTTGACTTCTCTTCAAGCTTCTTATTGTTTAGACCAAGACTTGTGCCAACTCTTAAACCTGTAACACTATATTTTATTGTAATAATGATGTATTTTATTAATACTTATACTATAATAATATAATAAGTATTTTTTACCGACAAAAAATATATAAATAATTTAAAACAATCCAACCCAAATCCTTATTCTTATTTATATTTATATTGTGTACTTTTTTTTCCTTATTCTAAGACACAAGAATGCTTAACCATACTTAAATCTTAGGTAATAAATCTAAATCTAACATGTTTATAATCCAACTTATTTATAAATAAGAATGTTATTTTAATAAATTCCACACGACCTAAGAATATGGTTTTGTATGGTATTGTATGTAATTATTTATTAAAAGATGTTCTCACTTTTGAAAATTTAATAATTTTCTATAATTAATGAAGGGTGAATAAGGATCTAATGGTTGACTTATTTGTTTTAATAGTATAGACTTGAAAATATATAAAATATTCGTTGAGATAAGAATCCTAGAAGTCTTTATATTTATGTTGTTTTAAATATTTATTGTAATGAATATTTAAAAAATATTTATAACTTTTTATTTTTATAATAAAATAATATTGAAAAACTTATTCACAGTGTCAAACATTGAATTTCAAAGTCACAAACATTTATTGGTGCATTTACCATAGCAACTTCTATATTTTCATAATGTAAAGGTTTATAAAAACAAAGGGTTTATTTCTTCACATATTAATAAATATATGATGGGAAAAGGTTTCAAGTCAATTTCAAAATCACAAACATTTGTTGATGGATTTATCCCAAAAACTTTTATCCTTTTATAATCTAAAGGTTTATAAGTATAAGAGAGTTTATTTTTTTATTTATTAATAAATATATGATGGGAAAATGTATATTGTACACATTTTTAGTAGTACTTATTTTATTGGGGATTATGGTACTTAATCTATGGTCAAAGTGTGTTGATTATTTCTTCTTTTGTCGAGTTTTTGAAATTTAACTAAAATTTCGAGAAAATGTTGAATATTCTTATTTTTACATCAATTCAAAAATAAACTTCTAATTTCTAGAAATCTTATTTTTTATTTTTCATTGGCTGAGCGAGCCTTTATGTGACATAATTTCCTTGGTGGAGGGTGTTTTATTTTTTGTATTTTTAAATGCCTCACAAATAACTTTAAAATAAAAAAGACTAATTTTATGAGTGACCATTACTTCGGTGAGTGTTATGACATTGACAATACTTCTCTACCAAATAATGTCAGAACTAATAGGGTTTCGGTCCCTTATATATACAAGGGGGAGGCAGCTAAACAAATCCCTATAACTATCTGAAGTGTTGAGCAACGGACAAAGAAACGAGGTGGTGGGAGTAGGGAAGCTGCACAAATCTCCATAATGGTTCAAAGTGTGGAGGGATGAGGAAGAAATGAGTGAGTGTGGTTTGAACAAATCTCCATTTAAAAAATGAGTCGAGGAATAAGAAGCTTTCTTCCTCTGCACCTTCACACTAAGCACTAGTAAAAATTCCTTTCACTACACAAAACTTTTGAATTTTAATCTAATATGAACATGTAGAACAAAGAAATTTGTCAAATAAGAATATAATATTTCCCAACAGTAAGGACAATTTAAGTCACCATGTGTTAAGTTTACGCGAGAGGGCATGTATGTTCTTTGTAGTTGACAATGTTGTGTATTCTTCTTTGTGAATACAAGATCCGAGCTCCAAACAACAAATGAATGGAAAAATGAGCCTGTTGAATTAGATATGAAGGGCACAAGGTATGCTTTAAGAAATCATAATAGACGTCGTTGGCCTTCCTAACATCATTCAAAATTACCTTTTTTATATTTACTGGCCTGTTTAACAATTTGTTTGCCACATAGGCTGCTAATTCACATGATAGTGAGGAATTAAATAGCCAAAATATGCACAAATGCAACAAAATTTTCTGAAAACAGTGCAATAGTGTTGGCTTTAAGGACACAAAAAATATGAAAATTATTAACTAATCCTTCAAAATTTTGTACATTATTTAGATTAGGACATTGTTAGGATATTGTTAGTAATTTTCGGTTGTTCCCGTATTTCTTGTTATGGAGAAGTAATTTAGACATATCTATCTCCCTTTGTTTTCTCATTGTATACACACCTCTTTTTTTATCAATAATAATATGTAGAAGTCATCAGTTTATTCGTGGAGTTTTTCTAGGTCTGTCCAACAGTGGTTGGAACTTTTAAACTCAATGTTATGAGATTTATGCATTAGATTTAAAAATAGCAATAATTGACATAAAGGTCATTGCACCCCTACAAGAACAAAAGTGTAATGAGGTACACCTCTGCAAGAGAGAATGTGCGATAATATGTTTTAGTTGCAAATTTTACATTCATCACATACCATTTTGTTAGCCACTACAATGACAATGCACACAACCTAAAGGGAAAAAGGCGATGATTGAAAAATATCACAACAACTATGTGGACAACGATGTGTGCAAAGTAGCATCAACATGGTCACCAAACCATCGCTTGAAGAGGCAACAACGTAGAGGTCAACGAGCCCAAAGGTCAATTTTGGATCTGACGGTGGAGCGAAGAATCAATGACTATAAGGAGTACGGGGTTGATTTTTTATGTTGTCTGTTGACTATTTGTTGAACACTATTAGTTGTGTTTTTAATTGCATGCAGAATAATCGCAGAAAACCAAAAAGGTAATGTCTTGAGCGAGGACTAATTTGGACTGAAATAAACCCCACTATATATTTATTAGAGGAAAGGAAGGGTTGTAAGCCTATCGTTGTTACTCTATTATTCATTAATTGAGTGTTCTGCAGTGATTGCTAAAGTTAAAATCTAGTAAAATGGGATTTAACTATACATGAAAGTTGAACGGTACATAATCCATGAATGAAAGGTTTGTGCTATTAGCTGACAACTGGTTTATTTTTTCATTAGAAGAGAATAATCAATTTTGTGTTATTAGAAGATAACAAAAGTTATTCAAAGTTTTTTTTGGTGTGGCTATTATTTAATGAATCTATTTTTTTGTTGCCAAATATATTTGTAAAATGAATTCTTTGATTTCATTAGTTGGTGTTATACTCAGTGGAAAGTAAAATTATCAATAATGATTCAAAAAAGTTAAAAATACTCTTATTTTTAATAACCTATGGGAAGGAATTTGTGAAGATAAAGGAGACAATGAACCAGAGAAGCCTACATAAGAAAAAAACTAACAATTTGGAAGAATAATGATAAAAAAGGCTTATGCTTTAATCTATAATTTAGTGATAGAAGAGGTAAGTAGATATATTATTGAAAGTAAAACAACATATGAAGCAATAACAAACTTTATGATTCACATTCATAATTGGAAATAATTCAATTATTATTGAAGTTGTTTAATCTGGAGATGAAAGATACTGATCCTTTGAAAGTGGCTTCTGAAATTAGAGATATCAATCATGAAATTAAATCTACTCATGTTAATATATTTATAGATTACTTCCTTTATAACAACTCTTTACCATGGTTATTCACACTACTTGGAATCTCTCGAAGCTAGTGGACAATTAAGAGAATTAGACTTTCATAAATTAGTTAAGGAAAATTATTGAAAGAGAGAAGGAACTTGGAAATAAAGAGCCTCTTCTGAATCCCAATGTTGAGAATTTATGTCTAGCACAAAAAGAAGAAAAGTATCAAGAAGAGTCTGCCATAAATAATAAGAGTAACAATGGTTGTGGGAGGAGAAATTATAGACGCAGGGGGGAAAATAATCCAGGAGACATACAACAAAATTATAGAAAACAAAATCATTTTAATGACAAACCAACTATCAAATGTATTAAATGTGGTAAAATTGGTCACACTACTACTAATTGTAGAATTCCTTGGGAGAAATTTAGTGAAAGGAGAGAAAAAAATGAATGAAAAGAAATACATACCACCTTGAGGTAAAGGAAAATCATATGAGAATGCACATTATGTTATTGCACATTGTAATTCAATTATGGTTGGAGTCTTTAGTACCTGGTTTTCTTCATGGCATGAAAGTTAGATCTTGGACATAGATGCCACTTATCATATGACCTTTAGGAGAGATTTGTTTCAGAAATTTAGTGATCACATTAAAGGAGTAGTTTATTTTGCTGATAAATATCAAACTAGACCTTTAGGGATCATATGTATGCGATTAAATATATGAGGACTTGTAGATTATATTCTACATGATTTTCTCTGTATTCCACAATTTCAAAAGAATTTATTGTCTCTTATACATATTAGAAAATCAGGGCATTCAATACATATATTTTATGGTATAATAGAGATTCAAAGAGCATATGATAATGAAACTATTATGATTGGTGTGGAAGAAACAAAACTCTTAAAATTGAAAGGTATGTCATCCATTGCATTGAATACTACTCATTTGATTCAACAAAATGATGCTTTGTCTTCCAGTTTATGATGGCATGCTCATTTTGGTCATATCAACTATAACAATATAATAATTATGAGACAAGAGGTAATTAAAGGGCTTCAGCAATTCCAAGAAAACTTACTTCATGTAATGCTTGTAGTTTGGGGAAGCACAGTGAACAATGCTTTCAAAGTTCTACTTCTAAAGTTTCAAGAAAATTAGGTCTTATACATTCAGATATTTGTGGACCTATGCATATTGCAACTAAAAATATTAATAAAAATATGCTAACATTCATTGATTATTATTCAAGGATGTATTGGGTCTATCTCTTGGAAGAAAAATCACAAGATTTTGGTGTTTAAAAAATTTCATCTCTTGATTACAAATGAAATTCAACTTAATATAGGCACTCTAAGAATTGATAATGGTGGCAAGTATACTTCACATTCTTTTGAAAATTATTTGCAAGAGAATAACATGAAACACCAAACAACAATTATTTATAATCCAAAATAAAATGGTGTTGCAAAACAAATGAACATAACATTTCTTAATATGGTTGGATTACTGATGTTTTTCAAGAATGTAAAGTTGATGTTTTGGGGAGAAGTAGTGCTTTTTTCAACTTATATTAGAAATCATTGTCCTTCTTCTTTCATCAACAATAAAAGTCCATATGAAATGTGGTTTATTCATCTTCATATTATTCAACATTTTATAGTTTTTGATTCTCAATGTTATGCTTTGACTCTTAATCAACAAAGAAAAAATTTGAGTGCAAGAAGAAAAAATGTATATTTTGGGGATATTCCAATACTTCTAAGGAATATAGGTTATATGATGAAGAAAATAAGAAGTTTATTTTATCAAGAGATGTAGTTTTTCTTGATTCAGGTAAAGATACATCCGTTGTTGATAGGCAACTCAATGATTTAGAAATGTTAATGTCCAAGAAATGATATTATGAATTTGATAATAGTCTTCCACATCTTGAAGGGGTATTCCCATTGTAGAGAATTTTATGGATTTTCCTTCAATAAATTCACCTCTTAATGATGAAAATGGTTTTCTAAAGAAAAGTTGGACGATAGAGTGTTTTTGTAGGGGTAGAAAGTGATTGTGTTCCATAAGAATTTTCTCCAAAAGATGAGAAACCAACTCCACAAGTTGAGCAACCACTATGAAGATCGACTAATATCAAAACATTTCTGACAAAATATCATGATTTTGAAATAGGATGTTCTTTACGAAACTACTCTCATGATTTTGACTATAATTTCTTTGTTGATAGTAAAGTTGCTTGTTTTTAGGAAGTTTTTAGTTGCAATGAATGAAAAAATGCAATGGAAGGGGAATATTATGCACTCATTAAAAATGGTACTTGGAGATTGGTGGATCCTCCCGATGACATCAAACCAATTGGTTGCAAGTTTCTTTATAAAATTAAATATAAAGTTGGTGGTTCACTTGATAAGCACAAGGCAAGACTTGTAGCAAAGGGATATGCACAAAAAGAGGGTGTGGATTATATAAAGACATTTTCTCCTACAGCTAAATGACGCACTATTAGAATCTTTTTGCTATTGCAGCACAAACAGGATGGAAAATTCATAATATGGATGTAAAAACTACATTCCTAAATGGATATTTAACGGAATATGTTTAGATGTTTCAACCAGAGGTTTTTCCTATCGAAGGTGAAGAACAAAAGGTGTGCAAACTAATGAAGTCCTTGTATGTTTTGAAACAAGCACCACACGCATGGTATGAAAAACTAACTGAGAAACTTCTTTAGTTAAATTATAAGCCTTTTGACTTAGATGATCCAACTCATTTTGTTAATAAGGTTGGAAGTTCAATTGTATATCTAGTTGTCTATGTTGATGATTTGATTACTACATGAAACAATGATGGCTATATATCATATTTTAAGAAGGAACTGCAAAAGGTTTTTGATATGACATATTTAGGTTTACTTCAGTATTATCTAGGATTTGAAGTTTGTAAAAAACCTTAATATATTTTTATCTCTCAAAGGAAATATGTTGGAAAATTATTGAATATATATGGAATGCAAGATTGTAATCTTGTTGTTACTCCAATGGAACAAAATTTGATACTTACTTCAAATGAGGGCAATCCATTTGAAGATTCAACAAAGTACAAAAAACTTGTTGGAAGTTTGGTTTATCTCTCTAATACTAATCCTGACATACCTTTTGTTGTAGGGATACTTTCTATATTTGTGGATCGACCTTTTGAAGGTCATTGGGTAGCAACAAAGAAAGTGCTCAAATATCTAAAAGGGTCTCAAACATATGACATCAAATACTCCAAAGTTTCAGACTTCCATCTCATCGACTATTCAAATGTTGACTTTGATCGTGAGAAAGAAAATGGGGTGTCTACTTTTGGTTATTTGATGACACCTGCATAAAAAACTATCCCTTGGAGATTACAAAAGTAATATGTACCTGCTGATTCTACCACTAATGACGAATATGTTGCGGCAGTTTAAGCTACAAAATAAATCATTTAGCTTCAGAGAATACTTGAAGAATTGTAGGTGAAACAAAATACTTCAGCGCCCCTTCATATTGATAATTATTTTTCAATTCAATTGGCTAGGAATTATAAATTCCATGATCGAACCAATAATATCAACACCAAATATCATATGATTTGACATCACGTTGCTGCCAAAAAAATTCATCTGACAAATTATCCTACTTCAAAACAAATTGCAGATATTTTTACCAAAGCATTGGGACGTGACAAGTTTGAAAGATTTAGAGTTTTACTTGGCATGTCACATGTCCCTTAAGATTAGGAGCAGTGTTAATTAACTCTTTCGTATTTTGTACATTATTTAGATTAGGACATTACTAAGATATTGTTTGTAATTTTTCGCTTGTTTCACTATTATTCCAACGTAACTGCCTCCCTCTATTTTCAGATTGTATAAATACCTTTTTTTTATCAATAATATATCTAAAATTCATTAGTTTATTCATTGATTTTTTTCGGGCCTATCCAACAAACACAAACCGTTTAATTCTGCAAAGGTGCGAAATAAGAACCACCTATACATACCCATTCTCTACACATCTGTACATAAAACCACCTTGTACGCTGCTATTTAGAATAATGCATAAATTTATACAATGTGTCATTAGAAGGTATTTTTAGAACTACGATGAGTGTGCAATCATACGTTGCATAGGATCCATGGATACATATTTTAGAATAATAGTAGTGTGATTTCCTATCAACATATACTAAAATATTTGCTTGTAATGTAAATGGAAAGCCATTTAATAGTTGGGCATCTATCATCACACTCTAAACTATGTTCAAGTTGATCAAGGAAATTCAAAAAATCAGATCTGACAGGCACAGGTCATGCTTTAAGAAATCATAATATACATCGTTAACCTTCTTAGTGTCATTTGAAGGTAGCTCTTTTTGTCTTTCTCTTTCTTCTGAGCATGGTTCCCATGAAGGCTCAACTAGAAGCGTTACATCAAAAGCTCAATGAGACCTTTCCAACCTATGCCATGGTAGATGGGTTGTTACACCAAAATGATTCCTACCAATTCTAGAAACAGACTAGATCGACATGATATTTAAAGCCACTAATGTTGCCCTTACATAATTCTAGGTTACTTTGATTACTATCACAAGGAGAAATCACAACATATTCGTCTTTCTTCACTTTATATAAAATGCCACTCCTAGATCAAGAAAACAACCATAACTACATCAAGCTTTCTCAAAATTTTGATTCATTTAAAATTTCATTTGATCTTTTCTTCTACTGTGTCCTTGAATATGGAAACAACCACCTGTGTTGCACTACTTCTTCTGGAAACGATCATACAAGGCAGCCACTACTTAGACTTCGTGGTAAATAACTCCTCCAAGGGTAGTGATGGCGGGATAAGATTCGACAACAAAATAGGGTGTCAATTCCCAATAGATAATGGATGCCAACACGCAATCCATCTGTTAGATATTCGCTCAACAATCATGCATAGATAGGAAGATTGTGCAGATGATCAATTTTCTTGTGGAAAGCATGAGCAGGGTTGCCTATGAGAGCAATGGAAAAATCCATTTGAGCATTGAGTACAATTCTTACCAGGACAATGTAAAGAATGAGATCACCAGTGTTTTATACCATGAGATGACACACATTTGGTAGTGGGACGACATAGACGCTGCACTGTTAGGACTAATCGAAGGCATTACAGATTCTATTTTCCTCACAACGACGTTCTTCCCATCGCACTGGATTAAGCTTGGCAGTGGAGACAAGTAGGAACACGACTGTGAATTGACTGCCTACTTTGACACATTACCTCTAGTTTTGTTGCCAAGAAGAATTTGAAGTTGCGCGATGGGTGGAACCTCAGATTTTTCAATGATCTTACTTGTAAATCTGTTGATGAGCTTTGGAAAGGTTATAGGGCTAAGTATGGAACTTCGTCATAAGAAAAAATGTATAGAAATGAATTCCTTGTAGTTCACGTATTGTTAAGGGCCAGGTTTAAGTTTTGTTGTTCAAGTAGCGACAATAAAATGTATTTCCTTTTTGAGGTGGCACCCTTTCATTTCTTTGTAAATAAAACAAATCTTATATAAATAAAAAATTTGGAACTAAAAATATTATGTTATTAGATTGCAATTGTAAATTTTGGAAATTTTAATGCAAAATTATTAATAATGGGTGTGCAGCTTAATATGTCAATTTTAATTCAATGTATTATTAATATGCTAGTTACTATATTAACAGATTAATAACACAATTTAACAAAGGAAAAATTGTAACCTAGAATATGTAAAGAAGGGAATTGAATTAAAGAAAAATAAAAAAAATTTGAGTCTTGACGTCAACGAAAATTTGAATGAAAAATCGGAGAATGAGTGCAAAAGTGAAGAGAACGATGCACTCCCACGTAATGAACATCTTCTGCACTCTGAAGGCTCCATAATACACACAATGAACACAAAGTTGAATTCAAAAAAATGTTGACCTTGTGAAACATGATAAGCAAAATTTAACCCTCTGACGTGAATTTTAAAAATGCTACTCGAAATTTGACTACGTAATAAAAATGCTAGAATTAAACCCCAGGATATGTAAATAATAGAATTGAATTGAAGTTGGAATAAAAAATAAATAAAAATTCTTGAACCTCACAAGCAAAATTGAACCCCTCGGCAAAATTTTTGAAAATGCTAGTGGGAAATCGGCTCCTGCATAATGCTTAATCTTTAATGGGGGAACAACAACAAGAGCTATCACCGTAGTAACAAAAACTACAATGCGAGTCGTTGTAATGATGAAGATAATGCAATTGCATTACACCATTGTTCTTGCTTAACCATTCCCAAATAACCATAAAATTGAAAAAAATAATGACAGTCACTAGAATCATAATGTCGCAAAAGAAAAGAAAAAATGAAGATCAGAAAACTAATCAAATCCCTCTCCATTACAACAATCACAATGATGGGAATAACGAGAGACGTCTTCACCAGTTCACCCCTATATATGAAGCTTCCTCTGAGCCTATTGGATGAAGGACTTGTTTAGCACTTGATGCCAAAGCTAGTGCTATATCTTGTCTCGCCTTAATGGAACTTGTCGGTACATTGCGATTTCCATTAAGGTTTAGGGTATTTTTGACGCTATAACAACCACCGTCTAAAATTTTGTCTGCACTTGAATTTTGGAGCCTATTGCAGATCTTGCAATCGGTCATCCCGTAGTGACTTCTTCTTTAGTTGATGCTTTTGAGCCCCCTTTTTGGATTGCAAGTGTAGAGGGTACTTGCTAACACATGCTCAGAGCGCAACAAGTTCATGAGCACATTCTTTTACTCAACCCTGAACAATCATAGACTATTCCATCAAGACAATGCCTGTGAGATGTCTAATCCATGCCAAAAGTTAGTGCACACTGACATCGACAATTTCTCACTTCTAGATACGTTTGTACTTCTATTTCGGTGAGTTTTGAAAACTTTCATTTTCCCGAGTGTTGTTTCCATGTTTTCTTTTGTCGCTTTGACTTTCACTCTAATTAGAGTCATTTCATGTTTTCTTCACTCTCACATATGTTTCTTTCACTATCGTTCGCATATCGCAAGTGTCACTCACACTTTAGAATTTTACTTGTTATGGCATGTTAAGTGTCGCACAATGTACATAAGCTTTCTTTTGGTGGTTTCAATAGGTTATCGTTGTGTAAATGAGTCGATCTTACCATGAAAACCTCTCTCGCACAAATTGTATGTTTAGTTTTGCACTTGTCATATGTTGTCGTAAAGGTTGTGGCACTGAGAGAAGTATGTTATTAATGTGTTCCAGATGATCTATGTTGTGTTTCAAGCACTCTAATTGTGTGATCACAATAAAGTATTATCACTATTCACATAAGTTTCATTGATCCCACACTTAGCCAAAATTTAGAAAATTCCTAATAACTTAGCCTCTTCCGGCCTTCTTGAATTACGTATTGCGCAATCCTAGCCCTCAAGCTACAACCCTACCTCTTAATACTATGCAATGCACAATTACTTCCTTCCAGGACAATGCACTACGTTGTTTGAATGCTTAAGCTTGAGCCTCGGCCTCCAAAATTGTGCAATTCATCCCTCCAACCTATCCCCAACTGTGCACTCTGTAGTCTTTGGGCCCAAGCCCAATCCATGAGCTCTTCAACTACGAAACTACACAATCACTAAGTTTTCTTTACTTCCCAGAACTGTACAGCTGAGAGAAACAATGCAGAACCCTACAACCTCACTTATTGAGCCTCAAAATTGTGCAATCTGCCTACACACTCCAGACTAAACTATGCATTACGTAGACTCAAGGCTCAAGCCCCAAAATACGTATTTCTTGTGAGAAAAACCATTATTTTCAATCGATATCCCATATTTTTACAAAATACTATTTTTTGCACCTCCTAATACCTATAATCCCCATACCCCACATTCCCATCCCCCAATTATTTTAATATATTAACTCTAGTATTTTGAATTAAAAAATCCCATTTATACATGTGCATGGCGAGATATTGGTTAACATGGTGAAAACCAATGAATAAGGGGAGGGGATATCCAAAGGAGCCGACGCTAAAGTCAATAAAAAACAAGAGATATTTTAGTGCATTGATTGATATTAGCTAATGTACGTGAATGAATTATGATTTGAAGGTATTTGGTTTACACATTAATTATTAAATGCATAGAAAATTTGTCCATGGGTTTTGGATAGGGAGTAATCAAGTGCGTTATTAATGCACTGCTAGAATTTAAGTTACCGGTTCAATTGTTTGTTCTGTTCAAGTGTTATTATTGTACATGTCCATGATGTATCCTCACCAATACTGAACCTACCAAAAAAATGCATAGAAAATTCTAAAATGCTCCTCTGCTTTGAAAGGTAATTAATTAGTATAACGGTCCTAGCTTATCTGGGAAGGTATGAAATAGGTGAAAACACTCTTGCTCCATATCAATTCCCTTCCTCTATACAAATTAACATGTATAAACACAAAGCACACTTCACAAGATTCATACAACATTACATGCTTGCATTTAAATGTCTATAAAAGTATTTGGTACTTGGCTCCTTTTCATTCTTTTTTAAAATGTTTTGTAGTAAGATATTTCTGAGGAAATGTTCTCTTATTATGTGGAGTAATATATTGATCCATATGTTGGTGTAAATAGAAAAAAGTTGACATAAAAATGATCTCTTCCACATATATATTCTTTTCAATAGACTTTGCATTGCATGTTGAGAGATGCCACATGTATGCATAAGAGTTAAAAGAAAGATGTTTTGTAATTACGCGTTCGATCTCATAACATGTTGAAAATACCCAAGTTTTGTCCACGACATGCTGGGGTGGACAACGATTCCTCTCTTAAAAAATACCATATTTCCATGATACTTAAGGTCATAAATGCTTCCCTTTATTTTAAAATCATTTGATGGAATGATGCCCAAGTTGAGTTGTATATATACAAATAATAAGTGGATTAAAAATGGAGCGCAAAACTGATATGGTTCGAGAAAAAGCATCATAGGTGGATGGATATTACGAGTTTATGTAAAAGGAGTGATCTTGCAAACTCACCACATGATTTAGTGTATAAATAGCTACAACTACAAAGAATCCCAGGGAAAAGGTTGTCGGATTGTAACCTCAAATGTTCAATCAGATGGAACAGCCTTCATGTTTTTACATATTCCAGAAAACTTCTAGGAAACTATGGAGGAAAGATGGTAAATCAAAAGTCCAAAGCATTTGGTAAATAAAAAATGAAAGAGAATCGCGTGAAATCCGGCCCATGTAAACAACCTCCTAAACTCTAGGAACTAATCCTAAACTAAGGAGATACGTTACAACCATATAACAATTTCTCCATTATTTTTAACTTCCCCCCTTAATGGAGAAAGGGTTATTCTGCACTCCTAACATCCCTCTAAATAATTCAAACTTTACTCGTCCTAGAGGCTTAATAAAAATATCAGCTAAATTATCACAAGTATTACAATACTCCACACATATTTCTTTTGACTATATCTTTTCTCGAACAAAATGAAACTGAGTGTCAATATGTTTAGTATTTTTATGGAAAACTGGATTGTATGCAAGCTTTATTATGCTCTGGTTGTCAGTTTTGATGCTGGTTGCTTCTTTCTGCCCTTCGCCTGCATCGCTAAGCAATCTCCTCAACTAGATGGCTTCGCATGTTGCTGCACACAATGCCTGGTACTCAGCTTCACATGATGATAATCCTACAGTACTTTTCTTTTTGCTACTCCACGAAATAACCCTAGATCCAATACTAAATGCATAACCTGTGATGGATCTACGATCATCCAGGTCACCTTCCCAATCAGAATCTGAACAACCTGCTAAAGTAACATCAGAAATGTCAGTGTATAAAATACCATAATTACAAGTACCACTAAGGTACCTCAACACACATTTTGCTGCAATCCAGTGACTTTCAAGTCGTTTGGACATAAACTGGCTCATCACACTAACAGAATATGCCAGCTCAGGTCTAGTTGTCGTGAGATATATCAAACTTCCCACTAGTTGGCTATACAAAGTGGCATCCACTTGTTTTGTGCCATCATCACTGCTTAACTGGAGATTCTGCTGCAATGGTGTTGTTGATGTTTTGCATTGTTCCATTCTGAATCTTTCCAACAGGGTTCTGGCATACTTTCCTTGAGTTAGAAAAGTTTGACCAGAATCTTTCCACACCTCCAAACCTAGGCAATAATGAAGATCTCCAAGGTCTTTCATTTCAAATACCTGTGACATTTGCTCCTTGATTTCTTTGATCAAATTATTTGCATTTCCTGTTATAATCATGTCATCCACATACAAAGAAATCAAAATGATTTGCCTCTGTTTATTTATCTTGGCATACAGGTTTGGGTCGTTGAGGCTCCTATGAAAACCATGCTGTATAAAAAATGAATCAATTTTCTCATACCATGACCTGGGTGCTTATTTCAAACCATAAAGTGCCTTATGCAATTTACACACTAAATTCCCCTGCCCCTTTTTCACAAAACCAGGAGGCTGTACTAAATAAATTTCTTCCTTTAATTCTCCATTCAGAAATGCAGACTTAACATCTAGCTGGTGTAGCTCCGTTTTTTGTTTTGTTGCTAAAGAGATTAGCATTCTAATTGTATTTAGTTTAGCTACAGGGGCTAAAGTGTCATCGAAATCTATGCCTTCTTGCTGTGACTAACCCTTTGCTACCAGTCTAGCTTTGTATTTTTCTACACTCCCATCTGCATTTATCTTAGGTTTATACAGCCACTTACAACCTATAGGGGTTTTTCCTTCAGGCAACTCAACTTAATCCCAAGTATGATTTCTATAGATTGATTCAATTTCCTCATGCATTGCAGCTCTCCATTCATCTGATTTACTTGCTTCTTCATAGTTTGAAGGTTCTACAATGTTTAAAATTTTGGACATTAAAGCATAGCCTTTCAATCTTTCAGGTAGTCTAGTCTTCCTACCTGATCTTCTAGGTAGAGGACTTACCTCAACTCTATATGTTTCAGCACTTTCTGGGCCTGCATAATCACTTATTACACTATCTGCTACTACTTCTTCTTGTTTCTACTCCTGCTCCTGCTCTTCATCTTCGTCACTGTTCATCTCTATCAGCAATGGAATGTGGCTGTCACTGTTAGAGTCTTCCTTTTCATCTTCAGTCTGTTCATGGAAAATAACATCTCTGTTTGCAAAAACTTTATGAGTCACAGGATTATATAACTTGTATGCCTTATACTCTGTGCCATATCCTACAAATATACATTTCAAGGCTTTGGGGTCTAACTTCTTTCTATCTACTTTTGGTATATGAGCATAAGCTTTAGATCCAAATATTCTTAGATAACTAATTGCTGGTTTGGGTCCAAACAATGCTTCAAAGGGGGTTTTAAAGCCTAGACATTTAGTAGGACTCCTATTCTTTAAATAAACAGCAGTATTCATGGCTTCTGCCCAAAGACCATTTGATATACCTTTACCTTGAAGCATACTTCTCGCGCACTCCACAAGAGTTCTGTTTTTGCGTTCTGCTACTCCATTCTGCTGTGGAGTGTGTGGCACTGTGAATTCCTGCATAATCCCATGCTGCTTGCAGAAGTTCATGAACTCTCCTAACCTATATTCTCCCCCTTGATCCGAGTGGAGAATCTTTATCCTCTTTCCTGTTTGGTTCTCTATCATAGATTTGAACTCTTTAAAGTCCCGAAAGTAGGGGTGATTTTAGGGGCGAATGTTCGCCCTTTGGCGAAATTAAGGGGTTTTAAATTTTTAGTGGGCGATTATTTTGTATCATAGTACACTTTTACAAATCACCTCAAATAGCCCACCTTCTTTTAAGGGAGAGGGTAAAAAAGGTAAATTTAGCCCTTGAAATTAGGAGTTACAACCTTCCATTCGCCCATTTTCAAGAATAGGTTTTATTTAAGTGAATCCATTCGCCCATTTTCAAGAATAGGTTTTATTTAAGTGAATCCTATGGGCCAAAGGCCCAAATACCATATTTATAAAAGAGGTATGGTAAATTAATAAAAATATAAATAAATGAGAAGTATGGTAAATAAATAAAAAGAAATTATATTTACTCCATAAGTCACCTTATATACATGCAAGGGTGTAAACAAATAAAAATATAAGTAAAGTGGAGGTATAGTAAATAAATAAAACGTTTTTTTATACTTACTCAAAAGGTATGGTAAATAAATAAAAATATAAATAAACTAGACGCATGGTAAATAAATAAAACCTCTTTTTATATTTAGTCCATAACCCTCGTTCTATTTATGAAGGCTCAAGAAAGAGGTTTTATTTAAGTGAATCCTATGGGCCAAATACCATATTTGTAAAAGAGGTATGGTAAATTAATAAAAATATAAATAAACGAGAGGTATGGTAAACAAATAAAACATTTTTTTATATTTACTCCATAAGTCACCTTATATTTACGAACACTCAAAAAATGCATTATATTTAGGTGAAACCTATGGGCAAAATACTATGGGACAAATACCATGGACTAGATTGTTATTAATACCATGCAAAAAAACATTATTAACTCTAATATTAGTATTAATAAAAATAAAAATGGCACATGGTATTGACCCAAGGTATTCACTAAAATGGCACATGGTATTGACCCATGGTATTCACCTGGAATTTAGCCTATTTAAATGGGGGAATTAAACCAGCATAGATCCATCTTTACTCTGGATCTACTAACCCCCGAAAGGTATCAAATATCGGTAATTTTGATTTCAAAAGATATTTTAAAGAAATGCAATGATTTCATTTGTGTATTCAATAAACACAAGATTTTACAATTGAGTAAAATATTCGCCATGCCTGGTGAGAGATTCGCCAAAAAATTTTATATGCATATCATATTATTGGTAAAATCGCCTTCCATTTTTCCTATATACCATGGAGATTCGCCCATTTATTATACATGTAAATTTAGGGGGGCTTCTTAAAATTTTCCCTGCCCGAAAGGCTTGACTCTTTTTACTTAAAAAATACACCCATGAAAACCTAATGCAGTCATCTGTAAACAATAGAAAATAATATGCACCTCCTAAGGACCTAGTTTTCATAGGTCCACAAATATCTGTATGCACTAGTTCTAGGATTTCTCTTTCCTTTCTGTTGACATGCAAAGGGAATTCTTCTCTATGCATTTTCCCTAATGCACATCTATCACATTCCAGCTTGACATTATGAAAAACAAGGAGTCCATCGACCATACCTTTCTTCTGAAGTAAGATGAGGTCTTGAAAATTGAGATGTCCAAATCTCTCATGCTAGAGATTTTCGACTGTTGATCTAGCTGCAACCATTGCTTGTCGTGGCATACTCTTTGCATCCAGTTTGTAAAAATTCCCCACGCGCACTCCTGTTGCAACTGTTTCCATCTGGTTATCCTTAATGACACAACCATTCTTAAAGAATTGCACCTGCATGTCCTGGTCTGTAATCATTGAGACAGAGATCATATTTTTCTTAATTCCTGGAACATATAATACATTTTTAAGATGTTTAATGTCGCCACTAGGTAGCTTCACAGGAATATCTCCACATCCTTTGA
Source organism: Pinus tabuliformis (assembly GCA_031772625.1). Lineage (NCBI taxonomy): Eukaryota > Viridiplantae > Streptophyta > Pinopsida > Pinales > Pinaceae > Pinus > Pinus tabuliformis. The sequence goes on along the minus strand of CM062816.1, from coordinate 894,287,240 downwards.
TCTCATACCCATTGTCATCTCCTAGATAAATTTTTGATCCACATGCAGATTCTTTAAGAAATTCAAAACAGTCCTTCTTACCGGTCATATGAGAGGATGCACCAGAGTCAACATACCATATGTCATCCTCATCTCCCTTTGATGCTGAAAGATCACAATCGACTGTGAATAGTCGAAGATCATGGCTGTGGTCCTCCTCTTCTCCAGCAAAACAGCCCTGGTGTTTCCTCTATTTGCCTTTTCTTTCATCCGCATGCCTCTTATAGCATTCTTTAATATGATGACCAGGTTTCCCACAATAAAAACATCTCTTAACATAATTATCAGTCATACCTCTGAATGGTCTCTTTTGAAAAGAGTTGGCCCCCTTTTGCTGCTGATGGTGCTAATGTTGGTGCTGGTGTTGCTTTCCTTTGTACTGTCGCCTCTTCACCATCAAAGCTAGGTCATTGCTCTGAGTTTTCAGATTCTGTCTTCGCTCCTCCTCCTGGAGCAGAATCGTTGTCAGCTCATCAAATGAAGGGGATTTGTCCCTCGCTAACAGTCCTGTGATGAATGTCTAATATTCATCCGTCATTCTGTTCAATGTTAGTGTAACTAGATCTGGGTCAGACACTTTTTCTCCAATAGCTCCCAGTTTGTCTCTCAGATCCTTGACTCTGGCCATGAATCCACCAACGGACTCATTCTCGTCCATCTTCAATGCAAACAATTTTCCCTTGAGTGCCAAAACACAATTTGTATTCTGAGTCTCGTACAAGTTCTTGATCGTTGTCCATAGATCAGCGGCTGACTTGGAATCTCTGATATGTGGGATAATATTGTCCTTAACGGACATCTTCAGTATAAATTTTTCTTTCGTTTCTCTTTTATCCCAGTCTTGTTCTTGGGTCACTGTTCCAGATCTCGGCTCATTTCCTTCAACGATCACCCATGCATTTATGCTCTCCAACAAAGTTTTCATTTTGAATTTCCAGTTGGAGAAATTCGTTCCATCGAGTTTGCCAGACTCGTGGAGGTATGATTCTATACTGTTGTTCATTTTTGCCCAACTGAACACTCCAATTGGCCACCACTGGGCAAGTCCGATCTGCTTCCACCGAACAGATCAGGAACTTCACTGTGCCACCACTGGGCAAGTCTGATCTGCTGCCACTGAACAGATCAGGGACTTCACTGTGCCACCACTGGGCAAAACCGATCTGCTACAACTGAACAGATCAACAAGCAAGCTCCAACACGCGACCACCAGGCAAAGGCGATCTGCTTCCACCGAACAGATCAAGGCGTTGCACTGCGCCACCACCGGGAAAAAAAAAACTGATCTGCTTCCACCGAGAAGATCACAGAGCTCTGATTCGCCACCACCGGGCAGGTTCGATCTGCTACCTCTGAGCGGATCACGGAACCCCAATTCACCACCACTGGGCAGGTCCGATCCGAGCGGATCAACAAACCTCAATTCGCCACCACCAGGCAAATGAAATCTGCTACCACCGAGTAGAAATCTCCACGTGCCACCACCGGGAAACTCCGATCTGCAACAAAAATTGCAGATTTCCAGAGAGAAAGAGGTTGGCTCTATGGTGCTCTGAACAGCTACAAATCTGCGCCAATTGCAGAAAAGAAAAATTCACGATGTCCACGGAAATTGGTGTGTTTAACAGCCACGGATCCGTGCCAATTTAGTTATAATTTCGTTGGCGCGCTTATTAGCCCCAAACCCGCGCCAATGGGCACTCCTGTTCTTTAAAAAATCGCGCCTTTCTGTTTTGTTCTGTATTGGCGCGCCTGTCTTCAAAAAATCAACGCCAATTTCTCAACCCTTTCTCCGGCTCAGAGATGATCAGTCATCTGAGACCCTTCACTCCATGTGTTACTGCAGTTCCAGCTGATCACACAGACACATTTACATGTACTCCTACCACTACAGAAATGTAACTAATGATACATCCCTAAAAAAATATGAGGCTATCTCTACCCTAAGCTCTGATACCAAGATAAAAATCACACTTTGAATTAAATGAAGGAGTTGCAGCTCACAGGTGAGTACGGTACCTGGGAGACTGCACTCAAACAAAGAGGAGACTCTCACTCTTGTTCACACTCCTTACATCAAATGAATATTACAATATTAAATACATCACTGAAAAATAGGTAGTTGTAAACAACCTCATAAACTCTAGGAACTAATCCTAAACTAAGGAGATAAGTTACAACCATATAACCATTTCTCCATTATTTTTAACTTCAATTTCATAAATTTTCCATGTTTTAGATAATTTCATATTGTATTTTTAATTATATATATAATTAAACCATATCAAATGTCAAAAGCGTGTTTTTTGTTTTTTATTTAAAGGAAAAAAAAGTTATTACATATAGACGTATAGAAATTATAAAAAAATATGTCATTTTTATGGGATAAAATATTTTATGTGCATATCTTATTTAATTTTTCTGAAAGGTATATATTGAGTATTAAAGTAATTGTTGTGAACAAAATGTCATATTTAATATTTTTAGGAATTTGTAAATAAAAATATATATTAAAAATAAATATTAATATGTTAATTATTGATAATATTTTTTTTTAAATATTACTTTTTTGTTTTGAGTCTGAATCACCATTTGATAAGAGGTTTATATGGTTATGATGAAACTTATATATCACATGTATTACTTAGCATTTCAAAATGAAATGCAAAGTGTATATATGTGTATATGTATGGAAAGAATATATAAAATAGGATATTTTTATCAATTTTAGTAAAAAAATGAAACAAGTTCATTGAATCACTCTTAAAATATTTAATCATAATAGATATATGTAAGTTATGTATATAATAACGAGCTAAAACATACCAGTTGAATGTTTTACAAATAGGAGTTTAACAAAAGATATATTGAAATACACATTTATTGAGGTAAAATAAATTAATATATAAAGTTTTCAAAGTTTATTATTTTATTATATTATATTATAAATTACATAAATTATATATATATAATTTGAGTATGCTATTTAAAAGCACATTTTTCCTTTTAAAAAAGTAGATATTAAAAATTAAAGAGATAAAGTATATATACAGTAATCCTAAAATTAGATAATATTAATATATAATTTTATATTAAAAATAGATAATATTAATATATAATTTTATATTAAAAATAAAAAATGAGAAATGAATGGTTAAAACTATATATTTTAAATAAAAACAAATAAACGTTGACTTTCTATTTTTTTAAATAAATTTTTAAACCTAACATCACATTTATGAAATTTTTTAAACATAATATCATGAGTTACCTTAAAGATATATGTTCATATCTGCTCCAAATGAGAGTAAGTAAAACTTATATACTAACATATCATTATGTTAGTTTCTAGGTAGGAAATAAAACTTACATAATGTATTTCACATCTATAAATAAAAGTTCAATGTAAAAAATAAAAAATAATCTCTTCCACATATATGTTCTTTTCAATACACTTTGCATTGCATGTTGAGAGATGCCACATGTATGCATAAGAGTTAAAAGAAAGATGTTTTGTGATTACGCGTTCGATCTCATAACAGGTTGAAAATAACCAAGTATTGTCCACGACATAATGGGGTGGACAATGATTCCTCTCTTAAAAAATACCATATTTTCATGGTACTCAAGGTCACAAATGTTTCACTTTATTTTAAAATCATTTGATGAGATGATGCCCAAGTTGAGTTGTATATATAAAAATAATAAGTGGATTAAAAATGGAGCCCAAAACTGATATGATTCGAGAAAAAGCATCATAGGTGGATGGATATTACGAGTTTATGAAAAAGGAGTGATCTTGCAAACTCACCACATGATTTAGTGTATAAATAACTACAACTACAAAGAATCCCGGGGAAAAGGGTGTCGGATTGTAACCTCAAATGTTCAAAGGAAAGAGAATCGCGTGAAATCCGGCACATGTTGAATGTTGGAAATTTTTAAAGTTTCTCTCCAGTAGGGTATTGCCGAGTCCCAACCAATCTTACAGCCATTACCTCATGAGCTTACCCTTTCAAGCCGATGAACGTTCCGATATGATCCACCTTTCCATACTTATCCTTTCAAACCGATGAACGTTCCGATCTAACAACTCCTCCAAACCTATTCTAATTTTACGCTTATAAATATAATCTGAAGCTCCTATGACCATTATATGTAGCTTGTCCGTTTGCAATCTTTCAACACTGTCCAATTTTTTTTGAGGGTAATCATTATGAATCTCCTTTTAGCTATTACCGTAGATTTTGTTTAGCCTGAAGATTTCTAAGAATAGTCTAGGAACGCATTTAGTTTCGATTGATCGAATAATGATCAGCTCTCAAATTAGTACCCAATTTAGTCTGTTATGGATCAAACACAATGTCGGTTTAACTGCAAATCGCTAGATTCTGCTTCATCATGTTCCATATTCTCCTAGTCATCCGCAGGTGAAACAAAGCTTTGTTATGTTAATAGGCGTCCCTCCTCCTATTGGAATTGGGCACTTCAAGATTTTACTAATCAAAAAATTGATCCGTTTGAATTTAAAGATTAAAGATGCCAGTATATTCTCGTCGTTGCCGCAATATCAATGGATTGAATTCACACCACAAACTTCCATGCGTATCTAAATCGCATGTTTAAACCTTGTTTAATTTAATTTTTTACAAAGCTACAATAAAAATTTACCATGCCATTTGTTAATTGACACCTATCAGGATTAACCATAATGGGAAGACTACAAAATGTAACACACGCCTTACACATACACTCGGCATGCGAGTGGAAAGGTGTATTTCTGAATAAGATGATCATCCATTTCAAACCATTGGTAATGTGTGTCCAATTCTAAATAATAGGTGTCAGTGAGTTAAAAACTAACTTAGGAAGATAAAGGGTGTTTTCTCTTAACGACATGTTTAACACTTCTTTAAATTTCCTTGTAAAATACCCTATTATACATTTAGTTAGAAAGGAGAATTTTTCCTTAATCTCTTTCTCATTAAGCTAGAAAACATATGTTATCATTTAATATTTATTTTTTTCCCTACCAATAAACTTTGTGAATGTAACTATATTCATATTCTTTTAGGATGAAAATTTACAATGCCAATTAATTTCTATTTTTTTGAAGGATTATTTCTAATATGCACAAGTTTTTTGGCATTCACTCATTTTATGAATCTCCTCATTCCAATTCGAGAAGGATTATTTCCAATATGCATAATTTTTTGGCATTCACTCATTTTATGAACCTCCTAGCATGAGTTTTTTGGCATTCACTCATTTTATGAATCTTCTCATTTCAATTAGAGAAGGATTGTTTCAAGTATGCATAAGTTTTTTTGGCATTCACTCATTTTATGAACCTCCTCATTTCAATTGGCATTTAATAAGTTCTTTTGTGTTGACTTATATTTTTCATTGTACCAACTATTACAAGCTATCTTATTGTATATTTTTGTACCTATCTTGAAAGGATTATTACTTTATCCATATCAAAAGATTTCATAAAATTACATATATTTACAGATAGGTAAATTTCACTATTTTTCCACAATTTATTTTATATATAATGTTTAGCAAAGAAAAAATTAACATTTAAAGGAATTTGAAAAGCTTATCCATAATTATTAAATTCTCCATTTAATTAAATATACTATTCTATTATTTTCCAATAAATATATTCACTTTATACTATAGTCCCAGATCTCTCATTACTAAATTCACTATTTAATTAAATTTCCTTGTGAAAATAATCTATAGATTTGGAGCATATAAATTATGTAATTATAAAATTAATTCAAATATAGTATAAAATATAATTAGATATTGATATATAATGAGATGTCAATATACAATAATCTAATCATTATGAATTTTTTAAGTTGTTAGAAAATTTAATTTAAAGGAAGGAAAAAATAATTTTTTAAAATAATTTTTGAGTTTATGGATGATCTAATATATTAATAAATTTATAAGGGATTTTTATTTAGGGTAAGATTAAAAGAAAACAAAGATTAAAGTTAATAGTGTGTATATTTCTAATTATTTAAAAAATTTCAGTGATAAGAGGGATAGTTTGTATATTATTAATTATTTAAAAATTTTGAGTGATAAGAGGGATAGTGATAATGATAGTGATAGTGATAATGATGAAAGATTTTTCTACCAATTTAAAATTTAGATATGAAAGTATAGTATATTTTTTTTTGGATTTAATTATCTCGGAATAAGATGATCATCTGTTTCAAACCATTGGTGACTTGTCCAATTCGAAATAACAATTGTTGGTAGTTTAATTAAACTGTACATCAATTTCACTCTTTTGTGTTGTTAATAATAAATCGAAAAATAGGTATCTCTATAACTCCAAAAAACAGATTTCCATCACTTTCACCATTCATGCTCTTAATTATAACTTTGCCACTCCATCTCTGATTGTAATATAGAGGTTAACCACTCCATCTCTTATTGTAACCTTGAGGAATAACACCGCCACTCCATCTTGAGAATTTCAAAATGTCATTAAATATTTATTGTACTTATTAATCATTACCATTCCATCTATTATAATCAAAGGCTCCGTGGATGCATGCATTTCTTTCTTAGCACTTGGGTTGTTGGAATCGTTGAAGGATTCCTAGAGCTATTACTGGAAGGATTACTCTAAAGATTTGAAGCGGCTTCTCTCAGCTTCTATTTACTAAAAAAGGTGAAAAATCTTTCATAGCCTTCATTTTCTCTACATAGTGTTTTTTCAAGTTTCCTTCAAGATGCATTGGAGGAACCCTTTCTTAGTGATTGGGTTGTTGGAATTGTTGAAGGATTACTGGAAGGATTGGTGCAAGGATTATTGGAATGATTTGAAGGGGCTTCTCTCGGCTTCTATCTGCTAAGAAATGTGCACAATTTGTTACCTAGATTTGTTTTCAATGGCCATCGTTAACCAGATTTGTCATTCCTCTAATGCGGAATGGCTTTGTTCATTTCTGCTAATGTCTTGTTGAAATTAAATTTAAATTATAAATGAAAAGAACGCTTACATGATGCTAATATTAGTTCTTATTTTTAAATTCTTGTAAGCCCTACAATTAAATTTCTATTATTATATAATTAGATATACAATTGTTTTTCTACAATATTATTTTTTATATATTTTGTATAAAAAAATGATATGATAGGTTTCTCTATCTATCTATCAAATACAATTATTTGTCTCTAATATTATTTTGTATAAAAAGAATGATATGATAGGTTTCTCTATCTATCTATCAAGATCGATTGGGTTTGGTGAGAGGGAAGTTATATGTTAAACACACATGGGTAGCAAGAACAATATGAAAGATAAAACATGCAAGTACAATTTTTATTGACAAATGATATACATTTATAGTACATTATGTGATCGTTGGGTTTCACATCCCAAGGTCTCTTGGACTACTTTGTCTATTCAGCTTCCACACTAACCCATTGAGGATTAGGTGTCCAACATTCCCCCCCTTAATCTGAAGTGTTATCTATGAGTCCAAGAAGAGAGCTATAATACAAAATGTGCAAAAATGAATGGCAACACTAGCCTGAATGTGCTCTCTGAAATGTTGGTATAAAGGGTGGTGGTTTAAGGATGACCACCAACACTGGAACGCTTAGTGCAGTTCCCGAAACTCTTCCAAAACTGGCAAGAAACTGAAGTTTTCTGCTAGAGGAAGTGCTCCTATTGTTTTGAAGAGGGAAACCTTCAATCAGAGGTCTCACCCCACATAAAAGGGAGAACTTCAACCTGAAAAGGGAAGTCTCAACCTGTGATGGTTTAAGGATGACCAACAACTCTGGAATGCTTAATGCAATTCCTGGAACTCTTCCAAAACTGGCAAGAAGATGGAGTCTTCTGCTAGAGGAAGTGTCCCCAATTTTGTTCCTGGAATTCTTCCGAAGCTGCCAAGAAGCTGAATTCTTCTGCTAGAGGAAGTGTCCCAGATTGCTAATTGAAGGCATGTTCACGAGCATCTTTGTTTCTGGCTACAACTCTGAAACTGGTGTGGCAGGTTGTGGCTCAAGCTTGCTTGATGTGACTTTGAAGCTTGTAGATGACCATCATTTGCCCCCTTATCAGATACAAGGTGAGATGATGGAGAAAACTCAACTACAAGATTGTTCAATACTTTAGAACAAGTTCTGACATGTGTTTGGAATATCTTCTTGGCTGTTGATGCCCATTGCCAAGAAGCGATCCATCCAAGATGGATCTTTTTTCTTGCAAGACGTTTGTTTCTGAATCATCTATGTGAAGAATGGCTGGTTTTATGATAGTGCTTACATGGAAGAAGATCAAAACAGTGGTCTTTCAGATGGCCAACTCGGTCACAGTGTTGGCATTTTATAATCTGTTGTTGTTGTTGTTGCTATGGAAGAGGAGCAGAATCTGGAACAACTTGAGGTAAACTATCATGAGGAGCAGGTGAACTGTCATGAATGAATCCAGCACTCTGAAACAGAATGGGCTTTGAGTAGTCTGGAATATGAAAGGACAAGTCCTTGTCATATCCAAGACCAGTTCTGTGCTTGTTGTGGACACGCTGTTCCCAAGGTCTGATGATGGGCTTGGGAAGTGCATATTGAGTTTCTGCATCTGCATGTACAATTACTGCTTTATTGGGCACTGGATCTAAATGAACATGAAAAATATTGACTTGTTGTTTATGGGAGTCTGTTTCATTGCTCTGAACAGAAACATGTTCATAATGACTCTTTTGTTTTAGTTCTTCTTGTTGTAGCTGAGATTCAAGCTGCAAAAAATCGATCTTTTGCTGTGCATTTTTTTGACATGTCTGAATTTCAGAGAGAGAGCCTTCGCTGATTTGTAATGTGTCATCAACAGTAGATTGTATAAGAGTTTTCATGAACTCTAATACTTTAGTAATTGTAGTCATTTTTTCATATCCTCCCAATAATGATATGTTTTGGTTAGATTCTTCTTCAATTTCTTCGGACTTTTTTGATTGCTTTCTTGAAGAATCTATGTTTGTCACCAATTTCTCATAGCCTCCCATAAATGATATTTTTTGGTTAGGCTCTTCTTTAATTTCCTCCTTAGGTTTGTCAGGGTATTGACATAACACTCTTAAAACAGAATCTGCAGATTTCTTAGATTTTGAAGAAATGTTACTATTTTCCTTATCATTTCCCGGATTTTCTTTTGAAATAGTAGACTCAGCCTATATTCGCCTAAAGAGAGCAACAATGTCATGTTCAACAGATGAGTTAGATGATTTATTCATATTTGGATTAGATCCATCATTAAGAGATGACATTGGAGATCTCCTTGCATATGTAGATGATGATCTCCGAGAATGGTGATGATCTCTTTTACTGTGGTTTACATTATCAGTTTCTCCAATAACATTCTCTGAATCAAAATTATTCGGTACCTTTTTAGCACCATTGTTCTCCTGCTTTCTGTTCCGAATACGCCCTCATTCCTTTTTAACTGCAGAAATTGGAATTGGGGACTGTCTATTGAAATTAGAGGGCATTCTCCTTGGGAAGGAACTGTTGCTTAATGCCATGTGTTCTACATGTGATGAGGAAAAATCAGTTGCTCTCCTCCTGTTTCCTGATGAATGAGATGCTCCAAAAGAAAACATTTGACTCCCATCTGCAAGCTTTTTAATAGTGGTGATGTCGCGCTCTGTTTTGCACATGACTCTCACTCCACTTAAACCTATTGGAAAATCCCCTCGAAGACCATTGTTAGCTTGACCTGGGCCCAATATTGGGTGACCACTGCGGTAACAGGGTATGAAAATTGACAGCATTGTCATCTTCAGTACAGAACGAGGATGAATCTGCAATCCTCAGTAATACCCAAAAACGAACATGTGGGCAACGCCTTTGAAATTAAATAATGAACATAATCCGTAGTCACATTAACTAAATGGTTGATTGCAGTCGAGCGGATTCCAAGTAGTTGAGCAGATTAATGAAAAGGTTGATTATCGCTGAGTGGATGCCAAGTGCTGAAGTTTTGGCAAAATGGCGCTGATATGGTAATTGAGTTGGGACAAGCTGCAAACGGTTCAATGGAGCAGAGCGGTGGCAATCATTAATGTCAGCAAATTGGCAGAGCTCAAGTGTCCAGGAGCATTAGGTTTCCTTGGGAAGATAAAATGCCCAAGCCAGAATAGGAATTCTGAGATTTCGTTTTGAATCAAAACCAGCGTTACATATTAAAACTGCATGAGATGCCAGGCCAACATTTTCAATGAGATGTCAGCTGGGACAGTGCTGATATAACGTATATGGACAGTGTGTTAGAGACCAAAAATAGAGACCAGACACAGGCAGAGGAGGAAGGTCAGAACTGGTTTCAGATTTGACAACACTGACATGTGCAAAGTGCGCTCAATAAAATGGAACGGCCAAAGGAATTTATAATCACCATTACACACAAAACTGAACAAGTAAATGTAGAAAACTAAATGTTGAGCTTGATTAGACCATAAAACTCATGGAAGACCACACATCATACCGAACAACATTATATACCAGCGTAGCATTGTATATTCATGTGCAGATTGAGATGTGGGGGCCTTCATCATTTCTTTAAACTTCGAAATGATATGTTGGATCTCGTCATTCACATTTAAAGCCTAAGAAGCATGGTCTCATTATCACTGGCTCTCTCCATCATCCTCTATATAGTAGATTGTGATTGTCGGCATACCTGTCCGTGTGGAAGAGGAAGAGTCGCCTCGAGCTACTCCAGAAGATGCCCTTGTCAGGAACCACACTATGAAGCCCTCAAATGCCCGGTCTTCTGATATAGCGCTGTCCAGAAATGCTTGTCTCCACTCCAGTCTACAGTAAACAAGAATTCGTCAAACATGTCCCATACATATGGCTGTAGGTATTTTGTGTACTTCTAATTTTTCAAGCAGTGGTTTATAGCAGTTTAATAATGGCCAAAGGTTGGTGTTCCAACCACAGTATATAACAACCAACAATTAATAAAGATGAACAACTCAAACATATCACTTTAATGAGTAAACTTTAATCAGCACGATGATAAACATCTCCATCACAGATAACTCCAGCGGGTTTGATGTTCTCGTCAATCGCAGCATCTGCGTTTTTTTTATGTCCTTCCTCACTGGTAGTATCTGCCTTTTCATGTGTTTCGATTTTGTTCTCCAAGCATCACCTCAAATGGTGGATACAAACGACCATCTAATTTCAAATCTATCAACCCAGGCTAGAGCAATCATTCACGAGTGTATATTCTCTTGAATTTCAATTGAATTCCCATTATAGAAACCAAAGCATCATCACTCAAGACAACAATTTATTTATTGTAGCTGCAGATGAACCTCAATTAACAAAGTTCAATGATGAATAAGTGATAGGCAGGCATTCTCAAACACATTTAATGAGTAAACCTGGTGGAGCAATATATTAGCAGAGTATAGCAGCATTCAACATACTTCAGACTTTGATGGTAGTGTTCAAGAAATTATTTAAGAACAACCTCGTTCCTCGTTCCTGCGTGGAGGCATTAGATACGAATCCCAAACTGGTGACCAGAATCCCTGAGCAGCGTACAAATTTAGAATACCTGTATTTCTTACAAAGTAGGAGCAGCGCACAAATCATCTGTTCAACCCAGCATGACAATATTCCACCGAAACTTCTTCAGAAAATATTCCAGTGCTGAAGTCGTTCCTCTCTCAATGCTTTCTGAATTTAGGCAGGAAGACTGCGCAGTACACAGAGAGGACAAAACAAACTCACATAAAATGACCACAAAAATTAGTGGCTTAAATTGGAGCAAGACCAGTAATCGCCTGCTCTGATACCATGCTAAACACACATAGGCAGCAAGAACAATATGAAAGATAAAACATGCAAGTACAATTTTTATTGACAAATGATATACATTTATAGTACATTATGTGACCGTTGAGTTTCACATCCCAAGGTCTCTTGGACTACTTTGTCTATTTAGCTTCCACACTAACCCATTGAGGATTAGATGTCCAACATTATACCCTAACAGTCTCTGTTTAACATAGGGAAACTATGTAGATAAAGATTTAACATTATGAAGCATTAGGAATTACAGGGCATAAGGGGAACTGAATATCATAGGGTTATAGGTTGGAGAATCCAAGTGAAATATATACTAGAGATGGAGTATTTCATGAGTTAGGGAAAGCAGAGAAAGAAATGAATGTAGGTGGCAAAGGTGAGGTCACAATGCAGATCCCAAACAAATCCTAAAACAGTGGGAACCCATAAAATGGGCAACTAGAAATCCCTGAATTGGAGATTGAGATATAAAATCTATTTTAGCTTGCAATTTAGGGTTGACAGAAAAACCTAAAGCGTGAAGCTACATAAATTTTATAATAGATGGAACCAAAATAGTGATTCTAGGTATCATAATAGTGTCTTTGTTAGCCCGAACTCTGCTTGCAGATATATGAAACTGATGGTGGCAAGAAAAACGACTCTATTGAGATGGACAAGTCTCTAGTCATACTGATGGTGGCAACAAAAACAACTCTATCGAGATGGAGAAGTCTCCAATCATAGACAACCTCCTTGGCAAGACCTCCCACAAAAATGGACATATTGCCACACCGTTGATTAACTTATCACATAAGTCATCAAGTATGTAACAAAGATAGATGCATTGAAAAAACCTTTAGATTATTGGTGCTTACCGGACTTTTGGTGCTTACGGGATTTCGGTTCACAGTTTATGTTGCGGAATAACACACTACTACACTAAGGGCACTTTTGAGACATTTTTTTAAGAAAAAAGAAATCTTTTGTCTCAAAAACTCATTTTTTATTTTAGTTATTTTACATTAAAAATTAATATCAATTTATTTGTCTTAAATATAAACTTTAAGACAAAAATAGGCTGAGACAAAAATAGTTTAAGACAAAACTTTATATTTAAGACAAAAATAGCTTAAGACAAAAATATTTTAAGACAAGAGTAGTTTGAGACAAAAATATGTTAAGACAAAACTTTATATTTAAGACAAAAATAATTTAAGACGAAAATATTTTGAGACAAAACTTTATATTTAAGACAAAAGTAGTTTGAGACAAAAATTTAAAGACAAAACTTTATATTTAAGACAAAAATAGCTTAAGGTAAAATTATTTTAAGACAAAACTTTATATTTAAGACAAAATCATTTTGAGACAAAAATATTTTAAGACAAAAATTTATATTTAATACAATGACCACTTTAGATCAAACCTATGTTTAATACGATATTTCACTTCGAATGGAAATGGAGGGCAGCGCTGAGTTTTAGGGTGATCTGCGCACGCGTTCTGAACTGGAGCTCCCGCGCCCCTGCTTCCTCAGCCCCTGCAGCCCTTCACAAGCCCCCTACCTGGCAGCCCCTACTGCTGGGTTCTCAATCCTTCCCAGCATCCCCGCAATCGGGCTCTGCCTCCCTCCTCCGGCCAGTGCTATTGCTGGCACAACGTCCGCGTCTGGGTTTTGCGATTGCAAAGGAGTGTAGCCGCTGAAATGAGTGCATCTAGGGGTGGGGAGCCTTCTCCCACCCCACCAATCTCTTCAAAAGAAGCATTCAGAAGATTTCTCTCGCAGAAAGGGAAGAAAAGTTTGATTCCAGAAGTCCCAAAATTCATTAAAAAACTGGAGGAAATTCCTGAGATCTCCCTGCCAGAAGACCAACCGATAAAAATCGCCCTAGCCCTTGCTGATAAAGGGTTGGTAGGACAATTTATGGGATGCTGTCCCTCTACAAAAATAATAGATGTCTGGATCCAACGCAACTAGAGGCCCCAGCTGGAAAACAATGTGATCTGCTATGTTTTCAGAAGAGGGTATTTCATTTTCCAGTTCACCTCCATAGAAGATCGAGATTAGGTTTTCAGAAACGACCCCTATTTTATGGGAAATTAGGGTCTGTATCTTAATAAGTGGACCCCCAACTTCGATCCCTCAATCGATACCCCTAAAGAGGTCCCAGTCTAGGTCCGGCTTCCCAATCTTCCGATCCATTGCTGGAGCTATAACACGTTGCAAAAGATTGGAAATGGCCTAGGCCGTTTCATTGACAAAGCAGATAACAAGGGCCAATATACCTGCGCAAGAATCTATGTGGAAGTCGGTCTGGAAGCTGGACTGACCGAAGTGGTAAAACTTACAGTCAAAGAATGGCATCACTATCAAAAATTGGATTACGAGCAACTATCTTTCAAATGCAGAACTAGTCACGAAAATGGACACTTCCAACGAAATTTCCCAAAAGCTCCAACTAGGGACAAAGTGGACAAAGAAGGATGGAAAGAAATCAAAAAGGGCAAGGCAGTCCCAAAACCAACTAAGAAGAAAATTTCAGGGCCATTGGTTAAGCCCCGACCTAAACCAAAATACAAAGAAGTTCCAAAAGAGGGTTCTTCCTCTGGGGTAAAGACAGATGCCATTGGAACCCAAGAGGAACTAGAATACCCGTCAAAGAAAGTGAAAGAAGCAGAGGCAAAGTCAACTCTTCCTCCATCAGAGGATGAACAAAGGGAAAAAGAAGAAAATGGCGAGTGCATCAATCCAGGCTCTAATTCTGAGGGAGATTCTGCAGATGGAGTCTCAGATCCAGACAGCTCGCGAGTCACTCCTATCAAGTTGGCTAGGGGTCGAAAGTCCAAGAAGAAACAGAGAGAGGAACAAACTTATCTAGATGCTCTCAAAGGCTCTCAGAAAACTCTCAAAGGAATGATGAATACCATATCTAGGCACAAGTATGGCCAGGCTCCAAAAGGAGCCACAACCTTCCAAGCCAGTAAATAATGAAATATGTCTCCTGGAATTGCAAAGGGTTAGGCAATAGGTTGAAAGAAGCTTTGAAAGACATTGTAAGGATGTACTCGCCTGCAATCCTTCTCATCCAGGAGACAAAACTGGAGGACCTTCTACTCCTCCAAGCAAGCAAAGCATTCTAGCATAAAGGCCAAGGGAGAGCAGTCAGCGCCAGAGGCACCTCTGGAGGGATTGCCTCCTTTGGGGACAACTCCAAATATGATCTGATTGACGAAGAATGTTTCCCCCATTGGCTACTCACTAAGCTCCTCCATAAAGAATCTGGACACCAAGTAAGTATGTTCAATCTTTATGCTCGGTGTTACCATCTGAGAAAAAAATTTGTTGGGACTCGCTCCAGTCCTATATTTTCTTGCACAACCCAGAAAATATTATTATTTCAGGTGATCTAAATGTTACGCTAGCTGCAGAAGAGAAAAAGGGGGGCTCACTTGTCAGGGACCCAGCTAGAGAATGGGTTGAAGACCTTATTTTAGATTGGGAGCTGGAGGATATGAAGCCTACATCTGGGAAATTCACCTGGTCAAACAAAAGGATAGGCCCTGACCACATTGCTGCTCATCTGGACAGATTTCTAGTCCAATCCTCCTTCTTGACTTGTGGTCTAATTGCCACCTCTAAAATTCTACTGAGCTACACCTCTGACCATAAACCCATTCTGCTTGAGCTCTCCTTGGATGGAAATCTTGGCCCCATTCCCTTTAGACTCACTTCTCTATGGATTCATCAAGAAGGATTACAGGAGGTGGTCTCCGAGGTCTGGAACCAGCAAGTTCAAGGATCCCCTTTCTTTGCATGGGAATAAAAAATGAGGAGACTTAGAAGGGAGCTCAAGGAGTGGGCTAAAAGGTTGAAAACACCCATTACCAAAAGAAAGGAGATGCATGACAGTTTAGCAGGCCATCAATTAACAATAGAGAATTTTGATGTAACTCAAATCCTTCTTCAAAAAGAAGTAGAGTTGCAAAAGGATCTCCATAGAGCAAGTAGGGATGAAGAAGAGCTCTGGAGACAGAAGTCCAGAAATCTTTGGTTACAGGGCAGAGACAAAAATACAAGCTACTTCCATAAGCAAGCTGAAGCACGCAAGCACTTCAAAACAGTAAATCAAATTCACTATCCAAGCACTGTGGTTAAAGATTATGAAGGCATAAAGCAAGCAGCCCACTCCTTCTTCAAAGATCTTTACTCTGCCCCGGAAGACCATCCTATCGATTCTCAAGCCTATTCGATTGATCTTATTCCTCACTGTGTTCAAGATTCTGACAATATTATGCTGACTGCTCCATCAGTATGAATGAGATTAAAGAAGATTTGGATTGCATGGATCTGGATAAAGCCCCGAGCCCTGTTGGGTTCACTGCAAGGTTCTACCTGACTTGTTGGCCTACAATTAAAAAACACCTTCTGAGAATGATCCGTAAATCTCAGGCTTGCACCAAGATTGGAGGCAGTACCAACTCGGTCTTCCTTGCCTTAATTCCGAAAGACAAAGGTGCCACCGATTTCAGTAGATTCAGGCCCATCTCTTTGTGTAATAAAAGTTATAAGCTGATTACAAAAATAATAGCCAACCGTATTAAGAAAATTCTGCCGGTCATCATCCTTGAAAACCAAGGAGGATTCATAAAAGGGAGAAAGATTCTTGACAATATTGTGCTAGTGCAAGAAGCAATTCATTCAAGCTGTCATTGAAAAGAGAAAGGCATGGTGATTAAGCTAGATTTGACAAATGCCTTTGACAGGGTGAGACATGATTTCCTGTTTTTTGTGATGGAGAAATTTGGCTTCTCAAAAGTTCTCATAACTTGGGTGAAAGCCTGCATTGCCTCCACTTAGATAGTGCCTCTGGTTAATGGTCATTCAACAGAATTTTTCCAGGCCTCGAGGGGGCTAAGACAAGGTTGCCCTTTGTCCCCACTTCTTTACGCCATTCAAGCTTCGGTGTTCAGCTTCCAGCTAGAATACTGTCAACAGATCCAAACTCTGCCAGGCCTGAGAATGGCTCACCGTGTTAAAGACATAAATCATGCCCACTTTGCTGATGATACATTATTGCTTGGAGAAGCTAGCATAAATTCTTCTAGAACCTTCAAGAACGAACTGGACATTTATATAGAGGTTTTAGGCAGCAAGATTAATTATCTAAAAAGCATGATCTATGGTTGGAATTTCTCGATCAAAGATTTGATAGACATAGCAAGGCTATTAGAAATGGAAAGAACCCTGACCTAGGAGTCATTTAAGTATCTTGGGATCCCAATCTTCAAATCAAATCCTAAGGTAGCTCACTGGATGCCCCTGCTAGACAAGATAAAACTTAGAATACAAGCTTGGGGAGCCTCATGGTTGAATAATGCTAGGAAGGTAATCCTTATGAAATCTGTTCTCATAAGTCTCCCAGTTTATCAGAAATCCATTCTACTAGCCCCTAAAACCTTTATTAGTAAAGTGGATGGTCTCCTGAGAAGATTTCTATGGGAGGGAGGGAAAAATAATGAAAGAAGGCTCCATTTAGTTAATTGGGACACTATTAAGAAGCCATTATTGGAAGGAGGTCTCAAAATGCAGGATATGGTAACCTAAAATCTTTCTCTGGGCTCCAAGCTCCTTTGGAACATTGTTTCTGGGAATCCTAGTTGGTGCAAGAGAGTTCTATGGAAAAAATATTTTCATGGGCAGCATTTGAGGTGCTTGGACCAGCCTCCTAGAGTTTCCAAAGGATCACCAGTTTTCAAACTTTATCTCACTGCTTTGAAACTTTTCAGTCATAACCTTTATTGGATCCCAGGTAATGGGAAAAAAATAAAAATTTGGGAAGATTCGATTCTTGGAGATCAGCCCTTGAATCAGATGACAGAACTGGAAGATATCAAATCTTGGCTTCAGGCTAGCAATCTGGAAACCCTTTGGGACATCTCCAATTGGACAAATGATGAAAAACGTCTATGGGATGGTTGGAATTTGGGGGAGGTCCCTCATTGGCTAGATGGTGAAGCCAATTTATTGTTGGATTTGCTCCAAGGAAAATCTCCCTTAAAGGCCTCTTCTAAGGACAAAAGAGGGTGGGGTTCTCTTTCAGGCTCTTACTCAGTAGCATAAGGTTACAAAAGTATGATGGCTATCCCTAGCATCCCACCAGAGCCAACTCAGTGGAAATTTATTTGGTCTTTTCCTGCTCTCCCCAAAATTGACTTCTTTTGCTCGACTTTGGCACATAAAAGTATCCTCACTAGAGATAACCTAAGGAAGCATGGAATGGAAGGTCCCTCCAAGTGCCCTCTTTGTGCATCGGATGAAGAAACGGCTAACCACCTGTTCTTATTGTGCCCCTTTGCTCAAGAAGTTTGGAAGGGTGTCCTGATGTTAGGACCTGACAAGGTAGAGCTTCCAGGAAATATTCAGGACTTGATAAGAAACTGGGCCAAGTTATCCCCGTTCTGTCTCTCCCAAAAAATCCTTCTCAAAACTAGTTGGATGTGGATCCCAAAATTCACATGCTAGAAACTGTGGTTGGAGAGGAACAACAAAATATTTAGGGAGGAGAGTTGTAACCTACTCAAAATTATCACTAAGATCAAAGCTCTGTTAGGGGAGGCCTTAGAAACCAAACCCACCATAAGAAATGGCATGATTTTGGACAGTGAGGAAGATCAATGGTTAAAAGAGCTTGTTCCAAATCATCAGAGTAGATCCATTCCTCCTGCTAAAGCCCGTTCTCATTGGGAAATTCATCTGGAAGAACAGGAATTCATCAAATGGAGATTTTCTTTGGATGATCACTGCCTATTCTTCTATGGGGCCTCTAAAGGTAACCCAGGAAAGGCGGGTGGCGGGGGAGTTATCTTAAGCCTAGGTGGCTCAACTGAGCTGCACTTTGCTTGGGCTCTAGGGCATGAAACAAACAACAGAGCAGAGGTTCTTGCTCTATGGCAGGGTCTCAATCTAGCTATCAAGAGGAATCTCCTCTCCATCTCAGTCTTTGGAGACTCCAGACTAATTATACACGCTATGAACTCTCAAAAGATCCCTTCTCAGGTGCAGTTAGCCCCCATCCTCAAAAAGATCAGACTACTGTTGCCCAAGTTCCACAAAATCTCCTTCTATCATGTTCTGAGGAAGTTAAACTCATAGGCAGACTTGGCAGCCAACCTAGGCTCTCTCAGGAGCAGGAGATCTCTGTTAGTAAATGCTGTTGAATCGGACTGCAACATTCCTTAATTTTGGAGTTGTCTGGGCCTCTGTTCCTTTAAGCATTTCACTGATTCAGATTCTCCAGACTTCAGGACCGAACCTGAGCCGGCTACTCTTAGGAAATGCAGACTCATCCACAAGGGAAAATTCAAAATGCAACTGTGGCATTTTCGATCTTTGTTCATCATTGGAACTCATTGTTGCATCTGGGTAGGTGCTAGGGAGTTCACGAGGGCCTCTTCAAGGCCAATTTACCACTCTTGGAATTCTTGAACACTATATAACACTCCGCCAGACATTTCAAAAAGAAAACACATTGATTCTTGGGATGATATGGCACTCCGGTGCGTTGGATCTCCTCTCTGCAAGCTAGGAAGTAGAGCTACATCATGAAAAGAAAAAGCAGTGGAATTTAAAGGCACCATTCTGAAACCAAATCAAGTTCTTTTTCAAACCTCTATCTACATTCACAATGTAACTCATTCGGCAAACCATTCAGAAGCAAAATCTTCTTTCCCCGCTGACAAGGAAATACAGCGTTTCAGTGTTAAAGTCCTCGGCAGCTGATTTGCCGAATTTTAAATAAAAACTAACCTTTTATGTCGAAAAAAAAAAGAAAATGGAGAGCGGAGCGCTTAGGGTTTGACGCTGCTCTGCAGTTGGCAGACCTTCACAGACTACGTCGTTCTGCCATTAACCTTCAGCCATAAGGTAGCTACAACACAATAAGGAACAGCCATTGCGCAATGGAATCCCCTCAGGGGGAGGACATGATGCCTCCCCCCACTGATACGGAAAATGGCCTGTGACAGACTGAAAATGTCAGGATGGACCAACAAATAACAACACAAATGAAGAACCACGAATGACGTCAAACACTTGCAAGCTGGTAGCAGTTGATAGACCCAAAATCGAGCTCCCAAGTTAGCGCATCAACACTCCGATCTAGTTTATGAGGGATCATGCTTTGATAGGAAAGTTCATAGGCCTTTGGCCAATGGAGAAAGATTTGCATGGCTGGATCGCAGCCAAATGGAAGACAAAAGGGCATATAACACTGCAGTTAGGGCCTAAGGGCTTCTTTACTACCATTTTCAATCGTCTAGAGGACCGAAACAGGGTATTGGATGGAGGACAATATTTCTTCAACGCAACAGGGCTATACCTAGGAGGATGGATCAAATGCTTTAACCCAGACAAAGAAGATCTGAGCTGGGCCCCGATGTGGTTCCGCCTTTATTCTCTCCCTCTAGAGTATTGGGACGAAGACTGTTTGCGAGACATTGGGAATGGTTTAGGCAAATTCATCAAAGTGGCAGAGGAGACAAAGCTGAAGTGATACACCTCCTATGCGCAGATCTGTGTGTACATGCACCTCAGCAAAGCTCTCCCAGACGCGGTAAGCCTCTATCATGATGATTATGAATGGTTACAAACAATAGATTACGAGCATGTACCATTCCGCTGTTGAAAATGCCACGCCCTGGGCCATTTGTTCCCAGACTGTCCCTCCAATATGAAATCCATGACCACCCCTTCAATGGACAAATCTGACTCGGATGGGTTCACAAAAGTTCCCAATCGCAAAAAGACCCATAAAAAGCCCTATACCTTAGTCAAAAAACCTATCACCAGCACCTCCTTGCCTTCAACAAGCAACAACTTTGAAATCCTGCTCTAGTCGGAGGTTCATATTTTAGATAATCATAAACAACCTGAAGCCATTCTTAAGACTTCCGCCCATTCTGCTCCATCAAGCTCAAAGAAAGCCCTAACTTCTAAGCAACCCGCAGACACCACAACGCCCTCTCCTATTAACATGTATAAAAGGACTACTCAAGGTATGGAGGTAGATAACACTCAGATGCAGGTCATGATTTTAGATTATACAGAGGCAGAGCAGGAAATAGTACAGCACATGGAAGAGGAATTAGAGAGCTTCGACATCGGAGATCTAGATATACTAGGACTTGAACATGCTTGTAAGAAAAAGGAATATGACAAAATTCCTGAGCGATAGCTGGAGAGCTTAGAAGTAATTCTCTCAAGAGCACAGAAGCAAAGATCATTAGACGTCCAAACTGGTAGTCAGTGGGATGGAAGAAATATTTTCAAAGACAACAAGAAACAAGGACAGAGAATTGATCTTCAGAGAACCATCCGCATAGGGGAGATGCTGGTGGAATCTGGAAGATACTCCAACCTCACCAAATACTATAATCCCCTTCCTAATTGTGAATCATGAAGCTCATCTCATTGAAAATCAGAGGGCTCAACAGCTCAGGGAAGGGACAATTAATAAAGAACATGCTACAACAGGAAAAGCCTCAAATTCTCTTCTTGCAGGAGACCAAGTGTAATTCCACAACATTGGATCAGATCCTTGCCAAGGCGTGGCTAGGAAGTAAAGAAGTGGTGGTGGAAGCCAAGGGAGCCTTCGTTTAGGATGATAGAGCTATAAAACTTACCAACATACATGCCAGTAAACACTTTATTCAGGTCAAGTTTCATTTAAAAGGGAAAAATGTTCATGGACACTTAACTAATGTCTACTTCCCCCAGGAGGCAACAAACAAAGTAGACACATTGAACACCCTAACTCAGATCAACTCAGAAAGATCCCACCCACTTTGGATCACACGAGGGGACTTCAACATGATTACAGGATTGGAGGAAAAAATAAGAGGACGGATCAAGCTAGACTACAAAAGCACGCACTTCAAAAACTACATTCATAACAACAAGCTTATAGATATGGAATTCAACAATGGCGTTTATACTTGGAACAAGAAGCGTGCAGATGCCCACCAAATTGCATCTCGTTTAGATAGATTCCCGATCTTTGATAATGCAATACATCTTGGCGGAGATCTCTTGGCCTCTATATTGCCACTCTCTGGCTCGGACCATTGGCCTATTAGGCTTCACTGGCAAAGACTAGGAGTCAACGTTCGTAGGCCCTTTCACTTTGAAGCCTTTTGGCTTAATCACCTCGATTTTCATAACCTGATAACAGAGACATGGAGAAATTTCACACCACCAGAAGGCGCAAAAATGTACAAGTTCCAATGTCGACCTTTTGATCGCGCACGAGATTTTGAACTGGAGCTCCCGTGCCCCTGCAACCTTGCCTCCTGCAGCCCTCCGCAGGCCTCCCGCCTCGCAGCCCCTGCTGCTGGGCCTCCAGTCTTCCTCCCCGGCACCCCCGCAGTGAGGCTCTGCTCTCCTCCTCTGGCCAATGCTACGACTAGCTCCCTTCTGGCCTTTCCATGGCTAGGATCGACCCATCCCAGTTGCAAGACAATGAAGACCAGGCTGAGATCTTCCCCTCTCTCATTTCTGGAAATGCTACCATCCGAAACAAACCCACAGCTTCAAAGTTCGTCAAGAAACTAGCTAACATCCTAGAAATCTCCCAAGGAAGGCAACGATCTCTCTAGTAGAGAGAGGTCTGGTTGGACAATTTACTGGCTCATGGCCCTCTGCCAGAGCTGTATAGAAATGGGTGGAGTGCAACTGGAACATGAACATTGAAGGAAAAATCGCAATAAGATTCTGTGGAAGGGGTTACTACACATTCCTCTTTGAAACCAAAGAAGACCGGAATCTCATCTCCAGAAATGGTCCCTACTTCATGGATTCGAGAGGTCTCTACCTGAATAGATGGTCCCCTGACTTCGACCCAGAAATGGATATACCTAATGCAGTCCCGGTTTGGGTTCGCTTGCCCCATCTCCCTTTTCATTGCTGGGGAGATGAATCGGTAAAAGCCATTGGGAACGCTGTCGGAAAATACATCGATAGATGCGACCCAAAGGACAACATGCACATATGTGCAAGGATCTGTGTTGAAGTCGACTTAGGAAAGGGCCTTCCAGAAGCAATCAAGATCAAAGTGGACCAATGGACCCATATTCAGCAGCTGGACTACGAACAAATCCCGTTCAAATGTAAGGTATGCCATGAATATGGTCATTTTTCTAATAGGTGTAGTAAACTAAAAGAAAAAGAAAGGAATGAAAATGTTGAAGCTAGTGAAGACACATGGGAACAAGTCAAAAAAGAAAGGAAACCGAAAACAGTCTGGCCCAAAACCAAAGCCTCCCCCAGAAATCCAAGCTGCATCCTTCCCCCCCCCCCCCCCCCATCTTGACTCAGCCATTACCCTCTACATAAAACCCTTTTTAATCTTTGGAGGAAGAAGACCCCTCATTCCCCCACTCCCCTCCTGATCCCCAGGAGCCCCCTCTCCCTGAAAGCCAATGCCAAGACACTATCGAATCCTCATTGCCTCTTACTATTTCCTCTCAGCCTCTTCTTGATCCTCCCCTCAACAGAATCACCAGAAGCTCATCTAAAGATCACGGGGTTTCTAGTGAACCCTCCAAAAAACTTGGCCCAGGCAGGAAATCTGCTAAGCAGCAAAGGGATGAGAACGCGCAAAAGGACATAGAAATGGGAATGCAGACACCCATAGAAACTTATATCCTAGGGCAGCATGACAAAAAAGCTATCAACAAGGACCAAGGGGGACGAGCACCTCCCCGCATACCACATATCCAATGATGAAAATATTGTCTTGGAACATTAGGTGACTTTGGCACCCCTCTAAGGTAGCATCCCTAAGGTATCTTATCATTTTTGTGAAGCCAGGAATTATTATGTTACAAGAAACCAAACAAAACCACAAGGAAATGAATAAAGTCATTGAGCAGCATAGACAATATAGAGGAAGCATTAGTGAGGCAAGAGGAGCCTCAGGAGGAATAACAACAATTTGGAATCAAGGTATATGGAACTGTATTTTGGAAACAATAAATCAACACTAGATCAAAACAACTCTAGAAAATAAAGCAGATCAGCAAGCCATTATCATCTACAACATCTATGTGCTAAATCACTGCAAAGATAAGGAGAAAAGGGGAGGCAGTTTTACGCCTGATCCATATAGAATACAGTTGGAAAATATCATGCAGGAGCATGATCTTATGGATGTCCCTCCAAAAAACCGTAGATACACCTGGAACAACCGCAGGATGGGTGCTGGTAACATCATGGAGTAGTTGGACAGAATTCTCATCAATATTACACTTCTCTCTGCTTTCTCCGTCGAATATGCTAACATTCTAACGTGCTATGCCTCCGACCACTTCTCAATAACTCTAATGCTGGAAAATCATAGGCCACTTGGGCCCATTCCATTCAGATACAGTTCTCTCTGTAATGATATACCAGCAGTTGCAGGACTTGTTTACAGCTCTTGGATCCAACATGTGGAAGGCTCTCCCAGTTTCATTTGGGAAACAAAACTATGGAAAACAAAAAAAGCCATCAAAGAATGGGCTAAAAAAAAGTATCAAGAACCAGAGAAGGTAAAAAAAGAAATTAAGAACAATCTGGAGAGTATCCAAAGAGAGATAGAGGATAATGGCCTTTCCCAAGAGAACAAACAGCAGGAAAATGAACTCTACTTACAGCTATACTGAGTTAACAGAGAAGAGGAAACAAAATGGAGGCTCAAGTCGAGACAATTATGGTTACAAGGGGGTGACAAGAACTCAGTTTTTTCTCACAAGAAAACGACAACCAGAAAGATAAGGAATAATGTTATCTCCATCCTAGATGCAGAAGGCGATAGACAAAGCACTCAAGAAGCCATTCAAAGAGCTGCTACAGATCACTATGGGGACCTACTAACTGAAACAAAGGAATCAGAGGATTATATAGATTTATTGCAGCATCTCCCAACAGGGATAAGCAGGGAAATGAATGACATTTAAGCAAGGAGATAGATGAGGAGGAAATCAGGAGATCAATCTGGACTCTTCAACCTGATAAAGCCTCGGGACCGGATGGCTTTCCCATCTGCTTTTATCGAGCATTCTGGGGAATTATTAAAAAGGACTTGAAAAAAATGCTCAATTGGATCCAATGAAAAGCAAAAATATGAGGATATACCAATGCTACTCATCTAGCACTCATCCCCAAAGAAAACATGCCATCTTCCTTTACTCATTTTAGGCCCATATCACTCTGTAATCCTATAAAATCTTGACAAAAATCATCGCTACCTGCCTAAACCCTTTGCTCCCTTCTCTCATTTATGAAAATCAAGGGGGGTTCTTAGCCAATAGACAAATAACTGATTCCATTTTACTTGTGCAAGAAGCCATCCATTCGAGTCAAACTAGAAATGAGAAAGGGTTTATCCTCAAGCTTGATCTGACCAATGCATTTGACAGAGTGAGACACTCCTTCCTCTTGGTAGCTTTAAAGAAGATGGGATTTGATGACTGCTTTCTCAACCTCATTCAAGCCTGCATTTCGGGGCCATGGATCTCCCCTCTTGTAAATGGTAGACCTGGAGAAGCTTTCCAATCCTCCAGAGGCCTCTGACATGGTTGCTCCCTCTCACGTTATCTCTTCATTCTAATGGCTGAATCCTTCAGCAGAGCGTTGGACTTCAGCCGGAGGGTTGGCTTAATCACAGGAGTAAGATTTGGGGATGGGGTCAAGAACATAAATCATTCAAAATTTTCCAACGACACCCTGTTGATTGGAGGGGCCTCCACCACAATAGCCAAGCACTTCAAATCTCTCCTTGACAAATACATGAGCTACTCTGGCAGAATGGTAAATAATTTGAAAAGCTGCATATATGGCTGGAACACAACAATAAAGGTGCTTCACAATATCACCATCATCTTTGGAGTCACATGAAAGTATGATTGGACTCACTTCTCTTACTTGGGCATGCCTGTAAGTGTTGGACCTTTGAGAGCAGAAGTCTAGGACACAGCAGTCGACAAAATGAAAAGAAAAGTGTAGGAGTGGGGATCTATTTGGCTCAACCCAGCTAGTCGCCTCACTCTTCTTAAGTAAGATATATCTTCTCTCCCCTGTTACACAAAAATATCGTCACCATGATTATTTGCAGTCAGTATGGGTCTATCATCACTTGTACTGTCCTCCTAAGCAAGTCTCAAACCTCAGCTCTTCAAGTCAAGCTTTGAAAATGAGAGAAAGACATTGAAAATCAACAAAGCTCTGGTTTCGCACTTTCTCTCACTATTTCCTGTGGTCCCGCACCTTCTGTTTACAAAACCTGCGGACCTGCCCGCTCTGTCCCTAAAGGTGTGGGTGCGGACCCCTGTGAAAGTAAAAAAGGCACAAGTTTATTATAAAAAACTCACTTTGGGTTAATTCTAAATGATTCTAGAAGGAATTGTGACGTGGATTGGCCGCTCTTAGGTGGTTCATGCATCCCAAAAGAGAAGGAGCTAATCCATTGATGAGAGGAGCTATCCCTTTGAAGGAGGACCTAGTAACTTCCCTCCATTGCACTATAAATTTAGGCATTGGGCTGGTTGCTAGGGAGGTTAGAAGCTGAACATTTTTGAGGGTAAATGCTGGTGAAATTAAGACTTCCTAATTGAGCTTGAGAGGAGAGATCACATACCTTTTTTGGCTTCATTGGGAAGAGAGTGAAACTTGTCAAAGTAGAGGAGACTTCTTGCTGGACCCTGGGAGGAGCTTGTACAGCATCAAGGCACAGGTTGTAAAGTTCTTCTTTGATTTGAATTAATACAATCAGATTCATTTTTCTCAACAAATTGTCTCATGTCATTTGTTTCATGAATTCCTTGACTTTCATGTTAAATATGTTTTATGATATTGGCTTTTCAGGTGCTATTTAATTTGTTTGCAGATTCGCGACAAGGGAGCTCATTTGGATCGAAGGAGCGAGGCTTCCACAAACTTGCGTTGGACCCAAGGTAGGCCTAAAACACTTGTTTGCCTTTGTTTATAAATGCATATTTAGAGAAAGATAGTTTGTGATTGGTTTGCTTGTCATTAGGTCTTCTTTAGATTCTAGGAAGGTCTATCTTGTCCGCAAGATTGACTCATTCCGTGTGACAAAATGGCAACCATACTGGGGAACTTGATTTTTTCCTTGTTTTTACTTTGACCTAAGAAACTGTGTTCTTGTTTCTGTTTTTGGATTGTTGTGTGTGGAATTGGGTAGAGATTGTAGATCCAGGGTTATTTTTCGTTTTTCATAGCTTTGGGAGAGGACCGCACCCTAGCCTTTTGACACAGTGCGTACTTATCCGCACTTTTGCTTTTAGCACAGAGCGGTACCGCACCTGTGTTAACTGTGGGCCTGCGGACCCTATCAAAATTTTGAAAAACCTAAGATTTCCTCTGTTAGTCAGCTTAGTTTTTGTTTAGAAGTTATTATCCACTGCCCAGACCTGCATATAACCTGTCAAAAGCTTTCCTTAGGTTAATTTCATTGGTGTTAAGGTTTTAGGTGAAATTCCTAGGAGTTTTGCTTGTTGGGTTTGTTTTTCATTTTGGTCCTGTAGTAGCTCTGAGCTTAGAAGCTGTAGGGACCTCAGATCACCTTGGTTTCTGCCAGCCTTCTTATGAGTCTGACCATTTACGAAATATACCCTTGTTGAGGAATCTTCTTTGTGTTTTCTCTTTACAAAACTTCGAAAAATCTTGTGCTTAAAAGTTTGGATTTTCATTTTTAAAAAGAAAACAAAATTGGTTGTTTTTAAATGATTTGTGATTCTACATAAATTGGTCCTTAGTTTACATCTAGCTAAGTAAAACATCCTTAAAAAAAAGACATCTTGTAGGCTTTGACTTCAAATAGGTTTTTATAATTTATAGATCTCAAAGTTAGTCGTTTTCATAGTTTTGAGTGTTTTATAAAAAAAAAAAAATCTTTTGGAAAAAGTTTGTTTTTTGTAGTGGTTGAGTGCTTTGAAAAGAAAAGGGAATTTTTTTGTGAAAATAACTAGTTGTCTTGTTTTGAGTGCATTGGAAAGGACAAAAGCTCTTCTATTAATTTGTTTGTTAAGAAAGATTTGTGTTTACAAAGTATTTGCATTCCCAAACTCTTTCCTAGCTAGAAGTTCATCGAAGGGAAAAGATTGTTTAAATCATCTTAGGTGCATTTTTAGTGATTTTGAGTCCAGTCTTCATACTACGATTTTCATCTCCGCACCTTTTGACTTAAACAAAAAACCAATAAAAATAACGCTTAAAGTAAAATTCATCTAGCAAAATTTTTATTTCTAGGGCTCTGATACACCAACATAGCTTAGGCTAGTGTCTTGGAATAGGAGAGTAATTAACTCTCCAAGACAGTAAAAACAAACAAGTAGCTATATCTTGTGGTATGGAAGAAATCCAATTGTTGCATTTATGCTCTGGTAAAGCTCCTCTTAAAGGAGAAGCACGAGATTGTGTCCGAACCAGTGTGGGAACAAATCCTTCCTCATTGGGAACGACGCCAGATATTCACACATTAAAAATGGTAAACCTCAGATTAACCATTGTCGAGGAGCTTGGGGTCACTTGTTGGTAAACCTTGGATTATGTCAAGGAGCCTTCAAGGGGATTGAGCTTGCTACTGTTCCCTTGCGTGCGTATCGGATCGTAGACTGCTCCCCGAGGTATATTTGTTTCAGTTGGTAACCTTAGTGGCCATATTCTTTAGCATTCTTCCTAAGGTGACAGTGGTGGGAAGATCCCACTGTACCTGGAGCAGACGTCGGCTAGACTCACTTGGATTTTCTGGGGGGTTCTCTTCACTCGAGACGGTTAAGTGGAGGAACTTGTGCCAGTCTATTCATTAAGCAGGTTGTCGGGGTAACTGTTCCAACCACCATTTCTATATTGAACTCTGCGACGTTGGATTTCATCACCAACTAGTGTTTTCAGTATGGAAAGTTACTGTTTGTATGTGTTTGATCTCCTAGATTCTTTAGGCGTGTGATTCAAATTTGTTTGGTTCTTTAGAGGCTTTAGGTAGTTTTCATTGAGATTTTACTTTGTTTGTGTGTGAAGTAGTTAAAAGTTTTTAATCGTGGCTGAATTACCGAGGAAGTCCCGTAGACTTCGGGGCCAAGCTCCTGAGTTTTCACCGAGCCAGCCTGAAGGGTTGAAAGTCCTCGTAACTCCTAGAGACAGTAGAGTTGGGTCACCTGAAGAAGGAGAGTCTTCTTTGGTGGTACATCCTGATTTTCAAGCTTTAGTAGCAGATTATAATCCACAATCAGTGTCCGTTTCCGAAGTTACTAGTAGTCTTTCATCTACTAGATATATAGGTGAGGAACCTGAAATATCCGAACCTGAAAGTGAATTTGCTGCTACTCCGACATCAGGGTTTGCTTCTCCAACTTCTAGTGGTCCTGGTTCACCTAGGGTAGAAAGAATAATCACCCAAGATCTTCCTTATGGACTTATAGCTATCGAAGAACTTGCTACTCCGGAAGAAGAAGTAGGCATCCCTATCCCTGGAAATCAACTTGTTATTGAGCTAAGGGAGCGTGAATCAATTTTTTACAGTCCACCTAGGAGCAGTTCTTGGTATCTTTCTTTGACTAATTTCTTAGAAAACCCAGGGTCAAGTTTTTCACCATCTCGTGTTCCTTATCACCCAACACCTAGAAGTTATTATCCTCCGTTAAATATGTCAAGACAGTCGTCCATGTTTACTCAATCGCCCGAATCTTTTTTGTACTGTGGTACTTCTGTTCCCTCTGGGTATCAGTCACTTTCTGGTACTTTTTCGGGAGCATCACCTCAACCCATTGAACAAGGGTTATTAACTAGACGCAATGGTACTAAGTCGTTGAGCGTAGAAGATATTCTCATGATGTCAGGTTCTATTCCCAATCCTCAACCTCAAGGTGGCCAGTTACCGCCTGGGGGGCAGCCTCAAAATCCTCAATTATCGCCTGGGGGGAAACCCCAACGCACCCAATTTGCACCTGGGGGGAAACCTCAAGGACAGTACGTTCCTCAAGGTCAACCCTAGACTCAATATGTACCCCAAGGTGAACCCCAGTATCAATTTATACCTCAAGGTCAACCCCAGTACAAGTACGTGCCTCAAGGGTATCAACTCCAAGGTCAGTACTCAAACTAAGGTTTCCAACCACCCTCTGGTCAATCATATGTTCAAGGAATGGAAATGTACCTTTGAATTATCAATCCTACCCTCAACCCGGTTATGGTCCTCAATATTCTCAACCTGTTATGGGTCCGTACCCCAGAAGGAATTTAGTGTGGGATCCATCGCAAACTCAACAGGTGTTGCAGCCAAATGTACAGTTGTCATCTCAAACTGGACAACCCTTAGTTTCTGGTACACCCCAACAACCTATCCAGTCTAATATTCAAACTTCTGTACCTTCGGTATTTTCTCAGCATGGGCCTAGTACGCCTCGTACTCCGCTTCAAACGACTGCTACAACTGCCGCAACATCTGTTCAATCTACCCCACCTACTTCCGGAGTATCGACGGCTCCGGTTTCTATTGTTCCTATATCTACTCCTCAGACATCTTTACCTCCGTCTGGATCTACAATTCAAACTTCGGTTCGGATGCCTGTAGGACAACTTGGTTCAAGTACGGTTGTCACAAGTCAACCACAATTTACTTATCAACCGTACCACGGACAGTACCAATTCAGTCCTGCTGTACAACAACCAGTCTATCAGTATCAACCGTACCCTGGGTACACATATCAACAACCTCAACAACCCCAGTATGGTCCAGTTAATCCTGCTTTTCCAGGGGGATACAATATCCCAAATGCAATTCCTATTCCTAGTTATCCTGGATATCCTCCTCCTGGGGCTGGTCTCATGACCCAGAGTTTTAGGGGCCCTAATCGTCAGTTACCATTTATTGCAATTTTGGACTTGCCTGACTTGTCATGCCTAACGAACGATCCCATTAATTATCTTCCATTTTGGCCGCCAATGCCGAATAAGTTGCCTAGTGATATTCCTAAGTTCGAAGGCAAATCAGGAGAGGACTCGTCGAACCATGTGATGACTTATCACCTCTGGTGTGCGTCTAACTCCATTTTAGATGATTCAATCCGTCTAAGACTTTTCCAGCACACTCTAATTGGTCTTGCGGCCAAGTGGTACATTGAGTTACCGCGAGGCACTTTTTATAATTTTAGTTAGTTAGCCACCTCGTTTTTAACTCATTTTCAGTTGCCAGTCAGATATGATAATGGCACAAAATTACTAACTTTGTTAAAGCAATCGATGTCCACTTACATTTCAGATCATATTCATGAATGGAGATGACGACGACGTTTAGTGAAGGTTTTTATTCCGGATCTGATCTTGGCTGAATGGTTTGTAAAGTCTTTGTTGCCAAAGATCACTGAAGATGTAGCTAAAGCCGAAGTTGTTACTGAGGAGCAAGTAATTTCTCAAGCACAGTACCTTGACTTGGTTTATACTCAGTCAGGTACGTTACACGAGAAAATCCCCGATCTTCCCAAGAAAAATCAAATCACTACATCTCCTTCGGGATCTCATGCCGTTGATGGTATGATTGGTATGGTTAACACTAAAAGTATGAAGAAGTCTTCCAAGAATTCTTCTCCTATCATAACCTTGCCTGATTACCCGACAAGAGATTCCTCCGCGGAGATTTCCACCGATATTCATGTTGTAGAGTCATCTACAGCCAAATCAAAATCGAGTGGGAAGAAGAAAGGAAAGAAGAAGAATAAAACGGACAAAAATACAAAGGAGAAACCTGAAAAATTGGAAACCAATGATGAAGAACGCAAACATCGTTATCCTTGTCTCATTTGTGACGATGAACATTTTACAAGAGACTGCCCTCATCGTGCAGAGGTTGCGAAGATTGTCAAAGGTTCCCAAACGCCTGCTGTTTTGAAGGATCCTTTTCCAAGTCAAGACAGTAAGATGATAGGTTCTTCCTGGAGTGCCAATGAAGAACCCATACTGATGATTATGGTAGTAAAAGTCTTGTTGATGGTAAAGAAGCAAAATCTTCTCATTCTAATCCATCAACCTCAGCTCCCGGTTTCGATCCACTACAGATCGAGAAACCTAATCCAGACTTGGTAATCAAACCGCCCGCCAAGGGTATACTTTGAAAGTCAGCTTTCAATCCACATGCGAGAGCGGCTCAGAGCTATAACATTGTTGAGGATTTAGCTGTTTCACCCTCTACAATTTCAGCTTTGGAAGTGCTGCAATCATGTCCAGCACAGCGTAAATTACTTTTGTCGGCTATAGGAGCTGTTGACGTTCAGGATTCGAACCTAATAATTTTCGATCTAGAAAATAGTACACTGCACTTACCTCATCAAATGGCTTTCCATATTCCAGTGATAGTAAAAAACAGGCCTATTCATCGGACTGTGATTGATGAGGGAGCCTCAACGTGTATTATGTCGATACAGTGTTGGAGATCGCTTGGTTCTCCTTCGCTAAATCAATCCCCGATGATTCTAGAGGCCTTTGATGGCTGTGGGTTTCATCCCTTTGGCATTCTACAGGATTTGCCTATAGGGGCTGAAGGAAAAACTGTTAATCTAGATGTGGAGGTGGTTGATGCCCCTCTAGATTACAACCTTCTCTTGGGTCATAGTTGGTCTTACGCTATGACAGCTGTCGTTTCATTGGTTTTTCGGGTTATAAAGTTTCCACATAATGGAAACATCATAACAATAGACCAGCTGGCTTACTTTTCATCCGACCCAGCCTCTTCTGAAAGTATTCAGCATGTTGGTAAAACGACTATCCCGTATAAGGATGTTGGAGTAGGACTAGTTAAAGATGCCGGTTTACTGGGAACTTTTCCTTTTCCTCCGATCAACGCATCGTCTTCATTTGCAACCATTCATATGATTACGTCAAACACAACTGTTTATGATGATCCTTGGATCGTTCCTTCTGAATCTGAGATAGACTCATTTGGTGATGTTATGCCTTTGAGTCCATATGAAATTGCGTATGAGGCCGTGCAATCGTTTCCCGACCCATTTTCAACCGAAATTGACTTAATGAATGTGGTCCATGAAGAATCACTTTTCACATCAAGCTCGGATTCAATCACGTTTTCTGAACTTGTTCACTCTGATGAGAAAATTTGTGAATCCTATGTGTAGATGATTTACCATGGGAAGATCTCCATCACAGCTCTTCATTTTTACCCGAGAATGATCGTTTTGAAAATGATTTTTCATCAAACTTTACGAATGAATATGTCAAGGAACCTCAGAATCGAATGAAACATCCTGAATCAGAGTTAAATTTGGGAAACATCTCTCGAACTATTCTTATTGACATTTCGGTTAAGCCTGGAATTGTTGAAAACATTCATATAGGTGCCTTGTGTACAGATGACGAAATTCAAATATATAAGGCCCTATTTCAAGAATTCCGCGACGTGTTTGCCTGGTCCTATGAGGAAATGCCAGGAATTGATCCACGATTGTTGTTCATGAAATAAAGACTTACCCGGATGCTAAACCCGTCCGGAAACATTTGTGTCAGATTCACCTGAGAAAAGCTGCTGCATTTAAAGCAGAAGTTGAAAAATTACTCAAAGCAGGTTTCATTTATCCAATCTCGTTAACGGATTGGGTATCGAATATTGTTCCGGTTAACAAAAAGCAAGGGACAATAAGAATATGTATCGATTATAGGGACATTAATCGAGCCTGTCCAAAGGACAATCACCCAACTCCCTATATCGATCAAATCATTGACGATTGTGCCGACAGCGAAATATTCTCCTTCATGGATGGTTTTTCCAGATACAATCAAATCAATATTCTACCTGCCGATCAACCAAAAATGGCTTTCATTTGTCCATGGGGGACATTTGCTTATCGCAAATTACCTTTTGGGCTCAAGAATGCCGGAGAAACTTTTCAAAGGGCCATGTCTTATGCGTTTCATGACATCAAGCACATTGTGAAACCCTATCTCGATGATTTGCCTGCTCATTCATTACATCGAGCTGATCATCTCATCCATTTACGAGAAATCTTTATGAGGTGTAGGCATTATCGGATTCGGTTGAATCCACACAAATGTGTTTTCTGTATAGAAATGGGTCGATTGCTGGTGCTTGTTGTTTCAATAGCCGGCATTCGCGTCGATCCCTCCAAGGTCGAAGCTATTGCCAAATTGCCTCCTCCTTCGAGTCTTCGCCAACTCCAAAGTTTGCAAGGGAAAGCAAACTTTTTACGACGATTCATTCCTAACTACGCCGAGGTTACCAAGGGTTTTACCTGGTTATTGAAACAGAATACTCCATTCTATTGGGATGAGATAGTTAAGGAATCTTTTGATGCACTAAAACACCCGTTGACCCATGCACCGTTATTGCATCCTCCCAACTACAACCAGGATTACTTCTTGTATCTTACTGCCTCCCATTCCACCATTGGAATGGTCTTAGTTTAGGAAGATGAATTCGGTACTGAACATGTGATATATTACCTTAGTCGAACTTTAAATCCAACTGAGCTAAAATACTCACATGTGGAGAAATTGGCATTGGCAGCTGTTCAAGCTGTCCAACGTTTTCGTCACTACATTTTACTATGTAAAACTACAGTAATTTCAGATTGCAACCCTATGATCTACATTTTGACCAAGCAATTGCTAGGGGGCAAGTACTAAAAATGGATTGTTATCGTGCAGGAGTTCGACTTAGAATTTGAAAAATCTAAGTCTAAGAAATCTTTAGTTTTTGCGGAGTTAATGTGTGACTTCCCGCCTGCTGACATGGAAACTGTGGCAGAAGAGCCCATTGCGAACTAATCCTTGTTTCTAATTAGCACTTTAGATCCATGGTATGGGGATATCATCATTTATCTCCAGACCCAATCCTTTCGGCCGGAAATTTCAAGGTCAGAGTGTCGGAAAATACGATTCCAGTCCCAATAATTCAGGATTATTGGAGATACTCTTTATCACCGTGGGGTGGACTTTGTTTTTCGACGTTGTTTAACTCACGAGGAAGCTGAAAGGGTTCTAGATGACTGTCACTCTAGAGCGTGTGGCAGTCATATGTCTGGGTATGCCACAGCCCAAAAGATATTGCGCGTTGGCTACTTCTGGCCGTCTTTGTATAAAGATTGTATTAACGCGGTCCGAAAATTCCACAACTGCCAAATTTTTGATCGAAAGATGCACGCTCCACCTACTCCTCTCCACCCTATAATTGCCGTTGGACCTTTTGCCAAATGGGGTATCAATTTTATTACATGTAACCCTCACTCGGCCAGGGGGCATGTGTATATCATCCTTGCGGTAGATTATTTTACCAAGTGGGCCGAGGCGATGCCTACATTTGAGGCAGACGGCAAGACAGCTGCAATTTTCATGTTCAATCATATAATTGCTAGGTTTGGTGTCCCACAAGCGATTATCACTTATCATGGGCGTCATTTTCGAAACATTATGATGACCGAACTTACAGGCTAGCTTGGTTTGCGTCACGATAGATCAACCCCTTATTATCCACAAGCTAATGGTCTGGTTGAATCCATCAACAAAGTCTTAGTCATCATGATCCGACGAATCATTGGGATTCATCGGTCGAATTGGCATAACATGCTATTTTCAGCGCTTTGGGCATATCGTACCTCAGTAAAAACATCAACAGGGTTCACTCATTTCCAACTAGTTTATGGTCTGGAAGCTGTGTTACCCATTGAATGCGAAATCCCGTCATTGAAAATGGCCATTGAGTTACTTCCAGCCACTTCCGAAGAGGAAAAGCATTTGTTATACTTGGCTCAATTAGATGAGAATTGACGTGACGTTGCATTGGCGATCGAGACTCACGCAAAATGTATGAAAGCTCAGTATGATCGAAATGTGACCCCTCGAAATTTTTCGGAAGGAGATCTAGTCTTAGTTTACGATCAAGCTAATGATAAATTAGGTGCTGGAAAATTCGTTCCTATGTGGCATGGTGCCTATGTTGTCAAGCGAAAGCTAGCAAAAGGGGCCTATGAATTTGTAGACTTTGACGAGGACTCTTTGGGTAAACCCAGAAATGGTCTTTACTTGAAGAGGTATTATGCTTAAAGAATGGGTATGGAGATTTTTAGTTAGGATAGTTTTTCTTTCTAGCTGGTGTATTTTAGTTTAAACAGTGTGCTTAGCTTAGAGAGTGTTTTTCGTCATTATTCCTGCTTATCTTGGTTTTACTCTTGATATTGCAGATGTCGATGCCTCTCCAAACATACATTGGTTTCGCTGATGGTGCTTGTCGTAATACACGAAACATTTCTTCCGCAGCTTGGGTTATCTATTCGCCCTCTGACGAGTTGGTATCTATGCATGGGGTAAGCCTCGGTCAAACAACAAACAACATTGCCGAGTATAGTGCAGTGATTGAGTTATTACCTGAATCTATTTCATTTGGGATTCAGAGTTTGATAGTGAGGTTAGATTCTGAACTCGTTGTATTACAGCTTAATAGAGTGTATGCCATTAGAAATCCAGTGTTATTGAGATTATTTTTGAGAGTGCGTCTCTTGGAACGTGAATTTGATTATATTGAATATCAACATATTCCAAGATCTTTAAATACATTAGCAGATGCAATTGCTTCTCGAATGTTAAGTAGACATTTGCAATAATCATACATGTAAATTTAAAACCATTACATAACATGATTTACAAGATAAGCCGGTAATAGTGATATATATATATATATATATATATATATATATATATATATATATATATATATATATATAGGAGTGTGTCAAAAAATACATCTTCCTCAATCATAGGTTGAAAAACACCTTATGATCGGCAAAAATGATAAGTACAAAAAACAAAAATATCATATGTGCCCGCAA
Organism: Pinus tabuliformis; assembly: GCA_031772625.1. Taxonomy (NCBI): domain Eukaryota; kingdom Viridiplantae; phylum Streptophyta; class Pinopsida; order Pinales; family Pinaceae; genus Pinus; species Pinus tabuliformis. The sequence goes on along the minus strand of CM062816.1, from coordinate 894,250,463 downwards.
TAGGCGATCATCCTATCACTGGTGATGATCTCGATAAGAAACCACTGAATGGGTCACCTTGCAAAGGAACCTCCTAAAAGGTCCTAGGACCCCAATTACTCCGTGTTGAACTTGACGAGGAATGTCATCTATGGTGGTCTCCGGAATATCTCCTGTCAAGCGCTCTAGATGACTCTCCAACTCGGCCAAAACCTCTGCTGATTCATCTTGTGGGGCTGGCGCGGCTGCAATTGGTTGTTTCCTCTCGTAAGGTCGGAGAGCGGCTGGTCGCTATGGACCCACATCTGCATTTGAAACTTTTACTATCAGTTTTGGGACGATAGAAAAATAATACAAAAAATTAAAATAGGAAAAATGTTGAAAATGTTTTTACCTGAGTCATCCCATTGCTCTCTGGGTGGAAGAGCCATGTCTGGGTCACCACGGAAATATACCCCAGCATAAGGGAAGTCTGAATAGAAAAAACCTTGTTTTCCAACAACTGGAAATACTCAGATTTGAATCAAACAACCTCTGTCCCCTCGTCCGGATGACGAGCCATAACTGCGACCCATCGCATCAGTTTGGGCTCTCGAGGAAGCCCAGCTCCAACAGTAAGGTGCTGCAGGATCAACATGGGAACCCTCTCCAAACCAAAGTTCACAACCAAAGCCCCATAACCAAAGATCTTTAGTTGTCCATTTTTGGCTCTGGTCAGTTGGCCTTTCACATTGGCCAACACAGCATCGCACAGTTGAAGATGGTGCCTTGAAAGCAGTCAACTGCCATCCGCATCTGGGATCCGGTGGCAATATGTAATGTGGCACTCCCGTAAAGTCTGGTGACAGTAAACGCGATCACCATGAGTTTAGGAAGGGATATGGTTTTTATATCTATCCCATTGTCTCTAGCCTGGTTGTTGCAGAACTCTAGCCAGAGGCTATCGACAGACTGGCCACCTGGCCTAGTCTCGAATAGAGTCAAGTCTTCGCCTCTCTTAGGTAAACTGGTCAAGAAATATATGTCTGCCGGCTCGATTTCGAGCTGGTGGCCACAAATGAAGAAGCACTGGTCCTGTATGCTCCATCCGTCAACCAGCCACTGAAAGAAATCCACCTGGGCCCTCATGCCAGGTATGGCCCAGAATTTATACAAGCCGCAGACCTTCAATGCATCGATCGATTTTGTCTGTTGATGGTACTTTGAGAACCATTGACATCACTGGTGGTTTCTCTCACACTTGTTAACAGTTTACATCATTGACTGGTAATCAAGTGGTTTCTACCATGTTCGACTTCAACACATTCATTCGCATGGATAGAATCGTACTGTTTTGGGAAGTAGAAATGAAGACCCTGGATCTAGTTTCCATAATCTAGGCTACGAGGAATTTTGTATTCATTATATAATGGACTATTCATAAATAGATGGCTGCGTCCATACTATGTCCACATGAGTCTATACTTGTGATGTATTACAAGATCATTCCTGTATCAAAGCAAGTAGTTAGTTTTCTAAGTCAGTTTTGATCTGAGTATGGGAATACCTACCTCAGCGATGATATGATCTCATATATATATCTTGCATTGAATGTTTTTACAGGTTCCAACCGGGTTCTCCACAAGATGATCCTCGAAATGATAAAGTACTCCACTCTTCCTAAATGATAAATGAAATCCTCATCTACTACAGACTTCGCACTTTAGGGGGCAATCTGTTACACAAAAATATCGTCACCATGATTATTTGCAGTCAGTATGGGTCTATCATCACTTGTATTGTCCTCCTAAGCAAGTCTCAGACCTCAGCTCTTCAAGTCAAGCTTTGAAAATGAGATAAAGACATTGAAAATCAACAAAGCTCTGGTTCCGCACTTTCTCTCACTATTGCCTGTGGTCCCGCACCTTCTGTTTACAAAACCTGCGGACCTGCCTGCTCTGTCCCTAAAGGTGTGGGTGCGGACCCCTGTGAAAGTCAAAAAGGCACAAGTTTATTCTAAAAAACTCACTTTGGGTTAATTCTAGATGATTCCAGAAGGAATTTTGACGTGGATTGGCCGCTCTTAGGTGGTTCATGCATCCCAAAAGAGAAGGAGCTAATCCCTTGATGAGAGGAGCTATCCCTTTGAAGGAGGGCTTTATCCCTTTGAAGGATGACCTAGTAACTTCGCTCCATTGCACTCTAAATTCAGGCATTGGGCAGGTTGCTAGGGAGGTTAGAAGCTGAACATTTTTTAGGGTAAATGCTGGTGAAATTAAGACTTCCTAATTGAGCTTGAGAGGAGAGATCACATACCTTTTTTGGCTTCATTGGGAAGAGAGTGAAACTTGTCAAAGTAGAGGAGACTTCTTGCTGGACCCTGGGAGGAGCTTGTACAGCGTCAAGGAACAGGTTGTAAAGTTCTTCTTTGATTTGAATTAATACAATCAGATTCATTTTTCTCAACAAATTGTCTCATGTCATTTGTTTCATGAATTCCTTGACTTTCATGTTAAATATGTTTTATGATATTGGCTTTTCAAGTACTATTTAATTTGTTTACTTGTTTGTGTTTGCAGATTCGCGACAAGGGATCTCATTTGGATCGAAGGAGCGAGGCTTCCACAAACTTGCGTTGGACCCAAGGTAGGCCTAAAACACTTGTTTTCCTTTGTTTATAAATGCATATTTAGAGAAAGATAGTTTGTGATTGGTTTTCTTGTCATTAGGTCTTCTTTAGATTCTAAGAAGGTCTATCTTGTCCGCAAGATCGACTCATTTCGTGTGACATCCCCCTATATCATTTTTCTCTTCTTCAAGCTTCGGCCTCCTTCCACAGCAAAATGGAAATCATCCTTTGCCAATTCCTATGGCAGGGGGGGAAAATGATAAAAATAAATTCAACTTGATTAATTGGAAGTGGGTGATCCAGCCCCAAGACCAAGGAGGTATTGGAATTAGATCTCCTAAATTTCTCAATTTAACCTTTGGAGGCAAAATTGTCTGGAGACTCATTACTGGACTCCCAGCATGGTGAAAAAAAGTTATGGAAATTAAATACCTCAATTTTCCTAGACAACAACTTCTTGACCGAGATATTCCCAATATAGAATCCTCCAAAATTATGTGATTATGCAAGAGAGCAATTCCACTAATTGCTCAAAATACTTCAAAAATGCCCAAGGGAGGTGCAAAAATCAATATTGGAGCAGAAAGAATCATGGGTCAACAACCAATAAACAAACATGGGGGAGTCCACCATTTCCTTTTCTTTTTTGAAAGAACAGGCATTCATTACCTGGACCAGATCTCCTAATGGGATCCTCACACCCTTCTTTGGTCAGGTTGGGCCTTCCCAGCCATACCCAATAGTCTTAACGCAAGTATTTCTATCCTTCAATCCCTTTTGCACAGTATAGCCCCTGTCAAAAAGAATGATCTTGATGGGTTTCGTTGGGACCTATCCAGATCCTCTTACACCATCCAAGCTGCTCACCATTATATTTGCAACATCAGCTACCCCATGCCAAGTTGGCGCCACTGGAAGGTGGTTTGGAAATTCGAGGCAATTCCAAAAATAAAGTTTTTTCTCTAGACCCTCCTCAAAGGGAAAATCCTCACGACCGTAAATTTGCAAAAGAGGGGAATTAATGGCCCCTCTCATTGTCCTAACTGCTTAGCTGCTGAAGAATCAATGCATCAGCTCTTTATTGAATGCCCTCTTTCCATCAAATACTAGAGGAACTTGTCTCATAACAATCAAATCCCATGGAACACCCAAAACACCATAGGAGAAATTCTTTACAAATGGAAAAAAACTACGCCTGGCAGCACAGGAAAAATAACATAGTGAAGAGTGTCTGCGACATTCTTCCCCACAATATGGTATGGAATATTTGGCTGGCATGAAATCGGAAGGTTTTTAAGGATAAGGACTTGACTGTTAGAAGCCTTTGCACCAAGGCAAGGAGTCTTTCCCTTGAGATCATCTCAGTTAAGAATTCGAGAAGTATAAATGTGAGTGAACTCAGCATAGAAGAATGCATTTTCATTGGACACCTGTTAGACCAAAACACTAGCAATTGGAAGGGCAACGCTGCTAGCAACAGAAACAACAATGTTTCTCCTAACTGGAAGATCAGGCTAAAAGAGGAAGAATTTGCAAGTTGGCTTAAAAACAACAATAGGCATTATCTCTATTTTGATGGGGCCTCAAAGTCAAATCCTGGGGCAGCAGGGGCGGGAGGAGTTATTTTTAATGCTAATGGGGATAACATACTCTCATACAAGTGGGGTCTTGGCCACACTTCCAATAATAGAGTAGAAGCCCTGGCCCTTTACCAAGGTCTTATCCAACTTGGGAAGCTTGGTATAGACACAGTCACGATATTGGGAGACTCGGCGATAGTCATCAGTGCAATGGTTCAGAACAGGGATTTGCCCAATGCTCTCCTTCAACAGATTATCAAACGGTGCCAAACTTTAGGACACACCATGAAATATGTGCGCTACTATCATGTTTTGCGATCGCTCAATAAAATTGCGGACGGTCAAGCCAACAAAGCTTGAGCCATATCACTGGGTTGCCTTATCTGCAATGGCGTGGAATCATTTCAGCATATACCATAATGAAGAGACCTCCCAATCCAAACAACATCTCAGCTCATCCAATATACCTTTGGTTTTTGCTGTTCCATTTTCCCGAAGGAACAACAGAAAAGGAACAGCAGAAAAAACGAAACAGCAGAAAAGGAATACAGAAAAGAAAAATGCAGCTCCAACAAGTTTGTCAAGCTTGAAACAAGTTGGCATCGACGACAAACCTGAAGAGTCCACTGCTCGACACACCAGCGACAGTAATATAGATTGATATGCTTTGTAAATGTTGTTATTTATTATTGCAGTTTGTTAGGATTTACCTTTGGTCTTTGGTTTTTAGAAGCCCAGAAGGCAAGATTAAGGAGGAATTTTGTTTAAGTTGTACCTCCTTCTTCCCTAGCTCTTCTTGGCGCCTGAGCATGTATTTCAGGAGCTCAGTTTCCCTCCTTTTTTCAGATTTATAATAGCAACCGAATTTGTCAAAACAAAAAAAAAATGTACAAGCTCCAACAAAAGCTAAAACATATCAAGGAAAAAATAAAACAGTGGAATCACTTTACCTTCAGCAATATATTTTAGGCGCAAAACACTCTTGAACAAGAAATGCAAAAATTATAGCAGAGAATCATAGTTGAAGGCAGATCTAAAACCATAGCAGAACAAGAACGTCAACTACAAATGTAGATCTCAGAAAGAGCAAGACAGGCAGAGATTCTTTGGAGAAAAAAATCGAGGATCCGATGGCTTAAAGAGGGAAAACGCAATACAAAGTTCTTCCACCATACCACTATCCAACAGAGAATGCACAACAACATTACTCTCCTCCAAAATCGATAAGGGGAACATCTAGAGAAGCATGAAGATATAGAACAGGAACTCCTCACCCACTTTCGGAGGGTGCATCAGGAAATGGAGACTGATCGGCTACCAGCTATAGAGAAGATCATCAAGATTATTCCTAAGATCGTAACTGAGGAACACAATCAAATACTCCTCAAGCCTATTTCTTTACAAGAAGTGGAGACAGCTATGTGACAACTCAAATTTGGGAAAGCACCCGGAACAGATGGCTTCACTTCGGACTTCTTTCACAGCTTCTGGGATCTAATCAAAGTGGAAGTTTGGAAAGTAGTCGAGGAGTCCACAGTTAACAGATGTATGCTTCCATCCTTGAATGCCACCTTCATCGCCCTCATCCCTAAGGAGGATAACAGTCAGACTCCAGACAAATTCCGACCTATTGCACTATGCAATGTATTGTATAAAATTGTCTCCAAAGTGATCGCCACATGCCTCAAGCCCTTTCTTCCTCTTCTTATATCACCGGAGAAATCAGGTTACGTGGAAGGAAGGCAGATCACCGATGGCATAATTCTCACTCATGAAATCATTCACTCCCTAAAGCAAACCAAAAAGGTAGGTATCCTCCTAAAAATCGACCTCTCAAAAGCTTTCGACACTTTAAGCCGGAAATATATTCAAAAAATACTGCTAGCCTTTGTATTTACCCCCCGTTAGGTAAGATGGATTATGAGTCTCACCACTTCTACCTTTTTCTCAATTCTTGTCAATAGGACCTCCTCCACCCCCTTCCACCCGTCCAGAGGTATTTGACAAGGGGACCCTCTCTCACCCTTTCTATTTGTTATTATGGTGGAAGGTCTTGGATGTTACATCAAAGATGCCCTTCAAAACCAGCAATTATGAGGCGATAGTAAAAAAAGGTAAAGGTAAAGGATTAGGGGTCTGTCTACTGGCATTCACTGAGAGTTGGTTTACCATGGTTGTGAAGTGATATTAAACAAAGGAAAAGCATTCCTGAGACACATAACCACGGGGCAAGTGAAGCAAATCGGGGTTCGTGTGAAGAACCTGTATAAGCTAGATGTGGAAGAATGTGCTACATTAAGCACTAAGGCGGAGAAAGTGAAGGTCGTGATGTCGATGAACTTTGGCACAAAATACCTGGTCATTTGTATCAGGGTACCTCGAATATTATAGAACAAATAACCACTCGCCTCTCTAAAGGAGCACTTAAGCAATAGTATATATGAAAATGATGTACATTACAAAAGTACATAAAATCCACATTCCATGATCAGGACAACAAAGCACATGCAGTCCTAGAAAGGATCCACTATGATGTTTATGGACCTTTCTCGACAACCTACACTGTCAGACACAAATATTTTGTCACTTTTATTGATGACTTCTCACGGAAGTGTTGGATCTTCTTCACGTGGAATAAGGATGAGACATTCTCTGAGTTCGTAGAATTCAAGACAGTAGTTGAAAACAAAGCTAGCAAGAAGGTGAAGGCTCTATTGTAGAGACTACAACACCCTCCAAAATTTTGGCCTGCACTTAAATTTCAGAGCTTACTATGGATATTGTGATCAATCGTTCCTTAGTCACTTATTGGTAAGCTGATGATCTCAAGCTCCCCTTTTCGATCTTAAGAGTCGTTTATGCTTTTATCTTTACATAGAATGTGTCATCTTTGGGCATGGGGGTAATCACTTGTCATGCAAAGGGAGGTTTGTTTTGCTTCAAGGGTAAATATTTATGAGAATGAGAAATGTTTAACACTCATTTCACACACTCTTACACAAGTGTTGCCTTTATCCTCCCAAAGTCTATAATCGAAGCCGCACTTGTCGTAATCTGCCACAAAGGTTGTTGCATTAAGTGAAGTATGTGTAATATATTTTTGATGGTCTATGTTGTATCGATAAGTTTTCAAGTGTGTAATCGTAGTGAAGTTTTATCACTATTCACATAAGTTCCGTTGATCCCACACTTAGCTAAATTTCGGAGTTTCCTTAGCAGCCTAGCCTCATCCAACTTTCCTGAACTACACACTTCACATATGTAACCCTCAAGCTTTTCCGTTGCTTGTTTGAACCGTGCAATGCGCAAAAATCACAACCTCCCTTACCATTCAAAAATGCGAAGTGGTTTCCTCCAGTGTCCTTCCCTCAGCCGGAACCCACTGTCTCCAAAAACTGTGTAGTTTTGTCCCTTGACTACCCAGTCTACCTTGCAGCCTGAAATTGCATAGATGTGTCCTCCCAGGGCCTCGTCCCAAGTAGGGCCACAAAGAAAGATGACATGATAGATGACTCTCAAGGAGCTGAGGAGAAAAATAATCAGACCAAGAAACCCAAGGTATGATAGAATATTAGGACCGCATGAAGACTCCATCTGATGCATAACCCTTTGGAGGCTAGGTATGGAAAACAAAGCACGTCTTTTGAAATACACCTCTTAATGTAGCTTAAAAGTTTGCTTATCATTGTCGTATCATTCCATCTTCAATGACATTCATGGTTGCAATAACTGAAAGTCATTCCATGTGTTTTATCTACGTGTCTTGCTCCCTTTCACTTGTTTATTACATAGCTTAGAAGATGAAGAGTATTACCACTTGTTTATTTAAGCTACTGAGGTTGTGACCAACATGATCTTATGACTAACCAAGCATGATGTAGGGCATCCTAAGTGGGATGAAAGATGTTTGATGATATGTATGTAGTCAGTACACTCCTCTGCATTACTCCTTTGCATTAATCCTTGCTTTGTATCTTGCATGTACCCTCACTGTTTGTCCAATTTGGCTAACTGCTGCCAATAGTCTCTTAGCTCTTTCCTGACAAAGCAGGTGAAGGAATTTCCTTCAACCTCATTTCTTCAAGGCTCTTCATAGAAATTATAGAGCTAAGAGAAGGAGATGTGGAATCTCACTATCAAACTCTTGAAAATACTTTGCATGTTCGAATATATCCAAACAATTAAGCTACCACTCAACAAAATTGTCAATCTTGAAAGACTCAAGAGAGATCACATCTCTAGATATTATAAACTTCTTATTCACTTCATCATAGAGATGGTATGCTTTGGAGGTATGAGTACCCAAAGAGGGTACATTTTTGACTCCTTGCGCTGAGTTTTTTATCTGTTCCTTAGTTATGAAGGCATAATATGAGGAACCAAAAACCCTAATATGCCTCACTGAAGGAATGTGGCCATACCACATTTCATAGGGAGTCTTGTTACTAATAGAAAGAGTTGGAAACCTATTATTTATATACACAACACATAGAACCACATCAGCCCAAAACCTTATGAACTTAACATGTGAACTATGCCAAGTTCATAGTGAAAGTAATACATTCCAATGAACTATGTGTTGAAAAATGCAGCAAGAAATTCTCAATTTTATTTTTCCTTGATTAAATTGAAAAAATTCAAATTTCCACATCAACAGACAACTTGGATGATGTTAACATGTGTCACCTAGTTTACTCAATAAATTCGAGTTGGAGGAGTTAGAGTTCAGTTCTGCATATGCGATTGCTAACTTGTGGCAATAAAGGTCAATTATCTCAGGTTGTTGTCAGTTAAACTAGTTCTAACTTTTGGAGGAACTAGTGGAAGGTCATTTAAGCAGTGGGACTTCAGTCAAACTTGGTGATCATCTAGTTAACTGATCAATCAACCCAAAATAGTTGGGGCATGAAGAGAAGTCAAGTCCCCTAAAATTGGTGGAGATTCAAAGGTAGTTTTAATTTCTTGTAGCTCACACAGTTGCAAGAACTTGCTATAACCATAGTGGAGGAGGTAGCTTGATTAGGAGATTCTTGTGAAATTAGAGAGCAAATGATTGTTGGTAGCATTAATAGCCTACCAACAATTTGTTTTGCACCACACTTCAATGTTTTGGGCATGGTTTTTGAGGGTGGATATTTTCTTTTTATGCTTTTTGGTCATGCACATCCTCACTAAGTATCTTGGGAGGTCTGCAATAGTTCCTTGCATGCACATCCTCACTAAATATCTTTTGGGATGTCTATACTAGGTCCTTGTAAATTTCTGTTTTCCAAGGCTTAACTACTTATGATATTAGGTGCTCACAACAATTCGACAGTTTATGGCACTTTCCAAATCACCATTCCTGAAAGGATCCAACAAAACGACTTCAGAGGAAGATGAGAAGGGAAAACTCTTATTGGAACTAGCCTAGAACTAGTGGAATTGGTTGGTCCCAATGGTTTAGAGTTGTACTGTCTAGTTTGGTGGTTCAGATTGGCTAAGGTCGGTCTTGTATTGAACTGACCTTAAAATACCAAATTCACTAGTTCTCTAATAAACTGACCAATTCTGAAGAATGTAGTGCAACATATCTAATGACCAACAAATAATATTTTTTTAATAAAAAATATTGAAAAGGAAAAAAAAGATTATTAACTCGAGGGCCATACAAAACCTAACCCTAGTAATTAATGGTAATATTTAATCTTTAAAGTTAAGGTAAAAGTTGACATTCTCCTTATCTTTCCTTTTTGAAAAGAAAAGATAAGGATAATGTCAACCTTTACTTAAATTTTTAATATTAACATTAATTGTTTCGAGTTGTTTCAGAGTGGTTCCAACTTCATTCAATTTTGAGAAAGTCAAATTTTAGATCCCATTCAAAACTTAGTGGTTATTGTTTGAACCGCTTCTTTATAATGAGTCCTAGACTTTGACTTCCAATTCTTCAAGTGCAATTATTGCATAATCATATTCCTCATGAGACTTTGTAGCAGAAGTTGATCTTTAATCCATTGCAAGCACTTGACCTAGCATAGGGAACCATTAGCTACCCCTCCCAAGTTTCACCTCAACATTGATATTTTCCTTTTTCAGTAGACATTCATTTTATCCATTAGATCATTTCTTCCATTGTGACAGTCCAACAACACCCCTGCCAGCATATGCTTGACAATCCATCTCATCTTTACTGCTACCTTATAAACACTCTTAAATCTTATGTCTCCAATATAAAAGAGGAAGAACCAGAAAGGGCCTTCTTGGCCCTCTTCACAACCCAAAATATGTTTAGCTTCTCTCTTGTGCTTACACTCTAGTCTTCTCGCAGCTTCAGAATGGTGAATCTTAAACACAGTCTCATGATGTCCATTCAGGGAAGCATAATTCACCCTTTGTTTGAATCAAATTACCCCCCTAGCATTCCATTTACCTTTAAATGCAGGCATATATTTTCCTTCTGGATGACTATTAAGCTTGCCATCTCCATTTCGCCTCCCTCTCCTACCCTCATGAACCCGATAAGATGAATTTAACCAATCTCAATGTATATGAGATAAACAATCCATCCAACTGGGTAGATTGAGTTGAGACCCTTTTAGAAACTAAATCCATTCCTCCACAATGATATATCCCTCCCCAACAACATCATCATGCTCTATTCGAGATCTATCATTCCCATGACCACTATAAATTTCCGAGTCCTTCACTTACATATTTGGTAACATCATCATTCAGACCACTTATACTTTGTTTTGTTGTTTCTTCTGTTATGATTTCCTTTAATGGAAATATCTCCCTAGTAGGCACGATTAACTAAATTCAAGTTCTTATTGAACTCTTGTGTTAACATACTTAATTTTCATTTTGACCTATTCGGTTTCAAATTCTTGTGTGGTTGGTTTACTGGTTGACTACTAGCATTCACCAAGTGATTATTGATGATCATAGTTAGTCTAGAGTGAACGTTGGACTTTTCCTTGAAAACCAAGCCCCAAGAATAAGCACTTATCATGGGACATTTCAGAGCCCATACTAGTGGAAGGCCAATTGTGCAGTGGGACTTTAGTCAAACTCAGTGATCATCCAGTTAATTGACCAATCAACAAAAAATATCTAGTGCATGGAGAATCCGAGTTACCCAAGTATGGTGGAGATTCCAAGGCAATGTAACATAAATTGTAGACTAGCCTTGAGTGTACGGGTGTTAGATACTTCCCCCTTTTCTTTCTTATTCATTCATTTCCAAACACTATACCACTAGTTCTAAGAATCTTGTGGATACTATCACCACAATAAATGTATATTTTATTTTATACAAGACAAGAATTGTATATTTACCTTTGGGAAACTCCACAAATATTTTGATGCACCTTTGTGACCTTTATGACTTTATGACCTTAATTCCCATTCCATGTTCATCCATGTGGATGCACTTTATGATGTTCTACGACAACCTAATGTCCTTGTCAACTTCCTCTCATCTTCCTTGTCATGCTTTCAGGACTTGTGTATCCAACAAGAAATTTGGGAGATGAATGCCATCAAGGTAGAAAATCAAAGGGGTTTCAAGTCATTTATTTAGGGTTCCCACTAGCATAGTCCCACCATATGATCCACCCAATCCATAAATTGGGGTCTACTGCTATTTCAATTAATTATTAGATGATCATGGTGGGCCATAATTCCAAGTTAAATATTATGACTCTTCATATGATATTATTGGAGATACTTGAGGAGACATATTTTTGGCTAAAGGTTTAAGGGAGGATTTTGACTTCAATATCGACCCATATTCTAATTCTAGAGAGTCATATTGTAATAGGTGAAAAGCTCCAATACTAACTGGAGATTTGTGGAGTTTTAAATGAAAACTCATTAAAATTCCATCAACTGACAAAGTCTCTAGATAACTTTTAAGGAAACCCTTTGGAAGACCTTTATAATAAACGATCATTAGACCCACCTTTGATTAGGCCTCGATCCAACATCAGAAAGAAATTTGAAAAACCATTTCAAGTGACATCACTCCAATATCCAATCCAACATAAGAGAACACATGGATGCCCCACTTTAGTGAGAAGAGGAATATTTAGTGAAGTACAAGACCCTCCCAAAAATATTTGAAACATAGGCTCATGCTGCCTTAGGAGGTTTGAAATGAAACCACATTCCTACACTCATTAAGATGCCACTGAAAAAATTTATAAGGAATGAAGTAGTTTTATATTAAATTCCACAGAGCGTTGAATGAAACTCGAAACATAGCCACCTAATTTCTTTTGAAAGATCCTTAGCAAAGGCTTCTCTAGGCCTCATAATAGTGTCTGACATAGGGCTTTGACTTGTGAGAATTAGGGCTTAGATTTCCCCTACCAAAGAGGGTTTAAAAAGATCTCTATTAATTCAATCAAAATGTATCTATATCCTAGGGCCAAAAGATAAAAGCTGGCAAAATGAGCTTTATCCATCGAGATAGATTTGGATGCAAGAATCAATGTTTTTGGGTCCAAGACCATCTTCATTTGATTCTCCTCATTGTGTCGATTCCAATGGTAGGTGGAATGCCACATAACTCCTCATGTTTGAAGAGATATGCTTGATCAAATTTAGTGCCTCAAAAGTATGGTAAATATCCCCAAAATGAGTTGATGAAGGGAACTTGATGTTGTGGTGAATTAATGGAACTTATTCTCAAATGGTTGATTAACATTAAAGGTATCTAATGGGTTTCCTTAAAATTTATTTATAGACACATTTAAGAATAAATATGGTTATACACAAAATCAACAAATTAATAATATATATCAACATTAAGTTATAGAAACGTTTTTCTCACTCAACTTTGGATTGATGGTTAATGGGTCCACTGTTAAGGCACCCCTTGCGTTAGGCCAACAGTTAAAATCCCCCATCACTTCTAGCCTACAAAAAAATTTATATAAATGTTTTAGAAAATAGAGATCACAATTATATTATTGTCTTATCTCAGTCTAAACATAAATGGATGGATATAGTTAGAACTATAGCATATGTAGATTGCTTAATCAAATAATTGATGCAATCAATTGTTGAATGTTGTTGTCATTTATCCCAACCTCAGTCTTTGAAACACTCTTAATATCCGTCTATGGATTTCATTGATAGGAATACCCAATGGTCATGAAACCCTAAAAGGAAGAGAAGAAAGCAAGCCATTGTAGTGTAGCCATGATACTCTGCATTTAGGAATTTGGATGCAAGAATCAATGTTTTTGGGTCCAAGACCATCTTCATTTTATTCTCCTCATTGTGTCGCTTCCAATGGTAGGTGGAATGCCACATAACTCATGTTTGACGAGATATGCTTGATCAAATTTAGTGCCTCAAAAGTATGGTAAATATCCCCAAAATGAGTTTGATGAAGGCAACTTGATGTTGTGGTGAATTAATGGAACTTATTCTCAAATGGTTGATTAACATCAATATTGGGATTATTAAGGATCATCCTAGTTAATTTTAACTTACAAAGAAAGACTTTGTAAAGGGATTATTGATTAAATACTTTGAATCCCATGTCAGCTTTTAAGGATGATTTTTTTGGCTCCAAAATTTAAAAATTCAAGTTTCATTTTGTCTATTTCGGCGCCATGTGTTAGGATGATGTTCACCCCTCTAGAAACTTTCTCCACTTTATATTTGAGCTTGACATCTCCTTGGAGTGCATTGAAATTTTATCCAATCCTAGAATTATCTCTATTCTAGTAGGTGAGGAATAGTCGCATTCACCTATGGATGAGGATGAATTTCAATGTGAGCTATTAAGATTGATCTAAGGCTATTATGGATTTTCTGAGGAGTATACTTGAGGTTTTGTGGAGTATTTTTACCTATTTTGAGGCCTAATTTGAATCACATCTATGGAGTAATTTCAGATTCTATTGTGGTTGAACTCACTGGCATAATCAAGGAATATTCACTATTTTTTGAGGTATTTTCATTAGTAGTCCAAGGATATTTTTATATTAATATTGAGCCCTATTCCAAGATTTCTCTAAGGAAACCTACTTTTCTATTTCTGAGTGCTAATTTGTGACTATTTAAAGAAATTTTCACAAAGCTCCAATACTAACCGGAGCGAGTTTTGGAAGTGGGAGATATTGTAATAAAGATTAGCATTGTTTAATGCTATGACTTCAATTGTAGGATTTCAGTGGCTCGCAATGATGGATAAAGTTGTTTGAATGAAAATGGAAGTTGAAGCACAACATGAGAACTCTGCTGCTCTGTGTGAGGCCTTATGCCTTGAACCATCTCTCAGCGCGTGGCTTTGAATGTGGAATATCTCTCTGCATTTGATTTATGGCTACGACCCATGTCTCTGCGCATGGCATTCCCTATATCTAGCTACCCTACGCATGTCTTTTGTTTTTCAAGTAAGATGTCTTCATGATTCATAACATCATTTTGGTCTAGTTAGTCTACCATTAATGTTTCCTGTCTAGATGAGTGGATCTCAGTTTTTATCCTTGTAGCTGCGTGTGGCCATCTTTAGTCTGGCGTATGGCCTTTCCCTTTCTGTTTTGCCTGGCGCGTGGTATGATTCTAAATTGGTTAGATCTTTTTTGGCACCTCGCATACTAGTTATGGCCTAACAATTGCAGGACTTTCTCGCATTTTCATTTCATTCATTGAACTTTCACCTTTTTCCTTACTCGCATCCATGACCATAGATTTGAGTCTCCATGATTATAGATGCCTACCGGTTTTAATCCTCTTCTCATCATCCTGAGCGGGTTTCTTTTCTCGTCCATGTTTAGCATGGACTGAACCTTTTCTTTCTGTCTTACTCTTTGGAGTGTATCAGGAGAAAGTATCGTTCTGGTCATCTTAATTCTGCTTCGGATGTGTATTTGATAACCTTATTTCCCTGTTTAAGTGAGTATCAGTCTTATTTTGGTTCTAAGATTTCCTGTTGAAGAAGAACATTCTTCGTTGGGTCTGGATTTGCGGGTGGTATTGATGGTTCAGGCTTCTCCTTTTTGCAATGAAGGCCTCGTGAAGAGCACATAGGTATGGTATCAGTTCTCCTTCCTGTATTTGATGAGTTGTGCTACTATATTTCAATTTTTTCCATATCATCTCTATGGTTTTTTAGTTTCAGTCTGAGTGGTTCCTTACTCGCAATTGATATGGTAAAGCTAAAATGCTTTTTTCTCGGTTAGAATTACTATTGCAGAGTTCTTACCTGATATTTAAGGAAGTCTTTGTTTTGAAATTCCCATGCACAATATTTACAAACCATTTCATTATTTCTTGGCCATGCATTGATGCTCGCTGTAGAATAGGGAATTCCTGGTGTATATGCTATAGTTATATATGTTGTTGTCCTGATTGTTCCTAATTTCCATGATACTATGGTATTCTTTTTCAGAATATTTCCTGCTACAGTGTAAGGCTTTTCCATTTTCATTTCACCTCTAGAGCTCTTAGGTTCAGGGTTCTAGATGGGTCCTTAGGTTTGCAGGTCTCCTGGTTTTTCTGGGGTTAATTTCTGGTAAGGTTTCGGTTTTCTTACTCCCTGCTTGGAATTCTCTGGAATGGTATGGACTCAAATTTTCATGTTTTGGTACTCGTGACACATGGGTTGGCACTTTCCGTATGAATTTCTTAACTGTCATTTTGGCTATGACGTGATCTCTTTCATCAACTAATTTTAAATTTTTAATTAGCTCTATCGATTTTTATACCCTCACACATATATATATCTCATCAGTGCGTAAGGTTGTATCTACCTCCCTGAAAATATTCAACTTTCAAAAATTCCCCTTAACCGAATCTGATAGGATTTTCTCACCACCATTTCCATATCTATCCATATATCTGATCCCTCGATATTTCCTGTAGCTTTTATTATCCTCCTAACTTTCTGAGCTACGTGTGTCATTCTTTTTAGGACGACCTGTCTCCAGTACCTTCTTTGTCCCTCTTTGTAGTACATATGGAAATCCCATCTGATGTGTCTGCTTCGTCAACCTTGGTGCGGGCTGTTATAGAGGTAGAGAAAGCCTTTGGTAGTGGATCATTACATAAAGAATGGCAATCTAAGGTGGCAAACACAATTATACCTCCTGTCCATATGACACAGAATAAGGAAGGTGGCGAGGATGATTTCCTGCGATGTAAAAAATATCAGTAGTTCATGAAGACTACTCCGCCACCCTCTGCATGCAAGTTCGTGGTTATGTGGAAGTTGTTCTGAATAGTACACCTTAACGATTATCCATTCTAATACTTCCTCCTCCACTTTTCGTCTATTTCTTGTCATATTCATACTTGACTCTATGTATTGGATAGCAATACTAAAATCACCACCTTTTATTATAAATACCAGAGGATCGCGATGTGTAATTCGAACACAACAACAATTGCAACAAAGCATTTTGAGTATATGAGGGGAGAAATGGAGAGGCTTGTGATTGAGGCAGTGAGTACATGTTTCATGGCAATCACGATGGTGGTGGCGTTAAACGCTGTCACAGGTGAAGCAGAAAGAGAGATAAAGCCTGTATCCTTTATATTTAGGGACTCTTTGTTAGATGCTAGAAACAAAAATCACCTACCATGGAGTCTAGCCAAGTCTAATTATCCATGGTATGGCATTGATTATGGTAACGGAATGCCTACTGGCAGATACACCAATGGTCGAACCATTTGTGATATAGTTGGTATTTCTTACATCCCCCAGCTTCCACAATTAAACTTGTTTCACCTTGTGAATATTTATTTGTATATTGGGGATTTTGGAGGTATTGATTTGATTGGGTGTTGCTAATATTGCAGCTGAGAAAACAGGTTTTCCAATCCTGGCACCAATCCTAGATCCATCCACTGATGACAACACCGTGTTGATACAAGGTGTCAACTATGCTTCGGGTGGCAGAGGCATTCTAAACAAAACAAGATATATTTTTGTAATAACTACTCAACATTACTTGCTCCTCCAGTTTCTTTTTTGGTTAATTTCATTTTCTCACCTATTGACTGTATGCTCACGTAGATTCAACGACTCTATTTGTGTAGCCAAATAGAGTTGTTTCAAGGGACCAAGATGTCCATTTCCAATAAAATCGGGCATGCCAAAGTGGAGAAATTCTTTAGTGAATCCATCTATTTAATGTCCATCGGAAGCAATGACTACATCAACAATTATTTGCTCCCTGTGGAGGCTAATTCCTGGCAATACGCTCCCGATGATTTCATAGACTATCTTATTTCAACATTGCGCCAAAAACTCATGGTGAGTTTTCCTGAAGCTTAAATTTGAGACTATTTTTTGGATATATGTTGTGCCCAAGTCTACTAATGTTCTTGATGTTCTAGGTTTCGAGTAGTGATCTCATCACTCATCATGCACTCAAGTACATGCACTCAAGTAAAGGGGCTCATGCTTTACTTGAATCTGTGATGAAGGGGCTCATATTTTACTTGAGTCTCTGATAAAGGGTGGTGAGACCATTAGTGTCATGTCTCTACTATATTAATTTACTATTTTCACCGTCACATAAAAAAATTTACTGTACAATGCATAACTTGATTATCGACACCTATTTCGACGTATGACACTGCTACAACTTTAATGGTTTTTGTTTCTACCATCTCGTCACACTTATTAAACAAATTAATGTTTGATGACTTGGCTATTTAGCTGGTTGGATTAATTTCAATGGTTTATGTTTTTTTTAATGTTGGCATTCCATGCGGCTTGATGCATAACACCCTAGGGTGTTTCACGCTGTTTCCATCACATGGCCTTCCATGCTCACAGTGATTGCCATTAACTCCTCTGCTTCCACCCTGTACATGGCTTGAGCAGACTGTCCGGTCCCGTTCACTTCCCCTGGAATATCTGCCTCATCAACGGTGGAGCACACTCCTCGCGATCCTATGATGGCACTACCTCGAGGTTCTACTCTTCTCCAGAAAGCAATGGTATTGACCTCATTCTTCTGGTAGCTTCCCTGCGAAGCCTGCTCTGCTGTGGCCCTTACCTTAGCCCCTATGCAACTAGACACACTCGGCATGGTGGAATTGATGTCTTTGTAGTTTGATCTCATGGTCCAAAGGTGGTCGAGACTATTTTCAGGTAAGCCTGTTATTTGCGTTATTATTTGCCAGTTTCCTTACTCCTTTTATGTGGGATTATAACCTTGCAGGGTGTCTGCTTACCGTTCTGAGGCTCGCACCTATACCAATGGGGAAGGTGCTCCTCCAGTGTTATGTTTCGACAGCGACCAGGTAAGAATCATTCTGGTTAGGAAATTATGGCCTAGCCTGCCATATGGCCTCGACCCATCACAGTTTTTTTGGCTTTTCTGTTAAAATCATACTGGCACCAAAGGATTAGTGTCTCTTAAGGAAGTTTTTCCTTTGTTAGTTGAAGAGTTATACTATGTTTCTTTAGATTTCCTACGGTTTGAAGTGGGCTTAGTTCCCGCAAGGATCCTAAGCTTCAGATACACAACTCTATCTAAATTTTGCTATTCTTGCTTGGAATATGTAAAGGATTTTTGACTATAGTTTATAAGATTATCTCTCGGTTGTATTACAATTATTTGTGGTATAAAACCAAAACTGTGTATATATTGGAACTTCTTTCATCCATTACATATTCAAAGTTCTTATGTGGATCCTCCTATATTCTCGTATGTTTATCTGTTTTGGTACTATTCAATTTTATTTTCTGTAATGAAAATTCAAAGTTTCCAGACTCAGAATATGGCCTCGAACTAGCTTCTAAAATAGGTCAATAAATAATTTTGAGTGTCTGTTAAAAGAATTTATTGTAAAATCAAATTTGGCTTTTGTATACGAATTGTTGGAGTCATACCCCAAACAGATCTTAGGGTCTTTTCATTTCTCCAGGTTTCAACCCGCTATGAGTTTCGCTTCACATTGTCGTTTCCAGGAAGTTTGCTAGAGGGTTTTTACCCCTCGGTAAGTTATTTCAAAACAGGTGGGAAGTTATATTGAGGTACTTTTCCTTGGAAGTTGCTTGCGTCCATTCAGGGTTCAAAACCCTGAAAACCCTGAGTGACTCCGGGGTTTGAGTCTACTCCATTTAATAGGTTATTCATGCAACATTTATTTACCAACAACTCTTATATTATCTGACGCGAAGTCTCTTAACTTGCAGAGGTGATTTGAACACTGAGCAATGTTTTGGTTAACTTCGTATATTTCCTTTTTTTTATGTCTAAATTTTCAAGAAAAACACTTGTACCGCGTAGCTCTAATGTGGTTCCGTCTATGTCTGTTTTCATTTCTTTGTTTTTGTAAAATAACTGTAGTTGTGTGTTTTCATATTTATTTCCGCACTCAATAGAACAGTAATAATAGCTCCTTTTCTATTCCTACATTCTACCGAACTGTATAATTTTTCCTTACATATACTACTGTTGTCCTTCCCGTTCCACAGTTGGTCAATACTAAATTTTCCACAAATGATATATGAACGTATTTATAGGGGAGGGTGTCGAAGGCATATAGAATAGTTAAATATCATAAACCCAAACCCACAGTGAGATAATCTCAATTTGACAACTATATTACCAAAGCTATATTTTCCTCTTTACCTTTAAGAAATATCAAACCCTGTAAATGAGACTCTTTCTCTAATTATCTAACAGTGGCGAATACTTAAAGAAAACTATCTACTTACAAGACCCTTCCAATTCAGTTCAATTTATCAACATTTCACACAAGGTACCACATACCTGAGTGCTTTTATTTAAGTACTCTACAAGGAGTGGTCACCTCTGGTCGAAGCTAGTCACACCTCCCGACCTTGAGGTTGTCTTTCGGGACCAAATCTCCCCCCTAGCTTGCTCAGAAGACCAACAGTCTTTCACAAGTTGCATGTGCACTGCGCTCTTACCATCTGATCATCACCAGACATAGTAAGCCCCCTTTTGCTCCGCTGCCTCCTACCTGTCCTCTCCTGCATAGTTTTCCCCTCTCCCCCTTTTCCTGGAAACTATCCCATGGTTGGGGGGGGGGCAGTTAGGGTTTTACAACTGTTTTTTTATGTATTAAAAACATAACTTCCCTCAGAAGTTACATGATATCCTCATGACTAGGAAATCATTTCTCTCTTTTATGAACACTAATAATAAAATGTCAATTTATACAGCAGATGGTAACCATCATCTATCAGTTTGTTTTTTTTACTTTTTCAACTACGTTAAACAAAATATTTACAATATTCTGGGGAGTATTACAATTAGAAAATCAATAAACTAGTACACAATATATATTCAAAAACTTTTATATCAGTATGTTTTACTTGAGTCTGTGATAAAGGGTGGTGACACCATTTGTAAATCAATAAACTGGCACACAATATATATCCAAAAACTTTTATATCAACATGTTTTACTTGAGTCTGTGATAAATGATAAAGGGTTGTGACACGATTAGAAAATCAATAAATCGGCACACAATATATTTCCAAAAAAAAAATTATATCAGCATGTTTTACTTGAGTTTGTGATAAGGGGTGGTGACACCATTAGAAAATCAATAAACTAGCGCACAATATATATCCAAAAAAATTTATATCAGCATGACCAGTGGTCGTGGAAATATACACTCACAAATATTTTATATGTCAATTGGCACAGACACTACATCAATTAGGCGTACGCGGATTTCTCTTCACAGGATTGGGACCTCTGGCATCTTGCTGCAAATGTTCCCAAAGTAAGACATCCATGTGGATGAGCACACAATACAACCATATAGAATCTCAGTGTTTATTCAGTCCATGATACTTGAATTGATGATTTGATGATTTGCAGGCTGTGGTGCTTTGTCAAGTTGAGAAAGCCAAGGATGAAATGTTGATCCAACTTTATAGCTTAGTCAGGTAAGGTTTAATGACAAAATGTGGTTAAGGTACATCAATAATTAGTTTGATTATTTTCCCATTTCTGTATTTTGCTAGACTGATTTTGATTTTCACTTGAAATCAAGTCTCTTGGGACTTTACGAAAGTACTGTTTTTTGTCATCCTCTGCAGGTGTAGTAGACACCTGTTGATTAGAGCACTGTACATTTGAGCTTTTGGGGTGCCTTTTCAACTTTTTGTTTAAAAAGGTCCTACACGGATTTAAACTTGGATCGATCCCAAGAGAACTTTTGACTTATCAATTCTATTTTTCCATGTTGATATTTATGTAGTGTGGGCTCAGTAGCAACAACTTTTAACCTCAATATCAATTACAATGGAGAAACTATGAGCCCTTCTTTGGTTCCTTTTTATCAGCACTTTGTTTTACTCGTTTATGTCTGTTTATTTTGAATTTTAATTTAATTTAATTTTGAACTTATAGACAGACTATGTTATTGGTTGTTTTGATCAATACTGGTTTACTTTTCCTGCTTCTGTTGGCATTTTCCTCGTTGAATTGGCGAGGTTTCTGTATTTTTCCACTTGTATTTATTTGAATTTTAATTTAGCTTAATTTTGAATTATAGACAGACTCTGCTATTGGTTGTTTTGATCAATACTGGTTTGATTTTCCTGTTTTTGTTGGCATTTTCCTGATTGAATTGGCGAGGGTTCCTTGTTTTCCACTTCTATTTATTTGTTTCCTTCTTATTTATTGATTGTGATTTTGTTTGTTGTAGTATTCATGGACAATGTGAAGTTATCATGTTTGATGTTACTGCATGATTGAATTACAAGAATGTCCCAACGTGGCACAGATATCTTTACAGGTATCTCTTTTGCAGAGGGGTTGGATCTCTAAGTAGAAATGAAGGTCCCTTAACTGTGTGGTGGCACAACTGCCTGAACTGATTAGCTAAATATCTTTGTGAATTTCAGGGTGTGTGAGAACATTCCTATTGTTCTTTGTAGAAACAAGGTTGACGTGAAGAATAGGCAAGTGAAAGCTAAGCAAGTTGCTTTTCATAGAAATAAGAATCTTTAGTACTATGAGATATCTGCAAAAAGTAACTACAACTTTAAGAAGCCATTCGTGTACTTGGCACGAAAGCTCTTAGGGTGAGCCTTTAATCTAGTTTTTGATCCTCCCTAATATGAATGTTATATTAAAAAATTTGCATTGATTCTATAATGGGTTATTTTATAGGGATCCAAACCTTCATTTTGTGGATTCACCTGCTCTTTCTCCTCCTGAGGTTCAGATAGACCTTGCAACCCAGCAGCAGTAAGTAGAATGCTATTTTCTTATTATTTTTTTTAACTTTTATTGAAATAATTTGTTCCATTTCTAACAGATTGAAACTTTGGCTTACAATATTTTATGTTGTCAGGTACGAGGCAGAACTTGTAGCAGCTGTGGCCCAACCCCTTCCAGATGACAATAATGATGCTTTTGAATAACTTTGTTAAGATGCTTTTGCATATTTAGGGATTGGTAAATTCAATTAGTTTTGTATCATTGGAGTTTGCTCTTGAGTTCCGACATTTAATTTTGATTTGTATTTGGGGCTTAGAATAGCATTATCGTATCTCTCTATATGTGATTTGGGTACTGTGCAGATGTTTTCATCGGTGGAGTTGGCTAAGCTATCTTAGTTCAACTCCATTACAGATCTATTTTTATATGTTAAGACAATTTTTTCCATTATATACTCTTCCACATTTTGCACAAGAACTTTTTGTACTCTTCAAATATTTCAAGAATGCTCAAGTGCCTTTCGTTGTGTACTGTTGGGGGAAATGCTAGTTGTGATGATTGTTTCTTGTAATATATTATGGCTTGTTAAAACTTTCCCTAAAAATTCTAGCTATGTCTGAGGATTTATTTTAACTCTAAAATTGGTTTACATAGTTGATAACTGTGGCTATCAAGCCTACCTGGGTATTCTTGTGGGTATGTTGTCTGTCAAGCACATAAAGGTATCGCCATTTCATTAATTGGGCTCTCGATTGATTTCTGCATAAAGATTTGCATTGTCTAAATCTAAAGTCATTTCCATTCAACATTCTATAGATTCTTCTTTAACTATAGTAAATCTGGGAGATGGAACACTTATCAAAGCTAAGGTAGCATCTTAAATCCAAACTTCTGACTCCCATTTGAAGTAGTAAAAATTGGGCGTAAATTTAGTAATGAATTGAATCCCCTCTTGCTAAACAAAGGTAATATTAATAACCCATATGCACTGGTTTCTATTAGACAGGAATTTCTGTGGTGGTTTCTCTCATACACGAGTATTATTTGTGAACTTTGAATGTGAAACTACTTTGAAAGAACATTCAAAATGATTTTATAAATTTATTTTTTAAATAATTTTTTATATTGTCTCCAGAGAGACACTAGTTTGAATTATGGACATATAGTCACATTCAAAATGATTTTATTTATTTATTTTTTAAATAATTTTTGATATTGTCTCTAGAGAGACAATAGTTTGAATTTTGGACATATATTCACATTCAAAATGATTTTATTTTTTATTTTTTAAATAATTTTTTATATTGTCTCTAGGGAGACAATAGTTTGAATTATGGACATATAGTCTCTATAGAGACAATATGTTTTTATTCTCAGCTATTGTCTCTAAAAAGACAAAAATGTAATTGTGGCTAAAGAGACACAAATGAAGTTGTCTCTAGAGAGACAAATGAAATTGTCTCTAGACAGACAAATCAGATTGTCTCTTAATAGACAATAATTCTTGTCTTTATAGAGACAATAATAATATGTGTTCTATATTGTCTTTATAGAGACAAATTTTTGAGAGATTATATTTTGCCACAACTGCTTACAGACAATATTTAAGACAATACAAAAGTTTCCTTCTGTCTTGAGTTAAGACAATTGACTCAAATATTGTCTTAAAACCCCCCTACATGTAGTAGTGACAGTCCATACAAAAAATAAATAACAGATATATATATATATATATATATATATATATATATATATATATATATATATATATATATATATATATATATATATATATATATATATACATGGAATCCATTCTTAGGTCATACCTCTAATTGAATTTTGGAATATTTAAGTTTATTGGGTTCACGTTAATTAAAGTTTATTGGGTTCATGAAGTATAGTAGCTGCAATATTACTGCTAATCAATATTTATCCTCATTACTGTGTAACCCAAATCCAAATTGTGCTAAGTCTAATAGCGAGGCTGCTCGGTTATACTACCAAGATTGGAAATAATATAAACGAACGGTCAACCCAGTTGTTGAATAGAGCTTTTCAAATATATTGCAAAAAAAATGTGGTCAGAATCAGATTTTGTAGATTTACATATATTTTTCCATTCATTTATTGTTTTTATTTAACAATAATATTTTGTGAGAATCTATATTTATATAATAAATTGTTTTTCATATATATTTAATTGACTTGAAAAGCTCAGCTTACAACCCAGTATGATGTGTAACCTGTAGGTCATCAAACTTGAAATTTTGTTCATCTCTTTAAAAATAAAAGAAATTAAATAACTATACAACACATTTAAATAAGGTAGACTCATATAAAAAATTGTACCTCAAGAAATTGGATTCTTCTCAAGAAATTGAATCTTCTGGCTTCACGTTAGATATGCATTTAAGATAAATCTATGCTGATTAAAAATCCATTACATCTAAGAAATTACAAAAAAATCATCTTTGTAATACTAGGTCTTATTTATTTATACTAATTTTAATGAAATTAATTAAGCTTTGTAATAATGATTAAAAAAGTATTTATTAAATGAAAAATTCTTTAAATTCTAAATAATTAATATATATTTACATCAAAATTATTTATCAAATCGAAAACTGTTTATTCACATATACTTAAATTAGTATAAATTACTCATAAACCTGAAAACTAAAACATAAAATTAGTGAATTACTCATAAGCTAAATAAATCATAGTTAATGATAATTATTCATAAATCTAAGTTACTTATAATTCATGATTTTTTGAAATATAAAGTTACTTATGTAGCTTTCATTATTCATGATTTTATTTGGCAATGATCTTAATGTTTATACTAATGAAATGAGATAAGTTTTGCAATAATGATTAAAACAATATTTATTAAATGAGAAATTGTTTAAATCACAAATAATTAATAAATATTTAAATCATAACTATTTATTAACATGTTTACTCAGGTACCTGAATTACTAGAAATCACTGATAAACCTAAAAACTGAAACATAGAATTAGTCAATTACTCATAAACCTAAATAAAACATAGTTACTTATAATTAATCATAATTATTCGTGAATCTAAATTACTCATAATTAACCTAAATTAATTGTTGACTATAAATTACCCATAAACCAAAAAACACTATAAATTATTGAAACATAAAATTAACTATGTGGCACTATAAATTAATTTTGGCACCCAAACAAGTGGAATCTAGGTTCTAAAATTTACAAAAACTCAATATATGAAACATTGAATTGATTTCTACTACCATCTATATGTTGTTCTATTCAATGTTCATTGTAAAGAATGTCACGCCTTTTTCTACTTGTTTAAAAGCCTTGTAAAATGATTTTTGACAAAAATATTTATAGCTCTTAAAAATTATTTTATTCTATTGGATGGATGTCTTACTGCTGAAATTCTCACATTGCATCTATTAGCAAGCCATCAATATATTTCAATTCTCTTTCTGATTCTATTATAAAATTGCATTGACATCATCATCAAAGGCATATCCATTTCTATTAGCAAGCTGTCAATATATTTCAATTCAGTTTTTTGATTTGTTGAGATAGATAGCCCTTTTGAAATTTCTCGAAGTATCTATTTCTATTAGCCAATTATCAATGCATTTAAATTCTCATTTTGATTTGATTTGTTGAGATAGATAGCCCTTTTAAAATTACTCAAATTATTTAGATCTATATGGAATAGGAATTCAAGGTTGAATTTAAACATTTTATTTTGATATTACCAAAGAAAATCTAGAGAGAGATATAGACATTTCCTCCTTGAAGAAGGTCTTGTTAGGTGTGGAGTTCTTAGCTATATCCACTTATTTTACTCAAATCCTTCCCCAAATCACACTAAAATGTATGGGAATCTATAATGTCCATGTACTCACTTTTTTTCTTTAATGAAGCAAATGTTAGATCAATGATGGTTGAATATTCATGAATTTATTTGGGATAAATATTACTTCATTGTCACAATAATATCTAATTTTCCAACTTTCACATCTGCTATCCATATTTCAATGCACTAAGGCCTGAGCATTATAATGGATTTCAGGAATTTATGTATTCCTCTTTGTATTTAAAGTGAATTTAGTTATTGTGGTCAATTATCATAAGGTAAATTGGTGCATAGATTTATAGATGCATATACCATAAACACTTTAAACAAATAAGTTTGCAAGTCGACAATCTAATAGAGAACATTTTATTTTTAAATATTCTTCAATATCCAATTGAAATTCAATAAAATCGACAATAACATTATTTACATATATAATAAAAAATCATTAGATATAAAATTCAATGGTGCATTTAATTTTTTCCTAAAATATCCATTGAAATAAAAAAATAATAGACAATTATCTAAGAGATGTTGAAATTTTGGATAACTAGGAAACTGTTTCAGAAGAAACCCATTTTTTATTATTTAAATTTCCTAATATTTTTTAATTTATCCTCAATATACCACGTAAACATAATCATGTAGATATTAATATAGCCCATTAGAATGATTAAGTTGTGTTATTAATGCAGTAAATTACAAGGATTATCTTATCATATAACAATCTATTGTTTTATTAATAAATAAGTAAAATGATTTTAGATTAATTTTAAATATAAAAAAAAATATTGATATGATTATGAATGGGAGAACAATCAGATTTGCTCTGCAACCCTAATGGTCAAGCAGCCATGAGTTAGGCGGCGCGAGGAAGAACCACAGATTGTAGCAAGCGATAAACACAGAAACCAAGAACCAGAAGAAATGACAGAAGAGGAGAGGAGGGGAGAGATCCCCTCCTATCGAGATGTGGCAGTAGGAGAAGGCCAGAACACCAGCAACCAGGCAGGAGAAACAAGAAAACTAGGACCTGTCCTTGGAGCACGATGGCAGGCAGGTAGCAGAGGCAAGTGTTTACCATGTGCGATGGAGAAACCAAGATTCATAATCCCGATGAACAAACTGGAGCAATACAGAAGCTACATGAAAGACCATGCACTCATATGCAAGCTCATTGGAGTATGGCTGACAAAAAAGGACCTCACCAAATGGATCTAGCAAAAATGGCAACCCTAAGGCCACATTGAGCTAAAGTTGGGAGCAAGAGGCTTCTTCACGGTAATATTATCAAACCTGCAAGATAAAGAAAAAGTGTTTGAGAATGACCCTTACTTTCATTATAATGTTGGATTGTTTATGAGATACTGGGAAGAATGTTATAACCCAGACAAGGAAAAATTCTTGGCAACCCCAGTATGGGTTAGGTTATTCAGGCTTCCAATGGACTTTTGGGATCTGAAGATCCTAGAGGGCATAGGAAACACAATAGGTAGTTTCGTTAAAATAGCATAAATGAAAAAAGGAAGATACACCTCATACACCAGAATTTGTGTTTACATGAATATAGTTGACCCTATTCCAGACACAGTCTAGCTAGAGTATCACGAAGAGGTATGGTGGCAAATCCTCGACTACGAACATATTCCATTCATATGCAGAAGATGTCATGAGTATGGAAATTTGTTTAAGGAATTCCCACTCAATATAGAAGAAGAGGAGCACAAGAATAAATAGTAGAGAAAAAACCAAGAAGACAAGGAAGGGTTTCAACAAGTGAAAAACAAAAGAAGACAAACAAGAGAAAACACCAGTGAAGGAAATAAAGAACAACAAGCCCAGCCAAGTAATACAAACATTTTTGAAATCCTACAAGAAGAATAAGGTAACAACAAGACCCAGAAAATGCACTATCAGGTGAAAAAACGAAAGGAAGACAACACCAGCCAAGGGAAATCAAAACCCAAGAGGAAGGCACAAAGTGAACTGACAGAGAAGGAGGAAAAGGAAGAGAGGGAGAAGATGGATAACGTAATAATGGAAATTGATACAAGCAGAGGAGAAGAACTAAGCTCAGAAGAAGAAGTATTGCGTAAACTGTTAAATGAGTGAAGACACCTAGACGAAGGATTCATTCCAGAAGAGCAAAAAAGACTATACAGGGAAACATTTCAACAGTACCAAGTGAAATAGGGTCAAGGGAAAATGGAAATGGTAGAACAACTAGGCCTTCAACAGGATAACACTCAAGACCAAGATCAAAGAAAAAGGTGGAAATAAAAGTGGTCAAAGAAACCTACAAGAATCAATAAAGATCATTGGAGAAATGCTAGTGAATACACGGAGAGTAGTACTATTATCGGCAGTATTCCACCAAACCAGCCAAGTACCCCATGATAATTACATCTTGGCATATAAGAGGCCTTAACAGTAAAGGCACGCGGAGACACTTAATGGAAAGGTTAAGAATAGGAAAACCACAACTAATTTTGTTACAGGAAACAAAAACATCAAGAAGGAAAATGGAGGAAATCCTAAATAAAATAAAACTGAAATATAAATGCATGTGCATAGATGCGAAAGGCAATGCGGGTGGCATAGCAATTCTATGGAACCCCATAGAAATGTCAGCAAATTACTGGATAGGCATGAAAATAATACTCACGGGAATATTCTGGCTAATAGGAAACAAAGAATGGTTTTTAGTCTCTGCAGTATACAACCCTCACACCCCAGCAGAAAGAGGAAGCTTCCTCCTCTGACTACAATAGCTTGGAAACCTTCACGAGGAGAAATTGTGGATGATAATAGGGGACTTTAACATGACAACATCAAAACATAAGAAGAAAGGCAGACTGCAAAGAAAAGAGCCAGAGATGGAGAGGTTTAGGGACCTTCAAGTAGAACTGAAAATGGTAGATATTTCAACCATAAATGGAAAATATACGTGGAACAACCGAAGAGGAGGGAGCAGACAAATATCATCCAGGTTAGACAGACTCTTAACAATAAAACACTTCATTGGAAAAGATACCTTCTATGAAGCAACAATCCTCCCATGTTTAGGGTCAAACCAATGGCCCATTAAACTAGAAATCACTATGAATTACCAGAACCAGAATAGACCCTTTAGGTTTGAGGCAATATGGCTAAGAGAACCCACCTTTATTGATAAAATGAAGAATTGGTGGAAGGAGTCTGAGACTGGGATGGAAGGAACAAACAAAATGCACACCCTCCAACTTAAATTAAAAGACTTAAAAGGAAAGATAAAGAAGTGTAATAGAGAAGAATTCAGAAACATTCAATAGGAACAAGAAACACTCTAGATAAAGATGAAACAAATACAATAGAAAATCATAGATGAAGGAAGAAGTGAATAGTTGGCAGAAGAGGAAGGGTTGGTGTTAAATAATATGGAAGAAAGAATAAAACAAGAGGAAATCCTATGGAAATAGAAATCGAGAATCCAATGGCTAAAAGAAAGAGAAAGAAACACGAAACTCTTCCATAAGGCAATGGTACAACATAGACAACAAAGCAAAATCTTCTTCCTAAGGGACCATCAAGGCAATAGGCTAACTTAGAAAGCTAAAATGGAGAAACTAATGGTGTAGCATTTTAAAGAGCTCCCGATGGAACCCAATATCAGAAGAGAGGATGACATTGGTAAAATTAGTCAACATATCCCTAAACTAGTAACCAGAGATCAGAATTTGGCTCTCCTAAGAGTCATAACGAGATCATAGATGGAGGAGGTAATAAAAAAGATGGCAAAGAATAAAGCATCTGGGCCTAATGGATTGACTTCAGAATTTTATCAAGCTACGTGGAACTTCATGAGCCAAGACATAGTGAATATAGTAGAATAATCCAGATGCACCAAATGGATGCATCTGGCCTTGAATGCTACATTCCTGGCCCTGATACTAAAGACAGAGAACTCAAAAGAACCACAAGGATTCTAACCTATAGCGCTCTGCAATGTTATATACAAAATATTAGCTACAATTATGGTGAATCAACTAAAAGCAATACTACCAGAATTGATATCCCAAGAGCAGACATGGTTTGTCAAAGACAAACAAATAACAGATGGCATAGTGGTAGCAAAAGAAGCAATTCACTCACTGAAAAATTCAAAGACCAAAGGAATGCTGATAAAATTAGACTTAGCCAAATCGTATGACAGGCTAAACTAGGGATACCTCCAAAAAATATTAAAGGCATTTGGCTTCGATGACAGGTCGATAAGTTGTGTAATGTCAATGATAACCATGCTAGTTCTTTCAGTACTACCAAACGGGTCACCTACAGAAGCTTTCAATGCATCCAAAGGGCTCAACCAAGGCGACTCTCTATCCTCATTCCTGTTTATCCTCACAGTGGATGGACTAGGAAGACTGATAAAAGCTAAAGTTAACAATGAACAACTGAAGGGCCTAAGACTATGGGGAAATGACCTCCCTCTAAGGCACCAACAATTTGTCGATGACATCATGCTATATGGATAGGCAACGCTCAAAGAAGCAAAAAAAAATGGAAATTCTCACAAATTTCACAGGGGCCTCTGGGACAGAGATAAGTAAAGAGAAACCATAAATTTATTTCTTCAATACTCAAGCTTCCTCCCAAACCTTCCTGGAAAGTACCATGGGATTTAGAATTGGGAATTTCCCTCCTAAGTATTTAGAGATCCTGTTAAATGATCAACAATACAAAGTGGCCAACTGGAGTACCCTGATGGGAAAGATTCAACGGAGAATGCAAAACTAGACATTCAGGGCGCTGAATATCCCGAGCCGCATCATCCTTTTAAAATTGGTGCTTCAATCCATTCCGATATATCAACTCACCAGCCAAGCCACACCTAAAACAATCTGTCAGAAAATGGTAGATATGTTTAAAAAATTCCTATGGCAAGGGTCTAGCAAGACAAAGAAATGGGCGCTACTATCCTGAAGCTGGTTAAGTAAATCCCTAAAAGAAGGAGGACTCAGACTGAGAGATCCATACATCTTGAACCAGGTAATGGGAGAAAAGATATGGTGGAGATGGACACAGGGAGGGGAGGACCTATGGAAAAAACTATGGGAGAGAAAATATGAGATGCCCAGGTCTCCAGAAGGAAAGCTGAGAAGTCAAAATGAGAAGAAAGGCTCTGCAATAGGGAATTTGGCCAGTGCCAATAGGGATTTTCTTAGGGAGCACAGCTTCTGGGAAGTTAGAGGAGGGGATAAAGCAAACTTCTAGGAAGAAGCGTGGCAACAAAGAGAAAAACTCAACAACCAGCCGCAACTCAAAGAGATCCATCAATTAACTAGCCTAAACGAGGGTGACACACTACGAAACTACTGGTGCCTAGAATCTGATGGATATTGGAGAAAGTGGAAACAACAAGAAAACTAGCCAGAAGTGCTAGCAACACCCCAATGGGAAATATATGAAAAGGAAATGGAAACAAGGAAAGTAGCGATCAAAGAAGGGATGAATACTCTAATATGGGGCCACAAAATCGAAGGTATGTTCACAATAGGAGAAGGCTACCAATTAAAAGTAGGATAAAATAGACACCTAGGAAAAAAAATGGGAAAGTATATGGAAGACAAAAACTTGGCCGAAGGTGGCATTCTTTGCCTGGATCCTAAGCCACTAGAGAGCACTAACATGGGACCAACTGACAAGAAAAGTAATGCAAGTCTCGTCGAGATGTGCCCTTTACAGAGATCAGGAAGAGACCATAGAGCATCTAACTAATGCCTGCAAGGTTAGCATAAACCTGTGGAAACAACATCAGGAAATATTTGAAATTAGCGATAGAAATTTAAATAGCATGAAAACAACGATAGAGAACTGGAGGAAAAAACCTTACCAGAACACGATCCTGAACAAGGCATGTAGAATCTTGCTAGGCTTTGTTCTATGGAACATTTGCAAAGAGAGAAACCACCTAATATTCAAGGAGGAAGGTAGATAAAGAATAGAGATATGGAACCAAATTATACAAAATTTAAGAGAGACCACGCTTACCAAGAGGTGGTATGAGGAGGATTGGAAAACTGACCCAAAAGAAAAAAAAATAATGATATGTCTGAACTTAAAGCCAAGCATGATGCACAAGATAGCTAGGAGAAACCAAAATAAAGAGGCAGAGGAGGCCAACTAGTTTAGAAGACCTCAACAGGGGTTTATTAAGTTAAACTTTGACAGGTTTGCAAAAAGGAACCAAGGCGAGGCAGGGACTGGTGGAGTATTCAGGGACGACAAGGGAAGGACTCGAAGAATCTGCGCGATGGACTACGGTAATGCTAAAAATAATGAAATAGAGCTCCTTGCACTAAAAAAAGGGCTGTAAATTGCCATAAGGGAGAAATACCAAAATTTACAGGTTAAAGGAGACTCAAAAATGGTAATTGATATAGTCAAACAACTATAGCAAGGAACCTAATCAGAGAAAATCAGTCGCATCTGGAGAACTGCCTGGATGGTGTAGGAGATCAACACACTCATAAGACAGATAGGCTACATCCTTCCCACCCATGTGAGAAGGAAAGGAAATGAACTAGCAGACAACTTGACAAACTGGGGATGCAAGCATGGAGGAAGGACTTTAGATGCAGGCGCGGAAGAGTTATTTCAGACGGATGAGATGGAAAACTTAGCGCAACTCCTCAAACAAGACAAAGGAGGAGAGAGGAGCCCCAGATCAGGGAACATCACTGGAAATCTAGAGAGACTGGGGAGATGTGACTGGGAAGTGTTAGAAATAATACTGAGAGGGTGGGTGAATCAGTGTTATCAAGTCAATAATATTTCATTTCCATAATCAGATTCATATACGCTACTTTAGTTAATGGAACTTGCATGTATATGCAACTGTATTTAAGGAAACTAGCGTATATCCTACAAACTTATGATTTAGTTAATTTACCATATGTTGATCTTTACTTAGTGCATCAGAACCATATAAACAATAACCAGGTGCAGTAAAAACAGAACAGAAAATCACACACACATGAACACAAGATATAAGGTGGAAACCCAATGTGGGTGAAAACCACTTGCTGCAATCGTCTCTATCTTCTTTCTAATAAGAAACTTCCTTTTACAATTTTTGTACTAGTGCAGTCTTATACCAATACGCAGGCTTCTACCTACAGAAGGCTACAACCTTCTCTCATTCTCCAGCTTCTCCTAGAAGGGAGCTACAACCCCCTAGCTCTTGTATTAGTTGATATATTTACTAGTACGTAGGTGCCGGCTTACAGAAGGCTACAACATTCTCTTTTCCTCTAGGGACCACGTTTCATAAATTTTCAAACTGGATCCATCAATAGCATCATTCAAACATCAAATACATATGCAACAATAAATCTCCTTTGCACCAACCAAAATTGAGTCAATCAATCACTTTTCAGAATGTTGTAACCAGAATACAGTAACCAGGAAACAGTAATCAGAATCCAGAACACTATAATAGCAACCAGAAGTAGCTAAAGCATATTTTATGAGGTATACGCTACTTCAATGTGTCGAACCTATGTACATACACACTTTTCTCAAGGCGAACCTGTGTACAGATCTGCAAATCAGATTTAAGATGTATACGCTGTTTTGATATGCAAACCAACATGTATACGCGCATTTTCTAAGGTGAACCTGCGTACAGATCTATAAATGATGATTTAATCTTTACAACAATTCCAGACTTCAGTTATACCTAGATAATCATATTCAAAGTCTACAACATGTGCCAGTTATTCAAATAAAAGATCAAAACACACAAATATACTTCAGTTCAAGCCTTAAGATCTTGACCCATCATTAGATCTTATCCTTCATCAAGTGTTAATTTTCATCCTTGATTCAGATCCAGCTGTGCACCATAACCCAATAACCTGTATTCTAGATCTTGCTCTTCATTATATATTCAATACATGAGTGCCTTTGCCTAATGATCTTCTCCTCCTTTTATAGTCTTAGGCCTTACTCAATACCATGGACCAAAACCACTTAGAACCACTACCTTGGACCAAATACCTAGGGTCAAAACTTCGAACAAGATACCTTGGACCAATACCAAGGATAAAAATACCGTGGACCAAATACCATGGACCAAAACTAAGTTTTCCAACATGTACCCACCTTTCCTCCCATGAAAGTGCATGTGTATGCTATATGGGCCTTTTGGTTTGAGAACTCATGTGTACACGCTACTTGGTCAATGAAGAACCTGCGTATACCTCTCTTTCTTCATTTTGTGATTTTGAATTGTGATCTATCATCTGGGTGAGTTGCCATCAAGGACAACACCTCTTTCATGGTGCCAAATTTGTGTCATAATGCCAAAAGGAAGAAGGAGGAAGAAGAAAAGTGGGGAAAAGGATAGATGCGGGGAATGAAGTGAGTAGACAGGTGAGCTGGGAAGTGATGGAGTAGGGCAGAGAGGGTACAACTCCTAAGAGTATGAGGATGGTGACAGTTGAGAATGACAGAGAAGAGGGCAAGGAAGCGAGCAGGGGGGCAGGCAGAAGAATGTTAGCAAGTGGCAGGACAAGGACAACACGTGCACGACAAGAGCAGCTGGGAGAAAGTGTGGAGTAATGAGAGGAGATGGGAGTAAGGATAGAGGGGTAACATCCCGAGAGGATGGTGTAGGATCTGCACAGGTAATAATGCCAGATAGGTGGCAGTTAAGGCAAGGGATGGGAGGGGGAGGGAAATAAAACTTAACAAAAATCAGGATGTAGCTAAACACATGCAGACGATGGCGAGAAGAGATGGTGAGAGGAAAGGTGGCCGAAGAGCGAAGATCTAGACTGTGGACGAAAGAGGCATCAATCCTGCAAGTTGGTATGTAGCTCCTATGCTCCCCTTCCTCGTTAGGCCCAGGATTATTATCAGTAGGAAAA
Source organism: Pinus tabuliformis (assembly GCA_031772625.1). Lineage (NCBI taxonomy): Eukaryota > Viridiplantae > Streptophyta > Pinopsida > Pinales > Pinaceae > Pinus > Pinus tabuliformis. The sequence goes on along the minus strand of CM062816.1, from coordinate 894,215,349 downwards.
TAGGATATCTGAGATGGAACATGCATAAGTCTGTTAAAAAGGAAACCAGAACCTCCTGCGATACTGTCATAAACAATATAGAAGTGCTTATGAATTCCCGGGGTAGGGAGATCAGGAGGGAGGTTCTCGCACCCAGGAAGGGAGGGGACCATAAATGGACAAAAGCTCGTAGTAAACCCTGACAGAACATGACCCTAGGCAACCCAGTAGGATTTGATGGAAGGGAACCAGAAGGCATAAAGGAAGCAACTTGGGGGGGAAATATCCAAGGAATATAGTGAACCAACAAAGCAAGCAACCTTGGGGGGGGGGATTTAGAGCTAGCACCTGGAGGGAAGCTGTTGACAAGCCAGGGAGACCCTAGGAATGGAGGAGTAAAAAGACAACCTCATTCTAGGAGGAACCCATGAGGCTGGCCAAAATAGATAGGTTGTGCACCGACTGTTTCCACGGTAAGAAAATGGTAGGATATCCAAGCGAGGAACATATCCTTAAAAAAAATATGATTGGCTCTAAACCCCTTTTGTAAAAAATCCTAAAGGCAACAAACCCTGGAAAGGGAAAGAAAATGGGTAAATGGAATATAGCTTTTATTTACTATTATAATTCTGATAAATGTGATGGCTCTATGATAGGTATCTTATCATACCGAGGACAATACAGTGAGGAGAATAGAGAAGAACAAGAAGACGGAAGTTGCAGACAGGCAGGGAGTAACATGGCCCCCAGGAGAGGCAAGAGAGAAAATAAGGAGGAAGGAACAAGCAGACTGACCACGAAAAGTGGGAGGAAACTAGGCAGTGAACACATGATGACTATTATCGATGCTTACATGGCAGGGAACCCACCGGACATCAAAGACCAAATTGCGAGTTAGGAGAGGGAAATGAATGACAGCATCAAGCACCAGGACATCCCCATGGAGGAGTCAGAAAGCATGGTTCCTGATCCAGGGAATTCTCGTGGAGGGCACTCCCTATTTAGGAAAACCATACAACAATACTGGGTAATGAAGAATGGGTGGCTCTGGCCATGACCTTGAACCGAGAGCAAGCATTGGGTGACAGAATAGAGGCACAACAGAAAAACAAGGAGAAGAATCTAGCCAAGGCTAAACTACTCAGGGAAATTGTGACAATTCAGATATAGACCTACATAAATAACCTGGCCCTGGGAAGAATTGAACAAACTCTAAAAGAGTTGAAGTGGAGAATTGAGGAGAGGAGTGAGATGCCAAGCTCCAGTGCCAAAGAGCCAGCCCTAGTAATATCCTCGAATGAGGATTGAAGCAGTGGTCTAGTTCGATTTTTTTTTTTTTTTTATGAAATACATTTAATGTTTAATTTGTTTTATCATAACAGTGGTTTAGACAGTCAAAGAAATGATGCTATATGGATAACAATAAACCTTTTTAAATTTTGGACAGGGTTTAATGTAGACAAGTGGCTATCTGGTTTCCTTTGGACAGGTAAGCCACCTGGAACAAATGGAATTTAACGATTTTGGAAAAGTAATATAAATAGAGGAAGTACTGCCAAGTTTACAATATATATATATATATATGAAAAAAATTAATGTATAACAATGTGTTGTTTTAGAAATTTAATAATATAATTTTAATTTGAAATTTCTGGATTCACTATGATTAACTCAACAAAAATTTGTCAATTTCCAACCAAAACTTCCAAAACATCTAGGTTTTAGACAACCCATTAAAAATATTTATAAATATATAAAATAAAGATAATAATACAGTTTTAAGATTAAGATCAACCTATATATCATTATTTTTTTAAAACAATGAAGACATATAGACTTAATTGTTTTAGAAACACATTTTCTTAATGGTTAAGAACATTTAAATTATAATTATTATGATTATTGTATGATTAAAAATTATATTATTAAATAAGAAACACTATCTTAATAAATATTAAGAAATTCAAATAATTAAAAAAATTTATAAACATATAAAATTATGTTGAAAAACCTCACAAACTTAAAAGAGACAACATTTTTTATTATTCAAATTTCCCAATATTTATTAATTTAACCTCTATATACCCTATAATCATAATCAAGTGGATAAAGAAATCCAAGTTTCCTGCTAATTGATAATGTCAAATCTTATGTGTGTGTGTTTGCTTGACTGAGGAAATTTTGTTGGATTCAATAAAAGGGTGTGAGGTATAATTATGAATATTTACATGTGTATTATTGAATAAAAATTTCATTGACTGATAAAAAAATATGGGTTTTAAATGTAATTGGTTGTCATTAATATTATAGGAATTTTGATCATGTATAAATGTAATATGGGTAATCTAATTGGTTGTTATTAATATTAAAGGAATTTATATAATGTATATTTGTTTAGCTAGAATGTATTAATTTAAATAATTAAATGTATTTAATATGTTATTGAGAATTGTTTAAACATTTTTTTTTAACTTTTTTTAAAGAAATAGAATTATATAATTATATAAGAGAATAATGAAAAAACTCTTCTCATTATATTACATACATATTATAATATGTTAGCGAAATAAGACATGGATTTTGTACAATTATATTATAGAAAATTATATTAAATCTCTTAGTGTAACTTTTTTTTTTATTTCTTTCATATATTATAATTACAAAAAAAGCATTATATAATAAAAATATGTATAAGAATAGATTAATTCAATAAAAAAAATCTTTTCAATTTTATTTTAAAGAAACTTTAAACACCTTACTTAATATATGTTTAAATTCATGTGTTGTTAGATTTTCTATTGTTTATAATTTGGCAAAGATTGTTTGGAATTACAAGTAAATTTGAGTAAACAATAAAAATTAAGATTGAGTCAACAAAAAATGTAGTTAGTTCCAACCAAAAATTCCTAAACATCTAGGTGTTAGACAACCCATTAAAAATATTTATAAACACATAAAATAAAAATAATAATTCAGTTTTAAGATTAAGATCAAGTTATATATCATTATTTTTTTAAACAATGGAGACATATAGAATTAATTGTTTTAGAAACACATTTTCTTAATGGTTAAGAACATTTAAATTATAATTATTGTGATTAGTTTATGATTAAAAATTACATTATTAAATAAGAAATGATATTTTAATAAATATTAAGAAATTCAAATAATTTTAAAAAGTTATAAATATATAATTATGTTGAAAAATCTCACAAACTTAAAACATACTACATTTTTTATTATTTAAATTTCCTAATATTTATTAATTTAACCTCCATATACCACATAATCATAATCATGTAGATATTAATGTAGTCCATTAGAATGATTAAGTGGTGACATTAATGTAGTCCATTACAAGGATTATCTTATGATATTAACAATCTATTGTTTTATTAATAAATAAGTAAAATGATCTTAGATTAATTCTAAATATGAGATAAATTAATATATAAGAATGTGTTGTCTTAGAAATTTAGTAATATAATTCTAATTTGATATTTTTGGATTCATTATGATTGAGTCAATTTTTTTTTTGTCAAATTCCAACCAGAAATTATTTAGGTGGCTATTAAACCTTAAAGACTACCCCTTATTTAGGTGGTTATTACACCTAATCAAAATTGACAATAGTTAATTATGTTTCACATTACATACATAACTAAAACATATAACTAAAATAAATTCACTACTATACAAAACAAGTAGCCATGTGATTTTCAATCTAGAAAAAAAACCAAGTTGTTCCCTCACTATTTTTTATTAATTAAAATTTCACTCTTACACAAACATTAACATTTTTTATCCTTAACCAAATGGAAAATTGTGTATGGTAAATTTTGTATGTATGTTACTTTTAATTTTATTCAACAATAAATTGTTTTGTTGATATCAAATGTATTTTTTTTAATGTTAGGTGATTTCATTGTTTGATCATGGATCCAACTATTTGGAGTTGTCTTCCATTCGAAGTTATTGAAATTGTCTTCCTGTGGCTCCCTTTATCAGTTGTGATAAAGTTTAACATTGTTTGTAAAAAATGGAAGAATGATTTGCAAAACCCTTCTTTCTTGTTACATTGCAAGAATGTCTCTACGAATGAATTTGGATTTCTTGTTCCTTTCCTTAATAGTGAAGAAATTTGTTTTGATGCTCAATACCTTAATCAAAATGGCCACATATCTCAATCTCATTTGTGATTCATAGATTCAAGATATAGAGTAGAGTGTATTGTTGGACCAATGGTGGTTTTATCCTTACCAACAGAATGCTCCCAAACACACAACTATTTTGTAACAAATCCATTTAGAAAGGCATTTAAAAACATAGGGCCAATACAAATTGGGGACTGGGGATTCTTTTCATTAATGGAAAATGTAAACAGCAGAAAATATGACTCGGTTGTTCTAAAACATATGTATGATAGAATGCAATCTACATTTTATGTTTGTAGTAGTCTTGATAGGGTATGGCACAGGGTTTCTATTCCATTTGGTAGCACTTCACCCCCTAAGAATGTAGTGTTTTATAAAACTAAATTGTTTTGGATGTATCTCGACAAGGAGTATGAAGATTATCCTTAGTATTGGTATACAATCTACTAGTTTGATGTAATAAAAAATGAGTGGGGTTTTTCTTTTGTTCCAATCAGTGACATACAGTGTATGCCATTAGAAATATACATGAATTAATTGATATGCCTTTTCAATGATGGATCCACTTTTGTATGGTCAATTAAAGAATTATATCATTTCCAATTTGGTCATCTGTGTGTTGAACGAAGAATTGACTACTTTGAAGATGATTGGGGTTTCAGATTGTTGGTCGCTCTAATTGTTTTCACAATTCGAGCTCCACATAAATTGTCAACCCGAGAAGGTCTTTTTATTCCAAAGGTAATAGCGCACTGGATATGCTCAATTTCAAAAGCAGTTCAATGTTGTAGTAAAAGAAAGTCACACACAATTGTTAAATTCAGCAATCTATCAATTCACAGTCTACTTAATTAAAGCTGAAGTCAATTAACTTATAGCAGACACGATTTCTCTGTTACAGCAAAAGGGAAATAAATGTATAAGAAAAGAAATCATTCAACTATAGTAGGAACAGGACCCTATTCCTTGGTGGGAACTTCAGCACCTGCTGCCTGGCACTAATCACACTGCAAAAGAAGTAACCTTAAGAGGTCAAGACCCTATTCCCAGGAACAGGAATCTTCAACACTTGGCCTCTCTGTTCTAATCACACTGCAAGTAAAAGAAAGCAATCAATGGAGCAAGACCCTATCCCTCTGTACAGGGATCTTCAGCACATGCTCTCATCATCCACTCGTGCAATCAATACATGTAGCGCTAAGAAACAGAGTATCACAAACCATGTAACTAGTGTTTCAGCAACAGAACTAAATACAATGCAAATACATAAGAAATAAACAACTACAGGAATAAAGGGGTGGATCTTGTGAGGAAGGCGGGCCCTTTCCTTCTCACAAGATTCCCCAAGAGAAAGAATTAAACTAGAATGCTCAAAACAGGTCTTTATTCATCTGTCGAGAAACTGATACAGTACAAAAAGGAGACTAGCTCCTGTCTCACACAATGCTGTTCTATGAATTACAGTTCGATCCCCTCTAATGATGATGTCTCCTCTTTTTAAAGAGGAGACATCATTTACAATTTTACACAAGAGCGGATATCTCGATTCTGTTCAAAACAAGACTATTCTGTTCTTCTTTAAAAAGAGATACTGTTACAACCGAGACAACAGTCATGCTATCTTTACAATAATTCAGGTAACCGTATCTTCGGCCTGCTGCTATTATCCACAAAAATTTCTTCAGAATCGCAAATTACGCATAACGGAATTTGCGTGCTTTGTCGGCTGTTTCAGCAGCTGAGTTAACTGTTTCAGCATCGGGACCAGCTGTTTCAGCAACGGGACCAGCTGTTTCAGCAACGGGACCAGCTGTTTCAGCAACAGGACCAGCTGTTTCAGCAACGTAGTCGGCTGTTCCCGCAACTCAGTCAGCTGTTTCAGCTACAGCCGCTCGTTCTCATCAAGGCATATAACTTTATCTGCGATCTTCAACTTATGTTAGCAACAGTGCACTTCAATAATTGATAAAATATAAGAGTATTATGGAATTAAATGTAAGACAGATTAACCATATAATAAAGAGAAGGTTTCCATATACCTTAGGATATAGTGAATGAAAAAGACATTGGAGCTTATGGTTTTGAGAGTAAAATGATATCAAAATATATAACAAAATGGTACATATTGGAGTCCTAACATCCCCCCCAGCTAAAAATGTTGCATGTCCTCAGGCAACCCCTTCGTCTGAATCAGAGTCTGAGTACTGGGACTGGCAATGCAAATTACTCAGGCAGTAGCTGGAGAAAGTGGCGTCTGTAGGAGCTCGGAATCCGCTGTTGGTCTGCAACTGTTGCCATGCCGAGGCTTCCTCTTCGTCAGTCAACAGGTAATGATTTTGATATTTTTCTGAAGGCAGCCATAAGATTGGAAAACGGAAATGATACCCAATCCAGTTGACTCCACAATGCTGAATGCAATCAATATACTTAGGGACTCTATACAATGCAGCGTGAAAATTGAGAGGGTTAAAAGGATGATAATCCTGTCTTTCCTTATCTGATTGCTGCCAAAAGAGATCATTGGCCTTCAGTGCAGCAGGACCCTTCATTCGAATATGCTCTTGACAATTAAAAAGGATTGAAGCCTGTAATTGCTCTATGTGCTCGCTCATACCTGGCTTCTGCAAGAATTTATAGTACTGTGCTATAAACATGGCTGGGCTTACCGGCTCTGGCCTAATCCACAGGAGTTTATTCTCCTCATTATGACTGCTTGTATTGAACGCAGTCTGCCAAGTGAGCTGATTAGACAAAAATGAAGCAAATGCCCTAATTTGTATATCACCTGCAATTGGAATAAGATTAATTCTTCTTTCTTCAGGCATGGCTTCATTATGAAGGTAGAGTTCGCACAGCAGATGCTGGTCGCTTTCAGGGGCCTCCTTGAAGGTCTCAACAAATTTTTCTGAAGTCAGTACTTCATGTGGTCTACCATGTGCTATTGATTTAATTTGAAAGTAAGCTAGTCGTTCAGCAAGAAAAAGAGCGTAGTTTACAGAAGGTTTCCGTGTAACCATCAACTTTCGCACCAATGAAAACATCAGGGCTATCCGTTCCTTAGACTGTCTGGCTTCCTTCTTATATTCCCTGTGCTCTTGCAGTAATTGCTCCAAGTTCTCCCAGTTAGTGTATACAAAGTTTTGCCATTGCAACTTATGCTGTTGTAATACTATATCCTGTTTCTCAGCATGTTCCTTCTTCCATCTGTTGAATTGTTCCAATGGGTCCCATGGCCGAGTCTGTGTCTTTTTAACAGAAGTAGTAGGTTTGGGCACTATTCCCTCTGTCTGTATGGCTGCCTCAGAGGAAATGCATTGGGGCATTATTTCTTCTGTCGGGATACTTGCACCAGTAGTGTGCTGAGGCAGTGTCTCTTCTGCCGAAACAGCTGTATCAATAGTAGTATGCTCTGGCGATGTTTCCTCAGCTAGAATATCTGAATCAATAATCATGTGCTCTGGCAATGTTTCTTCTGCTGGAATATCTGAATCAATAGTCATGTGCTCTGGCAATGTTTCTTCTGCTGGAATATCTGAATCAATAGTGGTGTGCTCTGGCAGTGTTTCTTCTGCCGAGATAGCTGCATCAGTCCCCAAAGGATGAGATATCTCTTGTTCGATTTCTTCTTCTTCTTCTTGCATCATAGGAGGTCCTACTGGTTCTTGTGGAGCAGTGGGGCATTCCTCTTGTGTTCCCTCTGTCATAATTGTCTCAGGGAGTGAAATTTCAACTACTTTATAGCCTGCATTCTGATAAATGATGCCACACTCTTTGCACATATATTCTATGCATGTCTCCCTGTTTTGCATTGAGGCTACTTGTGCTAATGTATGGAGATTGAGTTCTTTTTCAAAAGCCTCTCGAGCCATGGCTAACTCAGCTTTGTAAGCTTCTATTTCAGACTTCAGGAACTCATTTTCCTGCAGTAGAGATGCCATCGTATGTGGGCCTTGTATGCTAGTTGTTTCTGCTGGAATATTTTGCTGATGCACAGTGGTAGCTGGTTGTTGCACCACAATGGGTGCCTCTTGTGTTTCATCCATCGTGCCAGGAATGGATTCTTGTTCACCAGTAACTAGTTCTGATACCACAGTAAATAGTCCTCGTGCTCTATCAGGAATAAATCCTTGTTCCTCAGCAACTAGTTCTGAAACCACGGTGAGTGGTGCTTGTATTTCCTCTATCGGACCAGTCATGAATTCTTGCTTCTCAGTGACTAATGCTGGTACCACAGTGGGTGGTTCTTGTGTTTCATCCACCGGGTTAGGGATGGATTCCTGTGTTTCGGTCTCCAGTTCTGGTACCACAGTGGGTGGTTCTTGTGTTTCATCCACCGGGTTAGGAATGGATTCCTGTGTTTCAATCTCCAATTCTGGTATTTCAATCTCGAGTTCTGGTATTTCCATCTCCAGTTCTGGTATTTCAGTCTCTAGTTCTGGCATTTCAGTTTCTGGGCATTTCCCACTATCATCTTGCTTGTTGTGTTCCTGTGCCTCAGTGACTGGTTCTTGTGGGACAGTCACTGGGCATTCTTCAGTATTGATCTGCTCTGTAAATTCTTCTGCCTCAGTGACTGGTTCTTGTGGGACAGTCACTGGGCATTTTTCACTAACAACCTGCTCTGTAAATTCTTCTGCCTCAGTGACTGGTTCTTGTGGAACAGTCACTGGGCATTTCCCATTATCGACCTGCTTGGTGTATTCTTCTTCCTCAGTGACTGGTTCTTGTGTTACAGTCACTGGGCGAGTGACTGGTTCTTGTGGAGCAGTCACTCCTTGATCCATAACCAATGTCGTATTATCCCGAGGCACTGATTTTTGTGTGACAGTGTCTTCGGACGAGGCCGGCTGGGGAGTTCGGGATGGGGATAAGGGTTTCAATGCAATAGTGGCAGGGTTAGGGAAAATGGAGGTAGATTCTACCTCAACAGTCTTTGTCCTTTTTCTTTTTGGTAGGAAGGCAGCAAAATCGCTGCCTTTCCTTTTTCTTGAACGGGAGTGCTTTTTCTTCAGGACAGGGTTTTGCGGAGAGGTAGGAATTTTGGATGTGGACCTTGTCCGTGGTCTAGAACTTGTGACTGCTGGGGTTTTCCTTTTTTTCTTAATGGGTGAAGAAGGGGGTGTTGGAGAATCGTCACTAGGGACAGGAATAGTAGAGGGTGTTAGCTCTGCTAACTGAGGCGAGCTCGGGGTTGGGTTGACGGGAGAATTCAGGGTTTCCTCCTGTTGTTCTTTATGAGGATTTTCAGACAATTGGGACGTTTTCTCTTGCTGAGGAATTTCGGGTGGGGTTTGCAAAGGGACTTCAGGTGGTTGGGGAATTTCTGGTGGGGCTTGCAGAGGGACTTCAGGTGGGGCCTGCAAAGGAATTTCAGGTAGGGCCTGCAAAGGAATTTCAGGTAGGGCCTGCAGAGGGATTTCAGGTAGGGCCTGCAGAGGGGGATTTTGCTGAGCAAAACCCCTCTGTATTAGCAGCTGGCATAAGCGGTGATGGGTAAGGGATGTCATTGGAGATTTGGCTTGCTTACAATAATACGACATGTTTTTAATACAACCAAGCAGATAATAAGGGATATTAACCAATCTTCCATTCCTCAAATGATTCAGCAGAACAAAGTCATGGTTGTACACTACCTGATAACGCCCTTCGCATGTGAGGTAGTGTTTGACGAATTCTGCCACTGATGGCCATGGTTGAGGAAGTGAATGCAGACTGACCCCGCGGCCTCTAGGTTCCACTTGCTCGTCCGGGCGCAAAAAGTCTTGCTGCGCGTTAAGAACGACCGTCTTCCTGCTAAACCAGCGAATGCCCTCAGCTGGCAACCCTGATACCTGAACTATGTCATCCTCTGTCACTGAAATGCGAACCCCTCGGACCACTGAGAAATTGCCTTCAAAGTTCTGTGCGAATTCTAATACTTCTTCTGCGTTAAAATCTCCCAACCTTTCAAAATATGCTGTCCACCCTGCTTGTTGGAAGATCTGATATGCTTCAGGAAAGAGCTGTAGAAGACTTATGGAGCCGGGCTCATTTCTAATGGCCGCCTTTCCCATGGCTAAAGCTCTGAGTTTTTCCGCAGAGGCACAATTTAGTATTCTCAGACCCTGATCAGACTTAGTTGTTGCAACAATGGCTGCGTAGTCTAAATGACGGCAAAAATGGATATGATAACAGGCGGCAGGTTGGTGCATGCGAAATAATCATTCCATTTTTGGAATTCCCCCCCCCCTACGTATGGTATAATAATGATTGGATGTGGGGAGGTATGCAATCATTATGAAATGAAATCCTCTCTTTTAATATGATTTATCCGAATTACATTAAAACCATATACCTTATACTTTACCTTTAATTAATAATTCGAAGTGTCGGTTGCAATAGCCTTGAATGATCATAGAAGGGTCTGTGTAGTTGATTCTGGTATATTGCAAACAATTTTCACCAAAAGGATCTGAAGTATGATCGTGAAGGACCAGAAAGCTTATATGTTGTCAAAGAGAGATGATGCTTTGATAATAACAAGTTGCTGAGACTGATGTGTGAGCAATTGACAAATGAACGATACATTGCTGAAGCAGGTGTTTCATCAATCGGAGGAAATTGATAATGTATTGCTGAAACAGGTGTTTCAGCAATGGGTAGAATCAATGATATGTTGCTGAAACAGGTATTTCAGCAACGGAAAAAGTTGGTGTTACGTTGCTGAAACAGGTGTTTCAGCAACGGGAAAATTTGGTGTTACGTTGCTGAAACGGGTGTTTCAGCAACGGGAAAAATCAGAAAATTGTGATAATTGACTTAGGTCTGTGAATGATAAGGGTTTATTTCAGCAGTAAGGGATGGGTAACACAGACTGAAGGAAGATATTTCGGGAGTGGTGGGAATGATAGAAGTAATGGAGGGATATTACTTTAGGGAAGAGGATAAAATGATGGGCGGAAGCTTCTTGATTTAAAGCTTCAGATCTTTTCATGATGAATCTGTCCTCCTTATTGCCTTTCCAGAATCTGCAAAATTCAATTGTAACATGCCAATCCTTGACAGGGATTATTAGTGCTAAATCTAATCTACTACTAAAAATATAGTGCAGAAAATTAAGTGCTGTGAGGAGCAGAAGACTCCCCTGGAAAAAGATAATGAATATCAGTCATGCAAGCAGTCTTGAAATCTTCTTTAGAAACAGGGCGCTCGTATAAACGGAGCCTATGGCCATTGACTAGTAGAGGTGTTTTAGCATCATCAATTGTTACAAGTCTTACCGTTCCGTTTGGAAAGACATCTTCTACTTCATACGGTCCAAGCCAACGTGTACGTAGCTTTCCCTGAAAATTTTCAAACCGAGAATCATACAGCAAGGCCCAATTACCTTTTTGGAACTGCTTGTGTTTGATAATTTTGTCATGCCATTTCATCCTTTGTTGCTGAATCATGTTTGTTTGGTGAATGGCATCCAATCTCTTTTCATCCAACTCCAAAAGTTGCTGCAATCTAGCTGTCTGCACATCATTCAAATCAAGATTAACAGCTAAGGCAGTCTTTAAAGTTTTAATTTCAAATTCCACAGGAAAAATAGCATTTTTACCATAAACCAATTCATAGGGAGAAAAACCGGTAGTGTTTCTCCAAGTAGTCCTGTAAGCCCATAATGCCTCAGGGAGCCTTTGGGACCAATCCTTTCGGTTGTCCTTCACTGTTTTAGTTAGAATGGCTTCTAAAACTTTGTTTGTGCTTTCCACCTGCCCATTGGCCTGGGGGTGGTATGGTGTGGTCATTCTATGTTGAATATGATATTTGTGAAGAGTAGATTTAAAACCATGAGAATTGAATGGAGGTCCTCCATCAGTAACTATCTCTCTGGGGATTCCAAATCTAGTGAAAATATCTTCAAACAAGAAGGACAAAACAGCCTCTTCATTGGCTCTAATAAGTGCTTTGGCTTCCACCCACTTAGTCATATAGTCTGTGCAGACTAATATATAGGTTCTTTGATTGGATGGAGGGTTAATGGGTCCTATGAAGTCCAAGGCCCATCTTTCAAATGGTTCAGAAACTACCTGGGGGTTTAGTGGCATTTGGTCTCTATGATTGGGTTGACCCATTCTCTGGCAGCTATCACAAGCCCTTACATACTTCTTTTCATCCTTGAATAGTGAGGGCCAATAGTAACCCATCCTCAGAATTTTATGCGCTGTTCTTTTATCAGCAAAATGGCCTCCACAAGGGCCATCATGACAAGCTTTCAGTATGTCATACACTTCATCTTCTCTAATGCATGCTCGAATCTCCTGATCAAGCCCAGTATAGAAGAGACATCCGCTGATCCAGCTATACCTGGCACTTTGTTGAACAATTCTTCTCTTTTCCCTATATGACAGGTGTGCTGGTAGTTTTCCTGCAACCAAGTAGTTAGCAATATCTGCATACCATGGAGAATGAGCAGAAACTGCAAACAAATATTCGTCAGGAAAACTATCATCCACTGGAATATCATTATCAGTTTTTAACCGTGAAAGAAAATCAGCCACCACATTTTCTTTACCAGGCCGATCTATAATTGTAATATCAAATTCCTGCAATAGTAATAGCCATCTGGTAACTCTAGCATTTGTAACAGATTTGTTCATTAAGTATTTAATAGCTGAATGATCAGTGTGCACAAACGTAGGATAACCAGTAATATAGTGTCTGAATTTATTAATGGCATAGATTACTGCAAGGAACTCTTTCTCGGTAACTGTATAGTTAAGCTCAGCAGAGGTCATGTTCTTACTGATAAAGTATATAGCATAAGGAAGATGATTTTCCTCTTGTCCCAGGACTGCTCCAATAGCACTGTCTGAAGCATCAGAGGATATGTGAAATGGAAGATTCCAGTCAGGCCCCCTCAAAATAGGAGCAGTAGACAGCTGATGCTTCAATTCTTCAAAAGCTTTTTGACAAGAACTAGTCCACTTGAATTCAGCATTTTTCATAAGCAATACAAACAATGGAGAAGCTATTTTAGAGAAATCTTTAATAAATCTCCTATAATAACCAGCATGTCCTAAAAAACTTCTCACATCAGTTTGAGTTTTAGGAACAGAAAGATTCTGAATGACTAATATTTTAGATGGATCTACCTGAATACCTAGAGATGAAATAAAATGTCCAAGCACTATTCCCTCACTCATCATCATGTGACATTTTTCGGTACTTAAGGAAAGGTGGGCTTGAATACATCTTTTTAGTACTTTCTCAAGGTTTTGTAATCCCTCTTCAAAAGACACACCATAGGGGGTAAAATCATCCATAAATATTTCCATACAGTCATTCAGCATATCTGAGAAAATTCCTATAACAGCTCTTTGAAAGGTTGCTGGTGCATTGCATAATCCAAATGGGAGAACTCTATAGGCGAAAGTTCCCCAAGGACTGGTGAAAGTGGTCTTGTCTTGATCCTGGGGTGCAATTTTTATCTGATTATAACCACTGAATCCATCTAGAAAAGAGAAGAATTTCTTCCCTGCAAGACTGTCCAACACCTGATCAATGAAAGGTAAGGGAAAGTGATCCTTTTGGGTAGCTTTGTTTAAAGCTCTATAGTCAACACATACCCTCCATTTCCCGTTTTTCTTAGGAACAATTACTAACAGGGAAACCCATTCACTGTCAGATATGGGGTATATAAACCCTGCATTAAGCAATTTTTGAAGTTCTTCTTTAACAATTTCTCGTAAATTAGGATTCATCCGTCTTTGGGGTTGACAAACAGGTCGGCATCCTTCTTTAATGTAAATTCTATGAGTACATAATTCAGAAGAAATACCTTTCATGTCCGTGTAATCCCAGGCAAATGCCTCCTTATATTTGTGTAATAACTTCATTAGCTGCTCTGTTTCAGTGTCTGTTAAATCAGGATTTATGTTTAATGTCTTACCGGGTTCAATTTCAACTGTTACGCTCTTAGATGGGATCGTGTTTAAAGTTTGAGATGAATCTTCAGGTTCAATCTTTTCTTGTATATCAGTTTCAAAAATTGCAGTCAATTGATTGTGTGTTTCAGCAATAACAGAAGAAGGTTCACAAATAAAATTATTGATTATTTCATCTTCTGTATTGTCTTTAAGAGTTAAAGCTTGTCCTATAGTTAGAATCGGCTGAACAGCATTATCATCATAATCCATCCATATAGAATCTTCATTATTAACTACTGGCGTAGCGTGAGGATAAAGAGTTAACTGTTTTGTTTCATAACCATTAGAAATTGTCATTGAACCAGATCTGCAACTTATAAATGCATCAGCTGTGGCCAACCATGGCCTTCCTAGAATTAAGGGATGTCCCCCCAGCTTTGTTTTAGTTTGCAATACAACAAAATCAGCTGGATATTTCCAGGATTCAACTGAAATGAGCAGGTCTTCAACAACCCCTTCTGGCTTAATTGTGGAACGGTCAGCTAACTCTAAAATGGTGGGTGTATCTCTGATTGTGTTATTCAACTGTAACAATTGTGAAGTTTCCAGAGTCATTATATTAATTGCTGCACCTAAATCTACCAAAACCCGGGGGATTACTGCTTTACCAATCTGAACTGTAACAGTAGGATGGCCAGGATCACCATATTTTACAGGAGGGGTTTTTCCGGACATTAATGCAGACAAGTCTCCCATCACATGTACTGTAAGGGGATCCTTGGTTTTCCTACCAGGTTTCTTCACACAAATATCCCTTAATGTTTTGGCATAAATTGGTACATCTTTTAATGCTTGTAAAAGTGGAATCTTAATATACAAATTTTGCAATTCCCCCATAAAATTAAAAGCAGGTGTTTCAGTTGTTTTGGTTAAAACCAAACGCTCGGGGAATGGAGGTTCTGTTGATTCAGCATTTTTGTTAGAAGGTGGTTGAGCTTCTTTTTGCTTTTCGGTTTCATTTTTATCTGAATCAGTTATATCATCAATAATAGGCTCTACTACTCTTCCAGATCTCAAATGAATATCATTACATTGCATAGTAGGGGATATAGACTGATTCTGAATTTCAATAACTTGCACAGCTTTATTGTTGGGGTTAGGATTTGGTTGTGCGGGTAGTTGGGGTCTCATTTGGTTATTTGGTGGGGCATTTGATGGCAGAGAGAGTGATTGTTGGAATTGAGGCATCTGATTTGGGTATGGAAGTGATTGATTATTCCAACTTGGGTTCCAAGGATTGAAAGGAGGTGGTTGCTGTGGAGGCCAAGGAGTCCACATTGAAGGATCAACAAAGGGAGGGTTTTGCATTTGCATGGGTGGGAAACTCATTTGATTGAAAAGTGGATATTGCATTTGGTTGAAGGGGGGGTAGCCTGTTTGGCCAAAAGCAGAATAATTGTTCCAACGATTAAATGGCATACCAGAATTCGTACCTTGCCATTTAGGTTGCCACTGTCTTCTTTGAGTTAGCAGGTAGACTGCTTCAGCTTCTTCCTCTGTTGGCTGCATCGCTGCTTTTATCCCCGGTAGAGATGGACATTGTTCTGTCTCATGATCTTTCTCACAAAGGGTGCAAACTGGTACTTTATCTCTTGGGCACTCCCTTAGTGGATGTTTATCTCTACATTTCGGGCAGTAGACAGCCAGAGTTGCTTCTGCCTCAGCCTGCTTCTTCTTAACCTGCAAAGTGTCAATCTGCGAAGCAAAAGAACTTAGCATTTCGGTTTTAAATTCTTCAAGCAAATTACCTATCTCTGCTCTTGTTGCTCCTCCATTGGCTAATTTCTGTACCCTTGAATAGGTGGAATCTCTTATTCTGTTTCTTGCAGCTCCCCTAGAACATCTTTTAGCAAGTTCACAAATCTCATCATATGATTCTTTAGATATATCTCCCTTAGCAAGCATATTTAACATATTTAAACAATCATCCCTTAACCCTCTAAGTAATATTGTTTTACGAATTTCCTTACTTATATCTGGATGATCGGATCTCTGTATGTTGTATTGCAATCTTTCGATGTAGTCCTCCAAGCTTTCATCCGATTTTTGTGCCATATTGAATAATTCATCCTTCTTCTCTCTTGTCCGGCAGTAGTCCTGATATTTAAGCAAAAAATTTTGTTTCATTTGCTCCCATGTTGTGATTACCTGGCTCCCAAGGCTCATGAACCATCTCAAGGCATTCCCTTTTAAGGTGGCTGGAAACAGTTTCAACTTTTGAGCATTAGTAACATAATCATAGCTTCTGCATAAAATATCAAATTCAAAAAGAAACTCGTCAGGATCCTCAGTAGATAAACCATGAAAGTTAGGTAGGGCAGACAATGGGATATTTTTCATTGTTCCTGCAGGAAGATCACTGATGGGAAATCCCAAGGTAGAAAGAGAATTTTCATCCCTTCTTTCTTCTTCAGGACCTGTACGTCCTCCTCCAAAGAGGAAATTATCATTGTTGTCTTCCATTGTTGGTCCTCCTACTGCACTTTCTCGATCGTCAGAATCCTCTATTGGTTCTTCAATATTTCCTACCGGTCGTCCAGCGCTTTCTACTATCTCCTCGATATGTTCTTCTATTCTGCTACTTTCCTCTGACTCTTCAGCGCTGACTGCTGGTTCTTCTGTATTTTCAGGACCCACAACTTCTTCTGTATGTTCAGGACCCACAACTTCTTCTGTTCTGTAATCTGACTGAGGGGAACGCTGAAATTTTGACTTTCGAGAACTCAGTCTTTGTGATGATTCAACCTTTGATACGATTTCGTCAATAAACGTTTTTCGTCCTCCCCAGCCCTTGCCACCTGCGCGGTTATTTTTCTTCTGGTTTCCTCGTCCTCTCATACAATCTGCACATTAGAAAAAATAGATAAATGCTTTTTGAAATCTATAATTACCTTCCCCGGCAACGGCGCCAAAATGTTGGCCGCTCTAATTGTTTTCACAATTCGAGCTCCACATAAATTGTCAACCCGAGAAGGTCTTTTTATTCCAAAGGTAATAGCGCACTGGATATGCTCAATTTCAAAAGCAGTTCAATGTTGTAGTAAAAGAAAGTCACACACAATTGTTAAATTCAGCAATCTATCAATTCACAGTCTACTTAATTAAAGCTGAAGTCAATTAACTTATAGCAGACACGATTTCTCTGTTACAGCAAAAGGGAAATAAATGTATAAGAAAAGAAATCATTCAACTATAGCAGGAACAGGACCCTATTCCTTGGTGGGAACTTCAGCACCTGCTACCTGGCACTAATCACACTGCAAAAGAAGTAACCTTAAGAGGTCAAGACCCTATTCCCAGGAACAGGAATCTTCAGCACTTGGCCTCTCTGTTCTAATCACACTGCAAGTAAAAGAAAGCAATCAATGGAGCAAGACCCTATCCCTCTGTACAGGGATCTTCAGCACATGCTCTCATCATCCACTCGTGCAATCAATACATGTAGCGCTAAGAAACAGAGTATCACAAACCATGTAACTAGTGTTTCAGCAACAGAACTAAATACAATGCAAATACATAAGAAATAAACAACTACAGGAATAAAGGGGTGGATCTTGTGAGGAAGGCGGGCCCTTTCCTTCTCACAAGATTCCCCAAGAGAAAGAATTAAACTAGAATGCTCAAAACAGGTCTTTATTCATCTGTCGAGAAACTGATACAGTACAAAAAGGAGACTAGCTCCTGTCTCACTCAATGCTGTTCTATGAATTACAGTTCGATCCCCTCTAATGATGATGTCTCCTCTTTTTAAAGAGGAGACATCATTTACAATTTTACACAAGAGCGGATATCTCGATTCTGTTCAAAACAAGACTATTCTGTTCTTCTTTAAAAAGAGATACTGTTACAACCGAGACAACAGTCATGCTATCTTTACAATAATTCAGGTAACCGTATCTTCGGCCTGCTGCTATTATCCACAAAAAGTTCTTCAGAATCGCAAATTACGCATAACGGAATTTGCGTGCTTTGTCGGCTGTTTCAGCAGTTGAGTTAACTGTTTCAGCATCGGGACAAGCTGTTTCAGCAACGGGACCAGCTGTTTCAGCAACGGGACCAGCTGTTTCAGCAACAGGACCAGCTGTTTCAGCAACGTAGTCGGCTGTTCCCGCAACTCAGTCAGCTGTTTCAGCTACAGCCGCTCGTTCTCATCAAGGCATATAACTTTATCTGTGATCTTCAACTTATGTTAGCAACAGTGCACTTCAATAATTGATAAAATATAAGAGTATTATGGAATTAAATGTAAGACAGATTAACCATATAATAAAGAGAAGGTTTCCATATACCTTAGGATATAGTGAATGAAAAAGACATTGGAGCTTATGGTTTTGAGAGTAAAATGATATCAAAATATATAACAAAATGGTACATATTGGAGTCCTAACACAGATGGAAGTTATTGGAAGAAATTTCTGTAGATATAAATAGAAAATGTCATGGCTATCTTCAGTTTTGAACAGTCCATGGTCTGGTTCTTATGTGCAACTGCAGTGAAGCTCTTTTCCTATTATATGAAATGATGACTCGCATATGTTTTCAAATAGATATTGATAATTTAACTAATGAGCAAATGTCTTGGTTTTGGTACCCAACATTGGAGGATTGCAAGGATTTGATTGAGTATGGAAATGCTTTTACAATTTCTCCCCGTATGGATTCTATTAATGAGATTCCACCATTGGATATGGATATGGATTCTTAGGATATTAGTATTCTTAGGAGTTCTTATAAATATTTCCATTTTATATACTCTTTATGGTTGTGGAAAATATTTCCATTTTTGTCTCTATGCATACTATGGGTCTTTATGGCAATACTTTAACATTATGTTTGTATTGATCTTTATGATGTAAATTATTTCATATTGTTTCCACTAAAGTTTTCTTATTTACATGTAAATGTGTCTCGATGTTATGCATTTTTCTTTGTTTGTATAATTATAATTTCTATGAGTTATGTTATACATATTACTTGTATTGGTTTTTGTCATTGATTTTCAAACAACATTATATGTTTATGTACATTTTAATATTTGCATTTATATTTTGATAGTATATAGTTCCAAATTTTTAGATATACTTCCAATTCATATAATTCTTAGAGTATTGTGTCCCAATGGTATGGGTTTCATTTTGATTCTAATATGATACATGGGAATTTAGAATTTTGGAAGAATTCATTTCTGTTTTTTGCCATTTTATTTTTTTCGTTTAGCCATTTGGAAAAAGCCTTATACATTTTGATAAGTTTATATGGTTGGAAAAAGAATAACATATACACTTTTTATGTCTTTTTACGATTTCCAAAAAACAACTTGTGCCTTTTTCATTCTTTTTTGTTTGTTTATATTAGATATTTTTTATGTTCCATGTTTATGATTCCATAACGAATATTTTATTATTCATTGTAGACATGTCATCTAAAGGCACAAGCAAGCGTACAAGAAAATGATATTTGTCACTAGAATCATGTGAGAGGTCTAATGAAAGTCATCATTTACGTTATCAACAAAATAAGGATGCCATAAATGAGCATAGGAGAGCTACATATAATAGAAAAATGAGTGAAGCCACTCTTGAAAATGATTTTATAATTCATCGTAAGTATCGTACTATGGATGATATAATGGAAAGAGCATTTCCTATTGATAGTTCATTATTAGGATATGCTCCTCGTCAGCATAATCTTGTTGTTCGATGCTCTCCTGTAAATGTTCATAATATTTGGGAAACATCTTACAATCGGGGAGAATTCCATATTGATAATGTGAATGCAAATGTCCACCCTAACCCTTTTGTGTGTCCAATTGCATGTTTTGATGGCCAAATATTACAAAACATCCATGGTGGAGGTAATTATGACATTTTGTGTGATGATACGGATGATAGTTTACTTGGCCGTTTGTTTGATAATTTGGAGCCAGTTGCTTGAAACATCTGATCTTCAAATTCCACTTCTCAAAGTAATGTGGTCCCACCAAGAGAATCAGTCATCCCTGATAGCATTTTGCATGGAACAATGGAGGTAACACAATGATATTTTGATTTTCGCTGCAATAGTTGTTGTTTTATTACATTCCTATATTTACAAAGTTTTGTTTACTAAACTTATGTTATTTTATTCTCTTGGAATAGGATACAACTTGTTTTAATAGACGTCTAGAAATTAACTCCCAAAGTGTTCCATCTACTAATCTGAGATGTGAAGATGAAGCATGTCAAAACCTTCCTATGCATTCTCCTCGACGATCAAATTACCAAACTAATGTAAATTTTGAATGTTTTTGATTTTCTTTTCAATTTTTAAATTTCTAGTTGCTTGGACATTGAATTTTATGGCATATTTTATTTTATTTGAATAGGACACAAGTCATTTCAATAGAGGCATACAAATTAACTTCGTATATGTTCCATCTACTGATGTTAGAAGTGAAGAGGAACCATCTCATAGCGTTCATCCACATCGCCAAATGAATGTAAATGTTGAGTGCATTTGATATTTTTCTCATTTTTTCATTTGTAGTTGCCTGGAAATTGTATTTTGTAACCTTTTATGGAGAAACCATGATATCATCTCATTAGGTTGGAGAATTGGAATCCAAAACATCAAATTGTAAAACTAATGTAGATGTTCATTTGATTTCTTTTCCGTTTTTGAATCTTTCTTTGTCAGACATTTAGTTTTATAACGTATTTTATTTTTTTGAAATAGGAAACAACTCATTTGAATAGAGGCATACAAACTACATCCCAAAATGTTCCATCCACTGATGTTAGAATCTAATAGAAACCATCTCATAAACCACATCCACATGAAGACACAAATGTAAATTTTGAATGCATTTGATTCTTTTTCATTTTTTCCATTTAAAATTAGTTGGAAATTAAATTTTAAAGTCTTTTATGACAAAGAGACCTTTACATCCTCTTAGGTTTGCGAAGTGCACAACATAAATTTGGAAAGACATTCTCATAGATCCATTCCACATGCTTCAAATTTGCGAAGGGAATCTCATGTTCCTGAAGATGAAGTACATGTTAGAAGAAATTTTACTCTTCCAAATGGTTTTCAACATGGTTTGACTCATATAAATCATATTCATTCTGATGAAAATATGATTTTAGTTCATAAAATATTTCGAGAAAAGATATATAGCTTGTTAGTTTTCCAAATGTGCCACATTTGCCAAGAATGATATCTTGGAATCCATGTTGTGAGACATTCTGAAGGACCTATTTATAGATGATGTAAGAGTGAAAGAGAAGCCCATTGTTTTTGTCTACACAATAACATGGATCCTGGTGAGAAACCTCATATTTTAAGAGTGCTTACTCAAGTTGAAGAAATTATAATAGCATGTGTGAATCCTATTTTTCAAGTGACACATGCTCAAGTTAGTCAATATAAGTATAGTGGTCATACAATTAGCTTTCCTCAAGATATTTCTACAATTGTATAAAGTCTTCCCCGACATGTTGAAGATATTGACTTTCTAATTGTGAGGAGACATGCCGCTCACTTTAAATATTATGAATGTTATGTCAAAAGATCTCAAGTGATGGTTGCATTTCTTTTCAAAATACAACATGATCAATATTATCGATATGTTGTAATTGATTATGATTCAGTGAATGCTCTGCCCGAAATATCAACAGATATCTCCTCCAGGCTTAAGTTTGTTGATTGTGATATTGAAGAATCTGAGATCAATGAAACTAATAATGAAGGGTTTCCCGCTGTGCATTTTCCCTCTCTTCCTTCTTCTTTTGTTGCTCACCTACCAAATGAATGAAAAGAAGTGGAAAAAATTAGAGCATTTATTGATAATGTTGATTCTTCACATGTTCAAGGCATGGACTGGCCCAATATTGGAACCTCTCCAATGAATGAACATAATATGGAGAGGTTATTAGATATAGAATTCCCAACATTGTTTTCCACTGGTGATGCTAGTTGGTTGCAACCACGTATTTGTAGTGTTGAACTTCATGAGTATGCATTACATCTATTTGATTTACCAACTATGAGTATGCATTACATCTAAGAGTTGTGTCACCAACTATCTGATTTACCAAATAATAAGTTGGCTAAGCATCTTATGTGGTTTGGTTCTTCTCTAATTGGTACAAGGGCATACTGGACTAAGTGTCGATCTAAATTGACTGACATGATTACTCAGTTAGGATGTCCATATTTATTTTTTACTTTGATTGCAATTGACACAAAGTGGCCAGAGTTGTATAACCTCATGCCCATACATTCACATTCTCGTTCTTTAA
The DNA here is from genome assembly GCA_031772625.1 of Pinus tabuliformis. Lineage (NCBI taxonomy): Eukaryota > Viridiplantae > Streptophyta > Pinopsida > Pinales > Pinaceae > Pinus > Pinus tabuliformis. The sequence continues at coordinate 894,192,981 of CM062816.1, read as the reverse complement.
ATGAGAATCGTATGAAAATTGAGAATGTTATCCAGTACCCTCATATTGTTGCAAAATTTAAGCACCACAGATTCAATATTTCTCAAGAGGAAGTTATCCAAAAATATCTTAAAACTAAAGACTTCTCGTACAGGTTTATGTTGTTGAATTTTTTCTATACTTTTTCAACTTTTATTTGTAGTAACTATATATTCATTTCTTTTAGATATGGGTGGAAACATAGAGGTTCAACACATATCCATGGTTTCCTATGATTAGAAGGTGCTCCTGACATGGAAATACTTGATTGGTCAAATAGTTCTGATGTACAACTTGCAAAGATATTCTTTGAAAGATATGTAACTACATGGAATCCATGTGACATACATTGTCACAACATAATGGTTCCATGAAGCCTCAATGATGACCCTTGGCTCTTGAATACTGGTAAGATTCTCTCTTCTAATCCTCACTATGATTACGAAGAATCGTTAAACCATGTCAAAAGGAACACAAAGCGTACTGTAGATTCTTGTTTGCACAAAAAGGGAACTATTCTAACATGTTGGTACAATGCTCCATGGGATCTTTGTGATGAATCAAGATTGTTCATAGATGATCAAGGAAGAAAAAAATATGAGCCAACAAGAAATGATGACAGGCTTAATGTACATAACATTGACCTTCTAACAATGGGGCGTGCAAATGTTGATTGCCAGCCAGTGCTTTCTTGCTATGTTGTCTTCAAATATATTGATAAGTATGCATCAAAAGCAGAAAGAAGGTCTGAAGTTATTATCATATGTTAACTAGAATTTCAAATTCTATTGGCTTTGAGGATCATGCTTTATGTGCATATAGAAAGTTTCTTGTAGAAACAATTGTTGACTGTGACATTGGAACACAAGAAACATGCCATATGTTGCTTAAGCTACCTCTTGTTGTTTGTAGTTGTAAAATTGTTTCCTTAAATGTTGGAAGAAATGTTCTTAGGAAAATCTCAAGGGATGGTTTGCAATGTTCATTTGAGAATACTTTTGTTCAACATTATAAAAAGAAACCTTTTTTCCTTGAACATCTATCTTTGATAGAAATAAGAAGATCTTGGACATTTCATAGCAAGTTTAAACAAGATCCATGGAAGCCTAGAGATGTTCATGCTATTGTTCGGGTTTGGCCATGGTTTTATTCTATTCCTGGTGAGGCTTCAGAGGAATTTGAAAGTTTTTGCTAGACATAATTGCTCTTGTACAAGCCATTTCATGAAATTCCTACAGAAATTGGCCTTTCAGCTGGAATTATTATTGAAAATTGGAGGAATTTTTGATATCGAGCATGGCATGTTGATATAAATCCATCAATTATAGACAACATTGAAGATGAAGAAGATGGTGATTTTTCTAACGAGGAAATGAATCTTGAAGATGATTTTCAAGAATGGGAGATTTTCTCTCACTTGGTTCAACCAAATGATGTCAATGTTTCTGATCTCCACACCCTTGGTCGAATGGACGTTGATATCTCCTTTGACTGGGAAAGTATAACTATTTCTGATGGTGTTGCAGAAGAAGCTATTAATTTTATAAGGAATGCAAAAGCAAGGGCTGATATTGTTGACCTTTCAAATAGAACATTTGCATCTCCAGATTCTTTGTCGGAAAAATAGTGACTTTCTTTTGAAATTTCCTTAAGGCACTTTGTTGAATATGAGATTCATGAAGCTCTTCTTATTATTATTTAGGGCACTGGAAATTCTTTCCTTATCCATTGTATTTTTGAAGCTCTTTCTAATTCGTCAAGTAATGGAAGAAGCCCTTTGCTTCTCCTTTCCCAAATAGGAATACCTACTTTTAATACACATGCAAAAACAATACACTCAGCTGTAAAAATTATAATTATAGATATGTTGCCATTACAGGGGTAGTCACTTGCAGTGCTCCAAGAAGAAATGTGACATGTTAGATATATATTGATTGATGAAATGAGCTTTCTGGGATCAAGGTTGTTTATGCAAATAGATGCTCAATTACAAGAAGCATTTCCAGAGAAAAAGAATTGTCCTTTTGGTGGTAGATCCATCATCCCTATGGGTGACCTTGGCCAACTGCCTCCTGTGAGAGATAAGACTTTGTATGCAAGTAATACAATAGGGAAAGTCTTGTGGAGAAAATTCAATATTGTTGTCACTCTTGAAACAATATTTTGCCAACAAGGGAATAATGAGAAACAAACTTGTTTTCGTAGAGTCCTCAATAACATAAGAAATTTAGAACATGTTCTTGAAGATTGGGAGTTTCTTATGTCACAGGTTGATATGAGGTTGCATCCTAGAGAAAGAGATTTCTTTAATGCAGCAGTTCACATGTTTCCAAAAAATAATTTTGTCTCCTTCCATAATAGGCATATGTTAAAATCATTAAATTCTCTAATTGCATGATGTGTTTCTGAGCATTCAAGGCGTTTAAAAATCAGTGGTGTTCGTGATGATCAATTGGACCATGAAGTTTTGTCGTACCATGGTCAATGTGTTATGTTGACATGTAATGTATAGGTTGAAGCTGTCTTGGTGAATGGTGCACTTGGTTATGTTAAGGATATATTTTATCCGCCTACCTCTAAGCCACCTCAACTTCCAATGTTCACGATTTTTGTTTTTGATAAGTATGTTGGTGTTATGTTTGATGCAAGAAATCCAAACATTGTACCTATCACACCAATGATATCGGGAATAAAGAGCAGCAAGGCCTTACCTTCACAGCGATATCAAGAGTTAAATCAATAGATGTTTTACACCTTGCACTGCCTTTTTCTTTTCAACTTTATGCCAAGATGAAAGATAGTGCATATGTTACAATTAGGAAGAAGGGAGAGGAGCGATTGAAGTCCATATCACTATGACATAAAACTAATAACATTGTGACCTTCTTTATAGTATGTTTTTTGAATTGCTTTTATTGTCCTCTTGATTTACTTTTAATATAATAATCATTTTCATATATTTATTAGATAAATAAATTCATCATATTCATAGTAATATTTGAGAAATTTGTTTACATCGTTTTTCATGTCGTTCAATTTACTTATTTTTTTTAAGTGCATATTTCTCTTTTCTTTGCAACAGACCATTCAAACATTAACAACAAGTTATATGAACCAATCATTAAAAATCATTTTTATAACTGGTTCATATTGATATTAATATTGTGGATTCATATTACATCATGAAATGAAAAAATGGAGGATTTTAGTATTGGCCATCACCATGGCCAATATTCATTTTTTTGAATATTGGCCATGGTTTTATTCTATTTCCACAGTTTTTTCTATTTTATTGTGAAATGAGGATTATATTTGTAGAAACTTTTATATCATTTGGTTCATGTAACACTAGATTGTGTTTTTTCATGTAACGCTATAACATTAAGCTTCTTAACATAAATACAAATGGGGTGTTATCTTTTATGTATATGTGTGTGTGTGTGCTTATTTATTTGTGCATGTCTTTATTGATTTTGCTTTTGTTTTTGTGTCTTTCAAATGTAGATATGGAAAATAATGATGTCGTCTATTATTCCAAAACAATACGCGATATTGTTGGAGCTATAAGATTTCTTTCCTATCTTCAAGACAAGTTTGATAGGAAACATGGGTTCCATCCTGCGTTTATTGATGATCATATTTGTGAGCTAGATTAAACGAAAACACATATAAAATACTTGAGACATGTGCACCAGCGGGAGTCTGGGAGGAGAACAAGAAGGAATTGGTTGGAAAGTGTTAAGTATTGTGATCATTATCCTATTGATTTGAACTGGTGCTACTTTTGTTGTCAGTCCGATTTTGTTTCGGAAGAGGTCACTCCATAGATGACTTTTGATGGAGTGTTTCAAGTTCAATTTTGTAGTGGAATTGTTTGATGAAAGAAAACAAAAAATATATGTTAAGACTTAATGTTGCAATGTTGGTTAAATTGAATTTTGTTTCTCATTGTTGTTTTTATGTACAAAATTGTATATCTATGGTCTTAAAATCTCGTATTATGTTGTTCTTCTTTAAATCTAGTGTGTGCAATTTAGATGTGTTTTTTTCATTTATGTTGCTTTGCTCCAATGGCAGTGTTACTATTTTATATCTTTCTCTTGCATTTGTGATTTTTGTGGTCTTTTGTGTGGATCCCTTCACTTTCTTCACGTCTTTGATAAATGAAAATATTGTTTAGATTTATAATATTATTGTTTGAGTTTCATGTTCTAGGTGTTTATGTCAATATTCTTGAGATTTATACTATTAATACATTCATGTATTGACATCAATGTATTTATGGCTTAAAATTTATTTATTGTTTATAATGTAGTGATATAAATGTGTTATTATTAATGTGATGATGATTTATCATGTTTTAATGCTTTATGGTTTGCAATGTGGTTCTTATATTGGTTTTGGTTTATGCCTTTTATTATTGTTTTGTGTTATAGCATTATTTATGTTTATAATATTGATGCCATGGATTTAGGGCTTAGGTTCCATCTACTATTTCCTTAGTTTTATAGTATTAAATGATTAGGTTTATTTGTTCTTTAATTTTGTAATATTAATAATTCCTTCGGTTTATCATTTATTTCCTTTGGTTTATTAATCCCCAATATTAAGGTTTAAATAATAGTCCTAAGGTTTAATATTAATCCCTTACATTTACAATGTTTATCCCTTCAATTTATTAACGTGTTTCTTTCATAATATTAACAATCCCTAGGGTTTATTGATCCCTTAGGTTTATAATATTCATAGTCACGTGGGTTGATCAATCCATTGGGTTAAAAAAATTAATTCTTATTAATCCCTTATGTTTTTAGTATTGATCCATTGCCATTTTTTATCCCTTGCTTTCTAATATTTTTCCCTTGGGTTTATTAATTCCTTAGGTTTATAATATCAAATTCTTGGGTTTCTTCATTCTTCAAATTTTTAATATTAATAATTCCTTGGGTTCATAATCCCTTGAGGTTTTAGTGTTAATCCCTTAGGTTTATTATTCCTTTGGGTTTATTAAATCAATCCCTTGGGTTTATCATTCCCTTGGGTTTATATTATTAGTACCTTTTGTTTAATAGTATTCCCTTAGGTTCATAATCCCTTGAGGTTTTACTATTAATCCCTTGGGTTTATAATATCAATCGCTTGGATTTATTATTCCTGAGTCAAACATGGTTTATTATGATGTCAACCATGGTCCAACATGGAATTGTGTTAAGGATTGTCTCAATATGAAAATCAATGATGGTTGATCATGTTTATTTTAATGTTTATAATATTTGTCTTAAGGTTTGTATACATTGGGTTTATAATATTAGTCCCTTGGACTTAATATTATTCCTTGGGTTCATAATCCCTTAGGGTTTTAGTATTAATCTGTTCGTTTTATTATTCCTTTGGGTTTTCCATATTAATCCCTTAGGTTTATTATTCCCTTAGGTTTATAATATCGATCATGGTAAACCATTGTCAATGATAGGCAACCATGGTAAACCATGCTTGAATGTCACATTGTGACAAGGATTGTCTCACCATGAAAATAAATAATAATCCCATTGGTTTTTATTCCTTTGGGTTTATTATATCAATCCCTTGGGTTTATTATTCCCTTAGGTTTATATTCTTAGTCCCTTTTGTTTAATAGTATTCCCAATGTTTCATAATCCCTTGGGGTTTTAGTATTAATCCCTTGGGTTTATAACATCAATTGCTTGGGTTTATTATTCCTGAGTCAAACATGGTTTATTATGATGTCGACCATGGTCTAACATGGAATTGTGATAAGGATTGTATCAATATGAAAATAAATGATGGTCGATCATGTTTATTTTAATGTTTATAATATTTGTCATATGGTTTATATACGTTGAGTTTATAATATTAGTCCCTTAGTTTTAATATGATTCCCTTGGGTTCATAATCCCTTGGGGTTTAACATTAATCCCTTCATTTTATTATTCCTTTGGGTTTCTCATATTAATCCCTTGAGTTTATTATTCCCTTAGGTTTATAACATCGATCATGGTAAACCATTTTCAATCATAGCAAACCATGGTGAAGCATGCTTGAATGTCGCATTGTGACAAGGATTGTCTCACCATGAAAATAAATCATGTTTATTTCAGTCTTTGTAATATTTATATTTGGGTTTACAAATGTTGAGTTTATAATATTAGTCCCTTGGGTTTAATATGATTCCCTTGGGTTTTAGTATTAATCCCTTGGGTTTATTATTCATTTGGGTTTATAATATAAATCCCTTTGGTTTATTATTCCCTCAGGTTTATAGTATCAATCATGGTCAACCATGGTTGAATGTCACATTGTTACAAGGATTGTCTCACCATGAATAAATAATTTTTATCTTAGTCTTTGCAATATTTGTATTTTGGTTTACAAATGTTGGGTTTATAATATTAGTCCCTTGGGCTTAATATTATTCCCTTGGGTTCATAATCCCTTGGGGTTTTAGTATTAATCCCTTGGGTTTATTATTCATTTGGGTTTATAATGTAAATAACTTGGGTTTATTATTCCCTTAGGTTTATAATATCAATCATGGTCAACCATTGTCAATCATAGCCAACCATGGTCAACCATGTTTGAATGTTGCATTGTGACAAGGATTGTATCACCATCAAAATAAACCATGTTTATTTTAGTGTTTATAGTATTTATATTTTTGTTTATCAATGTTGGGTTGATAATATGAGTCCCATGGGTTTAATATTATTCCCTTCGGTTCATAATCCCTTGGGGTTTTAGTATTAATCCCTTAGTTTTATTATTCCTTTGGGTTTATAATATCAATCCCTTGGATTTATTATTCCCTTAGGTTTATAATATCAATCATGGTCAACCATTGTCAATCATAGCCAAGCATGGTCAACCATGGCAGAGTGTCACATTGTGACAAGGATTGTCTCACCATGAAAATGAATCATCTTTATTTTAGTCTTTGTAATATTTATATTTGGTTTTACGAATGTTGGGTTTATAATATTAGTCCCTTTGGTTTAATATTATTCCCTTGGGTTCACAATCCCTTCAGTTTTTAGTATTAATCCCTTGGGTTTATTATTCATTTGGGTTTATAATATCAATCCCTTGGGTTTATTATTCCCTCGGGTTTATAATATTAATCCTGTTCAACCATGGTTCAATGTCACATTATGACAAGGATTGTCTCACCATCAAAATAAATCATGTTTATTTTAGTGTTTGTAGTATTTATATTTGGGTTTACCAATGTTGAGTTTATAATATTAGTCCCATGGTTGAATGTAGCATTTTGACAAAGATTGTCTCACCATGAAAATAAACCATGTTTATTTTAGCGTTTGTAATATTTATATTTGGGTTTACCATATTAGTCCCATGGCTGAATGTCCCAATTTGACAAGTATTTTCTCACCATGAAATTAAATCATGTTTATTTTGGCCTTTGTAATATTTACAATTGGGTTTATGAATTGTGGGTCTATAATACTAGTCCCTTGGGTTTAATATTATTCCCTTGGGATTTTAGTATTAGTCGCTTGTGTTTATTATTCATTTGGGTTAATATCAATCCCTTGGTTTTATTATTCCCTTAGGTTTATAATATCAATCTTGGTCAACCACGGTCAATCATGGTTCACAATCCCTTGGGGTTTTAGTATTAATCCCTTGGGTTTATTATTCATTTGGGTTGATAATATCAATCCCTTGGGTTTACTATTCCCTTAGGTTTATAATATCAATCATGGTCAACCATGGTTCAATGTCGCATTGTGACAAGGATTGTCTCACCATCAAAATAAATCATCTTTATTTTAGTGTTTGTAGTATTTATCTTTAGGTTTACCAATGTTGGGTTTATAATATTAGTCCCATGATTGAATGTCGCATTTTGACAAAGATTGTCTCACCATGAAAATAAACCATGTTTATTTTAGTGTTTGTAATATTTATATTTGGGTTTACCATGTTAGTCCCATGGTTGAATGTCCCATTTTGACAAATATTGTCTCACCATGAAATTAAATCATGTTTATTTTGGTCTTTGTAATATTTACATTTGGGTTTACGAATGTTGGGTCTATAATATTAGTCACTTGGGTTTAATATTATTCTGTAAGGTTCATAATCGCTTGGGATTTTAATATTAGTTGCTTGGGTTTATTATTCATTTGGATTTTAATATCAATCCCTTTGGTTTATTATTCCCTTAGGTTTATAATATCAATCGTTGTGAACCATGGTCAACTGTGGTTTAATGTCACATTGTGACAAGGATTTTCTCACCATGAAAATAAATCATGTTTATTTTAGTCTTTATAATATTTATATTTGGGTTTACAAATGTTGGGTTTATAATATTAGCCCCTTGGGTTTAATATTATTCCCTTGGGTTCATAATCCCTTGGGTTTTAGTATTATTCCCTTGGGTTTATTATTCATTTGGGTTTATAATATCAATCCCTTGGGTTTCTTATTCCCTTACGTTTATAATATAAACATGGTAAACCATTATCAATCATAGCCAAACATCATCAACCATGCTTGAATGTCACATTGTGACAAGAATTGTCTCACCATCAAAATAAACCATGTTTATTTCAGTGTTTGTAGTATTTATATATGGGTTTACCAATGTTGGGTTTATAATATTAGTCCCATGGTTGAATGTCCCATTTTGACAAAGATTGTCTCACCATGAAAATAAACCATGTTTATTTTAGTGTTTGTAATATTTATATTTGGGTTTACGAATGTTGGGTACATAATATTAGTCCCTTGGGCTTAATATTATTCCCTTGGGTTCATAATCCCTTGGGGTTTTAGTATTAATCCCTTGGGTTTATTATTCATTTGGTTTTATAATATCAATCCTTTGGGTCTTTTGTTCCCTTAGGTTTATAATATAAATCGTAACCAAACATGTTCAACCATGTTTGAAAGTTGCATTGTGATAAGGACTATTTCACCATCAAAATAAACTATGTTTATTTTTGTGTTTGTAGTATTTATATTTGGGTTTACTAATGTTGGGTTTATAACATTAGTCCCATCGGTTTAATATTATTCCCTTCAGTTCATAATCCCTTGGGGTTTTAGTATTAATCCCTTCGTTTTATTATTCCTTTGGGTTTAGAATATCAATCATGGTCAACCATTGTCAATCATAACAAACCATGGTCAACCATGTTTGAATGTAGCATTGTGACAACGATTGTCTCACCATCAAAATGAACCATATTTATTTTAGTGTTGGTCGTGTTTATATTTGGGTTTAACAATGTTGAATTTATAATATTAGTCCCATGAGTTTAATATTCTTCTCTTGGGTTCATAATCCCTTGGGATATTAGTATTAATCCCTTAGTTTTATTATTCCTTTAGGTTTGTAATATCAATCCTTTGGGTTTATTATTCCCTTAGGTTTATAATATCAATCATGGTCAACCATGGTTGAATGTCACATTGTGACAAGGATTGTCTCACAATGAAAATAAACCATGTTTATTTTGGTCTTTCTAATATTTATATTAGGGTGTACCAATGTTGGGTTTATAATATTAGTCCCTTGGGTTTAATATTATTTCCTTGGATTCATAATCCCTTGGGATTTTAGTATTAATTCTTTGGGTTTATTATTAACTTGGGTTTATAATACCAATCATGGTCATTTTTATTAATCTCTTGTGTTTGTAATATCAATTCCTTGCGCTTCTTGATCCCTTAGGCTTTTAATGTTTATCCTTTGGGTTCACTAATTCCTTGGGTTTATAATTTAAACGGTTTAGTTTATTAGTTCCTTGCGTTTGTAATATTAGTCCCTTTTATTTAATATTATTCCCATTGGTTCATAATCCCTTGGGTAATAATAAACAAAAGGGTCTAATATTATAAACCTAATGTATATAAACCCTAAAATAAATATTAAAAATACTAAAAAAACATGATTGAATTAATAAAGGCTAAGAATAATAAAAATAATAATAATCGTTATTATTTTATATTATTGTTAGAATAGTATAATAATAATCATAATATATTATAATAATAATAATAAAATAATATAATAGTAATTATTATTATTATTATTATAATATTAATTATATTATTATTATAATAACTATATTTGTATATTATTATAATAATATAATGATAATATAATATTATTATAATATTATAATCATATATTATTAATATTATTTTTATTATTATTATTATTATTATTATAATAAATATATTTATTATTATAATAATAATACAATATAGTTGTTATTATTCTTTTTATAATATTAATATAATACTCATATAATAATATATATAAATAATTTAGTTGTTAATATTTTTAAATAATTAGTGTTTAAAAAAATATCCATAATAATTATTAATAATTATTAATGTGGTTGATATAAATCTATTGACTTATACCAATCACTTGGAAAAAGTGATTATATATATGTTTCATAATGAACCAATTGGTAAATGTTTAAGTAATTATTTGTCCCCCTTCATGACATGGATATCTGCAAGTAACGACGTCATAATCTCTGTTGCAACCTTCGGGTGTCACATTGTGTAGGATGGTACAGGCACTGGCGATATGCGAATACTGAATATGGAAAATTGCAGTGTGGTTCATGAGACGACTATCCATTGCAAAAATGCATCTGTAAATTCTTTTGTGGTAGCAGGAAATAAGGTCTACAATGTCCACAAAGATAAGAAGGTTCGTGTATGTCATTGCCCAAGAACGCTTCCTTCCTGCCTGAAACTATCTACCACAATGTTGACCGTGAGAGACCATCTCAAGAATATTTTCTAACCAGGTGGTTTTGTTGAAGTTAGACGACATCACAAAAGCCCATGGTTTAAGAATTTTCATAGAATACCTTGCTTGGCCATAGGGCAGCGGGATGCTGAGATTCTGTATTCCAGTTCGTGGGATAAGACTGTAAAGGTTTGGAGATTAAGAGATTTCGTGTGCTTGGAGTCAATCAAATCTCATGATAATGTCGTGAATGGAATTGTCGTTGGTAGGCATAGGATTCTGTTTACAGCTTTTGCTAATGGCACAGTAAAAATATGGAAGTGAGAGACTTCAAGTGAAAAGGGTCGATTCCAGCATAGATTGTTCATACAACTCAAACAAGGTAATGATGTTCTCGCATCCCCCGTCAATGCTATAGCTCTAAGCTCAGATGAATCTACTTTATACTATGGGACGTCAACATTTGAGTTCAACTTCTAGACTCCAGCTGAGAAGTCTCTGGAAATTATGTTTTACAAAGGAACCCTAAAGGGTCATGAACGTTCGGTTTTGTGCTTGAAAATTACCATGCACTACATCCGTAGAAAAAACTATTACGATCTGGAGGAGAGAGGTGGTCTCAATCAGAAAAACCTATCATGTATGTTTGACCATTTTGGAAGGTCACAACACCCCTCTAAAATGCATGGAAGTTTCTGCTCCTGTATGGATGACCTATTCTTCCTTGTCGTCAACAAATTCATCAAATTTGTGGTCATTTTCATCATATCACGACAATAGTAGTTCTACTACTATTGTAGATGATAATTATGAATATGAAGGGGGCCCTGATAACGATTCCTAAGAATTTATATTGTACAGTGGGAGTTTAGATGGAAGCTTAAGGGTATGGCAGATAAATAGTGAGGACCACCGATGTGAATGCCCTCACAATTGCTCGATTAAGCTAGTTTTGTACTCTGAGGCATGTGAATCCTAGGCAAATCGGATATTTCAAACCTCAATATTTTCCTTGCAACAATCAAGAGGATGATATTCTTTTAATGGGTATGGTAAACATGTATAAATGGTTATCACTATCCATAATCATAAAGAAGTTCAGGGTTGCTACGAGCCTTGTTCAAAACGAACTGAAATCTATTATCCTTTATGGATCCTGCACCCCCAATGATATCTCTTTTATTAAGAATTGTTTTGATGTGAATGCAAAAAATATAGAAAAGCATATGAAATACCTGGGCTACTGACTTAAGCTAGGGAACTATAAAAATGCAGATTGGATGTGGCTGGTGGAGAGATTTTATATGAAGATTAAGTGGTGGGAAAATACATGTTTATCTATGGGAGGACGTATCATCCTTACACAGTGAGTGCTGACTCATATGGGGATTTATTGGGCACATTTTTTTGTATTCCTTAAATCATTATTAATCTTGTGAATCGAGAAATAACAAGTTATTTATGGTCCAGAGCTAGTATGAACAACAAATATCATTTAGTGAAGATGGAAAAGATCACACGACCCAAAATCTTGGGTGGCTGGGGTATTCTTAACTTAATTTTTTTTGGATGGGCTCTAATTTTGAAATCACTGTGGAGGGGTATCAATAGTCGAAATATTTGGGGAGAGTTGCTCCATTCCAAATATTTTAAGAATAAGGATTTTGCCATCTAGGCTAAACAAGGAGAAATTAGGAAAAAAGGTGGATCACAAATCTGGAATAGCTCTCGAAAGGTCAAGAATATTCTCTTACAAAATATAATGTGGTTTTTTGGAACTGGTAACAGTATTATTCTAGGAAAAGATTGTATTGTAGGAGCAGGTGAGTGGGTTCCAGGGACAGTGGATTTGATAATGTACCTGAATAAAAGAGTGTTTTTTGTTTTAAATCAGCTAATCTGGGAATGGAAAGGGAATATTCCAATATGGTGCGACTTTTCCCAACTGAATTTGGTTGATCAGTATAAGAATGATTGGTTACATCTGATAAAAACATTAAAGGAGGCAGGAATAAGTTATTATAGTAAGGGAGATCATTTGACATGGGCTGGAAAGAAAAAGATATCAGGAGAAGTTGAGGTGGAGGACTATTACCTCAAAATTTGCATGAAGGAATTTCTTAATGTTGAATATTACTGGTTTTCCAGTTTTTGGAAAGTAAATATTCCAATTAAAATAGTAACCGTCCTCTGGCTAACTTGGAAAAACAAAAATATACAAGGGAAAACTTAGAAAAGAAGAACCACCATGGGTCTAGGATTTGCTATCTATGCACGAATAATTTTGAGGACAATGAGCACACTTTTTACATTGTCATAGATTTGTCGGCATTTGGAAACATTTCACAAACAAGAGGCAGATTCCATTCACCCAATTTAGTACAATTGAGGAGTTTTTAAAATGGTTGGGCACTCAGAGTAAAAGCAAGAGAATGCTTGCTTTGGTCATTTTTTGGGAAATCTGGAAAGATGAGAATCATCTAATTTTTTATCACAACAGAGGGAGGGGAAACTCAATCTATGAATCCATAGAACAGTGGGTAGTTTTAGAACAGAATTAGAATACTAATAAAATTGAAAAGAAGAATATAGAGAAGGGGAGAGTCCTAATCGCAAACTATCCGGTGGGGTTTTTGGACAGAGAAGTTCAAGGATGTAGATGTGGGAGTGGCTTTTGCTTAAAATTGATAGAGGAGCAACAATTCTAGAGTCACTAGTGGGGGGGGGGAGGAAAAGGTATGAAAACAGAAGTTGTAGCTTTATGGGGACTATTATGGTTTATCAAGTTCTTAGATATCCCTCAAGTAACATTTTTGGCAATTCCAAATGTATAATAGACCATGTTAATGGAAAGAGAAACATTCAACAAACTTCACTACAAGGTTGGATGAGTCGTATAAAATGTATATGGAGTTTCTTTCATAATTCTTCCATTCGGAACATCAAAGGGCACAACAAATCAGCGGATGAATTATTGAAAAAGGGACTACAGGACACATAAGAAGGCATGCACATCATGATAAAAATAGGAGCAGAGGGGACAAAAGTAGAAAATCTAAAAGTGATTGTATAGATCACCGAAGTGAGATAAAAAATGCAGAACCTCATAGCAAATAAGTTTATATTAGATTTCTGTCTCTTTTTGTTTTAAGTTTTGTATAAATTTTGTAGCTAATTTTGTATAGATATCATATAAGAAAAGAGTACATTAAGTATGTGATCTTCAGAAATGTGAAGGATCTGATCCACTTTTTAGATTCTATGTAAAATGCAAAAATGGATGAAGTACCATTATGTTGTATCTTTTAGCTTATAGTATAAATGAATGTTAGCAAAGAAGCCTTTTCCCAAGGTAGTCTATCAAGTTGTGTATATATCAGGTTTATGAAGACAATATGTCCATCATAAGAATGTACTGCTTTATTCCATAATAACAAAACAAACGGTTTTTTTAGCTGAAAAAAGATATTGATATATTTACTTGTAATATTAACCGGAATTAAGCGAAACAACGATATGGGTTTCTTTGTTTTGAATTCTAAATGAAATTGAGGTTTTAGGTTCAATTTAAGTAGCGTTTCATATAAAATTTGGATGATAATGAAGCTTTAATAAAGCGAGATGTTTTCCCCAATTTCATCTATGAAACTACAACGTAATAAAGGTCTTTTGGCAACAAGATTAACATAATGTTTGGTGGAAAAATGATTTTATAATAACTTCTTTGCTTCGTTTTTCCGATCCAATAAAGGAAACTGTTACTGGTGAACAAACATGTGTGGATTGTCGAAATCTAAAGTCTATTTGAAAAAGTGACACTTTCTAATGGGATTGAATCCACAGATGTCTCTAAAGTTAATGTGCACAGGAGTTAATATGTACAGAGCTATCCCTCTCTTTTATAGTTTGAACAATACGTAGGAGGTCATTGGAACATCTATTTATAAGAACAACGATGGAACCCATCGTAGGGTGAGCTTATTAATGATATTTGAAAGTGAATTTAGAGGTACACACAATACACATGCAAATTTTATTGAGAAAATAAATATATAATATATATATATATATATATATTATAGATATAGTTCTAGATTACCATATTATTAAACATATAACAAATTACATATATAGTTGTAGATCACTAATTTTTAGATGTTAAGATTGAAAGTAGGTGGATCTATTACTCACAAAAAACTCACACACATAACAAAATAACTATTTCTAAAATAATGCCTTAGGACTCATTATCATAAATCACATGACATACATGGAAACAATATTTCCAACACCCTCACTTAAGGCTTACATGTAACAAATATTGAAAACATACATTACAACAATAATGCTAATCTTTGTATGACTGGTCTTCATTAGCACTCACATCTACTCTGAAATCTCATGGTTGTTGCTCTTTTCTTCACTGCACTTTCGAGCTTCCTATTTGATCCATTTAAGACATAAGTGCTTCCAACCATCGTCAAAGTACTTTGCAAAATTGACACTTCTCAACCTCATGAGCACAGCGAGTCACACCATATTGACCTTATCAAGAACTACCTATAACTAATGCTCTCAACACCATGGATCATATTAGTTTGTTCAATAATTGGTCTATTCTTTGTGGTTCTTCAACATTTTATTTTTGCATACCAAATAATTTTACTAGTAAAATAATAACAACTTTTCACATCACTAAATATCAAACGCACACAAGACAATAAATATGAATATTTTGTTTTCCATCAGATCTGTATCCTTGGAGTCTCGATCTCTCAAAATTGTGCATGAATCAATCAGTAAGAAAATCATGTCCATTACTTCTTCTTGTTCTACTACTACTGTATTCTGCATGTGGAACATTCCTTTTGTAGTTGATATGTCTGTATGGCTTAATATTGTTATTTCACAAAAAGATAGACCAGGAGTATCTTGATGGAGTTAGTTTACCACACCATATTCAAAATATTTACTTGTAGAATCACTATTTATTACTTTGTTTCCAAATAATTCGTCAAACCCTCCAGTAATTCCACCATATAAGGACCGAACTTCAATTATAACTCAAATTTATATCAGGAAAATGTTTTGATGTGAGATTAGTGTTTATTTTACTCCCCAATGAGCTGCCTCTTTCCGTAGTTGTGTTAAGTCACTTGATATATATCCACAAAAGTTGTGATTTCGAATCCCTGGTGAAATCAAAGATTACTATTGCATATACTACCAGGCTCTACCCTGCTCATTTCTCTTTTTGCATGTGGGGTTGATGTTGAAATAGTTCGGTTGGGTACTCGACAGATATTCAAACAATAGGCATCCATTCTGTTTGCAGCTATTAGTGACAAAAAAGCGAAGTTTTATGAATTAAATATATTGACAAAAATAACCTTCATACATGAAGTATAATACCACATGGCAAAGGATTCTCTGTTACAATGCATAATTTCTCGGTCAATTATTATCTGCTAGCATCCACTCCACTAAACAATTAAAAATATCCAATTAGATAGCATAGAAATGCATCCAATTTGAAACCTTGATAATAAATATTCATCCGAATTTGAACAACATTCCATCTAGTGTCACATTGTAGACTTTGAAATCATTGCAAATTGCAGCAATCGATTATTACTCATGCAACTATTCCTTAGCCATTTCTTCTACTCTTGTTACAACTATGACATGTGTTTTGGCTGCAAAGGTTTTTTCCTCCATGGATAAATTAATGGAACCCCAATTGGAACTTTACAAAATCACGAAACAATTCAGATCTACAAATCTAATAGTTACACACATGAAACAACTAAACAAAATATCACACTTGCAAAAGAAATTCACAACAAAGATCAATTCTTACACACTTATACTATATACTATATATATATATATATATATATATATATATATATATATATATATATATATATATATATATATATATATACAAAAACAATAACACCCAAGACTCCCTCACATCTTCCTAACCATCCCTTCAAGGAGTTAAGTCAATATCTACTATGATACTATGATAGAAATTTAAAAGTGAATTGAAAGCTATTACACATAACACAAATCACACACTATGTTGTTGAGCACATAAACTAATTGATCTCAACATTATATAAAATTTCATCCTTTATCAGTCAAACATATGTTTGTTTTACAACAAATCACTACATTTTTCTTCATATAGTTCCATATTCTCAGACTCATTTGAAGATCAAAGAAGATCTTGCTTCAGTAATTATTTCTCCCACTTCATGAGAGGGATACGCAGCGGTAATGAAACCATAATATTTGTTTCAACCTCCGGACACAACATTATTCACATGGGTATAGATAAAGGTTATAGACAAATCATGAATATGGAAAATTAGCATGGTTCATGTGGAAATTGTTCGTTACAAAAATGCATATGTAAAGTATTTTGTGGCAGTTGGAAATAATATGTACAATTCCCACATTGATAAGATTATTCATGTACGACACCACCCGAGAAGGCTTCCTTTGTATCTGAAACTATGGACCACAATGGTAATTGTGAGAGACCGTCTCAAAAACATCCTCCTATTAGGAAACTTTGTTGCCTTTATATTACATCAAAAAATCCCATGGTTGAAGCATTTTTATGAAATATCCTATTTGGCTAGAGATGGATGATGACTTTCTATATTCTAGTTTGTTTTATAAGGCTATGAATGTTTGGATATTAAGAGGTCTTGAGTGCATAATGTTAGAGAATGAAAAATGTGGAGCAGAGATTGTTCTTTTCAATATTATGAATAAGTTAAATAAGATTGTATTGGAGACATCAACAATAAATAATTACAGTGAGAATGAACTAAATTGAACTAACTAAAACTTAGCCAAGACACTTGGATGGATGGTTATGACACCTAGTAGGTAGTTGAAATTAGATTCTCCAACACTCCCCCTTAATTACGACCACATAAAAATTTAATTAAGATGTATGTTGGTCTATGTCTCAGCAAAGCTTATATTTAAAAAATTAACTTCAACTAGATTTACTTTTCTTCTTCTCTTCTTCCAGATCATGTAGCCTCTAAATTGTGTGAGTTTTTATTCTTGTTCTATGATTCGAACCTTAATTTCTTCATTTGATGGTGCAATATAGGTTTATAATAGAAAAATATTTATTCAGGACTCCAATACCTAAAAATTTAATTGATATTTTCATCATCCAAATTGTCTTCAATATTCATTTTTTCAGCTTCTATGCAGACTTGATCAAGGCATAGTGTTGCAATCCATGCTTCAATGAAGTTTAAATCTTCTTCATAATCATCGTGTTTATGTGCACATTGGAAATCAATGGTAACTGTAAAAGCATCTGCAGAACCACATTGGTTATGTTCATTCAGCTCTCCAATGAGAGCTTTCTCCTGTTGCACCTCCTTCTCTGCCTGTACTTCCATCCTTGTTTTCTCTTTGTGGGATTTGTTCTTTGCCTCAACCTCTGTCTCTGCCTCTTTTACTTCTTTACTAACCTGTGTTGTTGCAAATAGATTGTCTTCCAGTTATTTTTCAGATTCAAGTGGGCTTCCATCATCAAGTATCATCATATCGATATGATGTTTATATTGCATCATCTGAAGCCATTCATATCTAGTCAAAAATTATTTATCAAAGCTTACATCAAAAATATTAATTGTTAGATTTACCATAGCATTGACTGGTCCAATAGCAATTTCACTTTCATGAGCAAGCTTTGTTATTGGTTCACCAAATTTTCACTAGGAAGCTCTATTGTTAGATTCACAAAATTGTCAAGCTAAAATCACTAAGTTGTCATCAACAATCTCTATTGTTGGATTCACCAAATTGTCATCATCAAGCTTTGTTGTTGGATTCACCTAATTGTCATCAACAAGCTTTGTTTCTAGAATCACCGAGTTGTCATCGGCAAGCTTTGTTGCTAGAATCATCGAATTGTCATCAGTAAGCTTCATTTCTAGAATCACCAAATTTTTGTCCACTTGTGGCTGAGCATAGTGGGGTTCACCAAATTTTTCATATTCAATTGTATTACTTCCCCTTACACCAAAACTCCTCTTAAAGATATCCCAGGCTTTCTTGGCTGTCTTTTCTTAATTCATTCTAGTTGTTGCTTCTCATCATAAAAAAATTCTAAATTATCTTCTCATGTCACTTTGATTTTCTTAGCCTCATGGCTTTTCCCATTTGTTGAGTGTTGGATCACTGCAACTCAACAAAAAAAATAAACTGCAAACATCACAACTAACCATAATAAAAATGTCATTGCTGCATAGCTTCCACAAATAAACAAGTCTAAAAATGGTCTACAAAGACACCGCTTCCAAAAATTCTCTACTAAAGTAACACTTTCACAAAAATATCACAATGCCTAGAGCCTATTAGAACAACGCCCTTCTTTTATTAATATCATTTTCAAAACTTTATCCTTTTAAAAAATAGTAGTGCTCTTTTTCATGATTTAAATTATAAATATCTTTTTTATTTTAAATGAGAGCCCCTCTCTTAAAAAATCATACCGGGCCTATTTGCATGGACCCTCTAGCACATTATCGTTTGGAGCCATATAAGATGAATCCATTGAATTACATTTTCAAAAATAACAAAAAAGTAAATATGTTTGTTTTAAAAGAAAAAATAATCTAGTTCTTCAAAAGGCCTTTAAAAGAACTTGGCTCAAATAAAACATAAAACACTTTGAAAACTTTAAACAAGAACTTTCCCTTAACGTGTTTTTTCATCATGAGGTTGGTCATTTTTTAAAAACAAATTCGGCTTGTCGTTTGCACAATTGCGATGAGTTTTTATGCATAATTTTGCGAACTCTTTCCATTGATGGGGTGCATCAATTTTAAAAAATTTACATTTTCGTAAGTTTGTGACTCTTTTGTGAACTCTTATTTTTGCTGGGATGCGAAACTGACGTTTTTTAGCTTTCTTCATAGGTGCGAAACTGATGCACTTATTTTTCTTTACAGGTGTGAAAGTCAATTTGTTTTCATGCTTTCTCCTGCGCTTTTTATCTACGAACTCACACTTGCTAAAAAAAATTGAGAGGTTGTTCTCTCTAGAGTCATATGCGGCTTGGCCTTTTTTCTCTTTTTATGTCAAATAGAATTACATTAGAGACAGCGACAATAAATAACTGTAGTGAGACTGAACTAAATTGGATTAATTGAAACTGAACTAAGACACTTGGATAGACGGTTATGACACCTAAAAAGTAGTTGCAATTAGATTCTCCAACACATTATGTCTATCAAATTGCATGACATTGTTATTGGTTTGAATGGGATTCTATTTACAACTTCCACTGATGGAATATTAAAAGTATCGAAATGATTTACTAGTCATAGATCTGAGACAAGGTAAAGATGTTCCTTTGTACCTGATCGATTGTGTAACTCTAATCTCATATGAATCTATTTTATACTATGAACGGTCATAGATCTGAGACAAGGTAAAGATTTTCCTTTGTACCCAATCAATGTTAGAACTCTAATCTCATATCTATCTATTTTATACTATGGGACACCGGTATCTAACAACTGCTAGACTGTTGGAAGTAATGGAGAAAGCTAAAATTAGATTATTGTTAAGATGATGATAGGTTTGAGACTCTAATGTTAGACCTCATATCCTAATACCTAGGGAGTCGTTGAAACCATCCCATTAGTGTGGAAGCCTATATATTCGAGGCTCATCTCACTCAATGTAAGCGGGCTTGTATGAGTGTTTGTACACTCTCCAAGTATCTCACCTAGAAAGCCATTTAGTTTATAGTTAATATATTCAGATTTTATCATGGTATCAGAGCTGCAAGATTGAGGAACCTATATGCTGAGCGAAGGATTTTCCTGGTGCGCCTGAGGCGAAATCATTGCATGGTTTGGAGGAACAATGTGAATGAAGGGTGGAATAACGCGACTAAAGGGTTGAACGACACGAATCCGTCGTAGTAAATTGTGCCAACCATGCGAAACAACAAAAAACCAAAATTTTGGTGTGTGGTTGCTTCTATTGTGAAGAGATCGCAGGAGGTTGGACTTTCCTCGAGGCCTCAAGGAGGAGGCCAAGGAGGCCGAATCTCTATTTTTTGTTTGTAGGCTGTGAAGAGATCAGCAGTAGCTTGGATCGTTGGATTGCCAAAATGCTAGATCGTTGGATTTCCGGATCAGGCCGTTGCGTTGAATTTCGTGGAGGCGTGCAGGAGGCCGTGAAATTGCCGGAGGCTACAGAAAGTAGTTGTTTTGAATCAAAGAAAAACCTTAAACATCTTGTTATCGGAAAAAGTGTCTATTTAGAACTGCTCTATCCCACTAAGGTGTGACAGCTACCTTAGAAACAAACAGAGAAAACTACTTTTGTATTCTTCTTTATGAACTATAAACAAAGAGGAATAGGATGAACTAACCTGTGTCTTGCGCTAGTCCTTTGATCCAATCTCTCTCCTCTTTGACAGCTTCCAGCTACTTGCTCCCTTACTTGCCCAGCTTCACCAAGTACCTGTAAGATCACAGAAGAAGGAAACTATACAAAGACATGGGTTTAGGATCAGATTTAAGTTAACCATACAAATGTAACAAGCATCAATGAAACACAAGCATGGAGAAGAAACTCAAATAGTTTTATTGATATACAAGAAGATCCAGGAGGAGTTACAACCGATGATTCCTGACCCAGCATCAACCTCCCAGCAAAGAAGTCCCTTCTTCACCCCCAACAAAGCATAGATCACCCAATTCTCTGATATGTATCTCAAAACCAACAGCAATTCCTTACAATGTGCAAAATTCCAGCCTCTGGATCTCTGGGATGAGGGATCCATATATAGATGTATGCAAGGAGGATGAGTCAGCTCATGATTTGATTAGTGGCTTCTCTCTGTCAGTTCTTGCTTCCACTTGGAGACTGAAAGCCTCTTACTCATCCTTGGTCGAATTCAGTGAGGCAAGTGTCATTGGAGAAGATTCTGGAAGCTTCCATTGTCTCTCCACCTCGCGGAATGACACTGCCATTTGTCATTTCCCGCTCAACGCACCCTGGTAGTGTATTTAGGTGCGATGCAATGCACCTAGCTAGTGGACTTAGGTGCTATGCAACGCACTTGGCTAGTGGAGCAGCTGAAATGATCCTGATTTGACTTATTCTGAGCAGTTTCTGGTGGAGAACTTCTGGGAGAAGCTGTAATTTGTTGACCTTATTCCTTTAGGGGTTGGAACAACACTTTTAGGGACTTAGGAGCCCTTGGTTTATGGACATTTCATGCTTAGAGCTGTAAGGCACAAAAATGTCTATAACAGTTGCCCCCTAAAGTATGAGGCCGTTTATCGGGTGAAATACTTTATTAGGAGGATCCGAAGTTCTTTCAATGCTGGGAGGAGACCTGTAATAAGATACAATACAATACATTATCTTCATACTTTTTTCATGATCTAGCTGAGGCGGGCATTCCCATGCTTAGCTTTATAAATTCATTTTCATGTACATAGGACAGACAATCGTCTGATGGTAGACTGATGATTTTGATAGAGCCATCATCCTTTTGGTAGGATGATTATCTGTGCTATAATGCTGTACATTTGAATATCTTTATTTTCCTGAATATATATCGCAGCCCGGATGGATGAAACTAGATCCGGGGTCTTCAATCTTGTCCGATCTTCACTCGAAGTACAAGTCGATCCATGTGAGAAATGTTTTGAAGTCAAACATGGAAAGACATCGCTTGATTACCAGTCAATGATGTAAACTGTTAACAAGCACGAGAGGAATCACCGATAATGATAATGACCCTCAAGGTACTGCAGTACAATTCACGTGGTGTGAATAAAGGACTTGGCGTCGAACACCACGCAAAATCTTTCGGTCGAAGGTCATTGATGTAAACCTGTCGCCGGAAGTGAGAAACTTTCCATTGAGGCATGCAAGCTTCAAAGTACTGAATGGGGTGTTCCTAGATCAACTTCTTGGATAATGAGTTGATGTCGACAAGAAGTGATCCGTCATAGGAGGGCCTTAATGAATCCCACATCAATGACATGGAATGGAGCAAATGATTTTGATGGAGGTGAAAACGATCTGATGATATATGGTTCAGGGTGGCGGTCATGAAAGAATGGAGTATAATGTATGGTAGTGGGCGGGACACAGGTGGCCTTTCTGGATGACTTCTCTTGAACATGTCGGCGACACTTATGTGATGGATTGGTAGCATTAACCCTAAATGTGGATGTTATGGCGAGACCATAGCGATGTGACCGGTGAATGAAACAACCCAACCCAACTCGGGCACGGAGCGGAAGTGTCATGCTCAAGAGCGACTTGCTACCAATAAAGATTCTTTGAGTTTTCTTCCCAATTTTTCCCCAGTCATTGCTGACCAGTACCTCTTTATTTTTGTCAAGCTTGAGGAGGATAACATATGCTTGTTCTATAATTTGCCCTTCGGGCAAACCCATCGCTATGTTTTAACGAGCCTAGCGATATTGAAACTTGTTCTCGTCTAAAGACAAGTTTTTCGCTATTAATCTTTTTAACGAGTCTAATGACAAGGATAACTCGGTCCTTTTCATTTTTAGAGAGTCTGAAAAGGTACATAAAGGTAACTCCAAAATTCCTTTTTCGTCATCTAATCCCTTAAGTCCGAAAAAGTATAAAACAATACAGAAGGGATGAATTTTCGATTAGCTTTAACGAGCCGAACAAAACAAGCGCTCGATCTTTTTGTGCAATAATCCCTCAGGTCCAAAAAATTTAAAATCTAGAGGAGGGATAGCACTTCCTGTTGCTTTAACGATCTGGAAGGCCAGAACTTGGCAATCTTTTCATATTTTACGAGTCAGAAAAGAGCTTAAAGAGGACTCATCTTTTGAGGAACGAGTGATAAAATGGGTAGCAGCTGATTCCAGGTAAGGTTTGGAATTTTCCAATCACGGTAGTGTCACAAGGATGGCTAGTGAAATCACTCTTCGCAGCTGTTCTTCAAAATGGGTAAACAATCAAATGGAGGTGAATGATCGGCCAATGAAAAAATGGAGGTGACGGTGCAAACACGACCAAGGCTTTAATGGCTGAAGTGCAACATTCACGGTGGTTATTTACCAGAGAATAGTTCATTTTTTAATGAGCTTAAATGCGGGTGAAAACATTTGCTCGGTGCGGGTTTATTTTTTAACAAGCTTGAACCTTGCGGTAACACTGCTCGATTAATCCAGTCATATGATAAGAATGTCTCATATAAAAACCGGCAACTTTCGAGTGTTGCCCCACATCCTTTCTTTATGCAAGTTAGGAAACGACCAATCCTACGAGTTTAAAGGGTTAGAGGTCCTATAAATTTAAAAAATAAATAGTCGCTCTTCGCTTGCACTCCAAAATGTTTGCATGCCCCCAGGTATAAAACAGAGTTTCAAGGTTACCCCTACTTCTTTCCGCCAAAACATTTGTTTTACCGAGAGAGGCCTACCTCTTACAGGTTACCCAAAGATTGTTCTATTTACGACGTAAACAAAACACTTCTTCGGCGATGTTTCTCGAAATAAACAAAGGTGAGTGACGATGCCCGCCAACTCACATAACTTTGACAAGAGAATCTTATTCTAGAATAACCCCTCTTCCAATCACGGATGGGGTACAGACTAGTCATATTCTCCCGCGGAAACCTACCCTATACCCGAAGTTTTCCTGCCGAAGCAGACCAGGACGCATGCCCCCTGGGTTTCAGTCATATCCCTCTGAATTACTCGCACTCATCGGGAGGACGGGCTGGGGATTGAGACATTTCTTGCATGAAAAGACCATTTAGGGACGGTATATGACTATTTGCTATGCGTGATCCGGGAAATGAAAGCTGGTCCACGAGCTTGACCACTCTTCCTTCGTGCGGAAAACACATCACTCTAAAGAGTGAGGAGACAATTGCTTCCATGCAATAAATATAGTCTCGTCCAAGGAGTAGGTTATAATCCAAGGGTCCTTGAACTACCATTACGTTCATGAAAACTTTCTTCCTTCTCAATGTTATGGGCACATCGGGAAGGATCCCTAAAGGTCGACTGGTTCCTTTAACAAAGCCTGTCAGATTTCTCATCTCAGGCAAAAGTGATGGCGAACCAAGCGCTTTCCAAGCAGTAGAGGAAAGGATACCCATAGAAGCCCCCTCATCTATGATGGTACCAGCCATGACCATTCTATATATTTGAACGATAATTCGGAATGGTACACTTGCTGGTAAACGGGGTCTGCCTAGTTGATTCCAGTCGAAGGAGACAACTAGGTTGCTCGGAGGTGGGACCGAATAGATGGCCAGGTATGGCTCTGACAAACTTCCTTCCTGCGGTAAAGGAATGGGTAAATTGCCCCCATGTTCGTTGGAGTCTGTGTTTATGAAGAGAATTTGGACGGTGTCATCCTTGTTCTCTTCAGTGACTGTATCATTTGAAGATGAAACCTTTGAAGGCAAGACCGGGTCAACTGCCGGCTCGACCTTTTGACTTTCGTCTGGTATGGATCCAGATGGTTTATCTTCAACGATAGGTGCTTCAGCCGACCACCTGAGCGGGCCAGCTGGATTCTCAGCTAGTGACGGACTCGGCAAGAGTTTTTTATATCCAAGAGGAAGTCGTAACGGTGAAACCGGACGATCATCCAAAACTCTTTTAGCTTCGTCTAAGAAGGGACAACGGTGGACAGCATGATTGCCTTCACACAGTTTACAAGGAAATCTAGCTTTCCCTTTTTGTCCTGGGGCTTCACTTTCACTAGTTGACGGTGTGCTTTCAACATGATTATCAGAGGTTGACGACACTGGGTTGTGCAAACGAGGAGACCAGTCCCTTAGTATCCAGGGGATGCAAGGACAATCTCTGTGAAAGTGGTCTCCTTTGCAAATGACACATGGCGATTTAGGCCTGGTCAGTGCAGTGTGTGGATTTTCGTTAGACGACACTCATTTTCCCCCATTCGCCTTTGGCTCCTTTTTCTTCTTCTCTTTCTTCTTCTTTTCCTTCTTCTCCTCAGGAACTTGGCTTTTAGCTTTACCAGTTCCATCAAGCGAAGAGGAAGGAGGAGAGGAAGTAGAAGGCTGGTGGGCAACTCTGGACTCGTCTAATTGCTGATTCGATTGTTTAGGAATGGTGGTGTTCTGAACGACATTGGTTGAGAAGAGCCATACTGGCAAGCCAATTGTCAGTCGTGGAAGCGACAATGTGGCCATATGGGGCGCACCAACATCTCCCCAAGAGGAGAAAGGACTAGGATTTCCACCAAGGGGAATTCCTTGGTTGGTAGGCTCCATTTTCTCAACCTAAGATCAACGTAGGAAAAGGGTATGAATATTCCGTTTAAAATAAATTTTAACACGCTTTGACACAACTTGTTTTTTCAGTTTTTAAGAGTCGAGAAAAACAAAAGATGACTCTAGTCTCCTTCGATTTTTAATGAGCCTGAAGTGACAAGTGCTCAGATGGACCTTTTCCGTTAAAGAGTCTGAAAAGGAACGAAAGGGACTGCTCTGGAGGTCTAGGTAGAGGGAGTACCAAACCAATCGCAAAACTGCAGAATACTTTTTACGGTACGGCAGTCAATCTTCCCGAATGCTGTGTTCGGAGCATTGCGATCAGTAGGGCGGCCGACACGGCTTCCTATGGATAAAGGATTTAAGCCTATAGGGGTCTCCCAATATATACTCGACGGTACGTGGGAGCACAAGTCCGTACTGGCACTTATCATCTCAAAGTGGAGGAATCACCCAACCATCAATGAGGACAACGGTTATCAGGCTTTACGACGCCGGAATACGTCTCTAGCCTAGACCTCTAAATGTTGTGCATTAAGTTCCAAAGCGTTGTTAAGTTCATTGAATTTATTTTAAGTTGATCTTTCTTATGAAGTTTGCCTTTTGTGGTTCACCACGAGATGTAGATGTAATTCCTAAAATGCAATCTAAAGATGATAAACAAACTTTTATCTCTTTTCAGCAATGAAAATCCTAGCTACTAAGGGAAAAGAAAGACACAATCTTTTCGCAAAGAGCAAAGAGCACACTGTAAATGCACTTTCCTAAATCAAGCCAAACAGACTGTCAATATGCAAATGCACATGCATGTATTTGTTTTTCACTTTCTTAATATTGATGCCTAAAAATAAAGTTGATGTACAAATATGAATTTGCTTTCAAGTGACAAACACAAACAAGCTTCTTTTCGAAATCAAAAGGTAGAGATGATTACGACACTTTATGATTTTGAAATAAATACTCGTTTCGACACTAGAAAGTCACAAATTCAAACCAAAGGCAAAAGTAAAAACATAATCGACTATCAACAGCAAATATACTTTCTCCTATGATCAAAGTCGACACTTGCGACAGATCTAAATCAAAGGACGACAGTACGACTATTCTACTTTTGCAATGGAAAACTGTAGATGACCCAACAAACATATAAAAACATCTACAATTCTTTTGTACAACTGAGGTGGAATATCAGTAAGGAAAAGGGGTTTGAAACAGTCAAACACTGATCACAGGCTGCAAAAATCAGAGACAAAACTGGAAAGAATGAAGCAAAGAACCTCAGCTGCACAAGGCTAGGCTGATCAGCGCACCTGTTACACAGAGAAACTGCATTGCAGCACAGGTAGCCCTCTCGGGAAGTGCGTTGAAATGCAGAAGCTCTTCAGAGTGCCTGCGCTGGGGCAGAAACGAGAATTCTATCCGGGTTCTGGGTCACGGTTTGCAGTTTAATCTTTGGTTTTTGGCCGAGTAAAAGCAATCAGTAATGCACAATCAGAGGTAGATCTAAGGGGGGTCTAAGAGCTATCAGAAGGGCAAGCAGCTGGTTTATGAATCAGCTGTTCAAATCATAAACAGATCTAGTGAATGGACTAAAGTAGCAAATGTCTACTTTGCATTTGTTAATGGAAAATGCAGTTCGATTGCTACTTATAAGTTTATGAAATAAACAACTAGAGAAACACAAATAAACTAATTAGACACGATCCCCAGCGGAGTCGCCATTTTGTTATCGGGAAAAGTGTCTATTTAGAACTGCTCTATCCCACTAAGGTGTGACAGCTACCTTAGAAACAAACAGAGAAAACTACTTTTGTATTCTTCTTTATGAACTATAAACAAAGAGGAATAGGATGAACCAACCTGTGTCTTGCGCTAGTCCTTTGATCCAATCTCTCTCCTCTTTGACAGCTTCCAGCTACCTGCTCCCTTACTTGCCCAGCTTCACCAAGTACCTGTAAGATCACAAAAGAAGGAAACTATACAAAGACATGGGTTTATACTCATAAATAACTTAGGATCAGATTTAAGTTCACCATACAAATGTAACAAGCATCAATGAAACACAAGCATGGAGAAGAAACTCAAATAGTTTTATTGATATACAAGAAGATCCAGGAGGAGTTACAACCGATGATTCCTGACCCAGCATCAACCTCCCAGCAAAGAAGTCCCTTCTTCACCCCCAACAAAGCATATATCACCCAATTCTCTGATATGTATCTCAAAACCAACAACAATTCCTTACAATGTGCAAAATTCCAGCCTCTGGATCTCTAGGATGAGGGATCCATATATAGATGTATGCAAGGAGGATGAGTCAACTCATGATTTGATTAGTGGCTTCTCTCTGTCAGTTCTTGCTTCCACTTGGAGACTGAAAGCCTCTTACTCATCCTTGGTCGAATTTAGTGAGGCAAGTGTCATTGGAGAAGATTCTGGAAGCTTCCATTGTCTCTCCACCTCGCGGAATGACACTGCCATTTGTCATTTCCCGCTCAACGCACCCTGGTAGTGTATTTAGGTGCGTTGCAACGCACCTAGCTAGTGGACTTAGGTGCTATGCAACGCACTTGGCTAGTGGAGCAGCTAAAATGATCCTGATTTGACTTATTCTGAGCAGTTTCTGGCGGAGAACTTCTGGGAGAAGCTATAATTTGTTGACCTTATTCCTTTAGGGGTTGGAACAACACTTTTAGGGACTTAGGAGCCCTTGGTTTATGGACATTTCATGCTTAGAGCTGTAAGGCACAAAAATGTCTATAACACATCTACCGTAAGTGTTGTGGAGGATTACGTTGAAGTGGTGAACACCATTCAAGGTTATTTTCTCCTGATTCTGAGCGTTAATTCTTGAGGGGCAGAATTATATAATCAACTTGAGAGGACAAATTCTCTGCCTGGTTTCAAACCGAATCATCATTTGAGCCATAGATCTGGTATTGCTATCAGGGTCATCTAGCAGATTTGTCTTGAAAATTTAATTGTTTGAGAAACTAAAGTTGCAAGTTGAGGAGATTCCAAAACTAATTGGGTAAATTTTCTTCTAAGTTATTATATGCCACAATGAAAATGTGAAAGTTCTTGCTAATTTGAACCCATCTTCAGAAATATGTGTTATTATAAATTTCTAATTACATACATCACAATTAGATATTGATAGTGTTTCCAGCTTGTGAGAGGTTGTTTTGTTGCTCTTTGCCAGAACCAAGGGAACTGAGACCTATGTGGCATAGAAGCCACAGTCTACAAGGTTCTACAGTTGAAGAGCTACCAAAGGGAGAAGTTTCCCGCCTGCTTGGTAACGGGGTTGTTGGAGCTTGTTAGAGGACTATGTGGAGTCGAAAAGAAATATCGAAGCAAGATAAAGAGAGATAAGCTGGAATTTAACAACATATCTATACTTATAGATACTTTTGATTCTGATGATGATGATTTTCTCGTTTGGACATTTATAGGAATTAACATGAGTAGTATGTTCGAGTTAGAAGAAATTTTAGAAAAACAATGTGGTTCTATTGATGACCACGAGAATCAAGAGGCACACTATATTGTGCAAGATCCTGAGATTGAAGACACATGAGCTGATCTTCAGGAAGGGTGTAAAGAGGAACAAAGTGTTGAAGATCAATTGGATGAGCCACATGAAGCTGATTGCAAAGACGTGGCAGAAGAAGACAAAGCTGGAGAGAATTTAAATTGTGATGATCTCATTAATATTTCTGTGTGTGTAGACGTTACATAAATGAATTGCAAAGACATCATAGTCAACGTTCAGATGGTTGACACCAGAAATAGTGAGAGGGAAAATTCTCCTATCCAGCTTGTCATAAGCTTGAGAAGGCCCAGAATAAGAATTCAATCTTTCCATCACTGGGGAAGAAATGAGGTGAAGATACATCACTACCTCATGGTGAGGAAAGTGAAGATGAAGCCTCGACTCAAGATGAACAAGCATGGACTCACAAGAAAAAAATACCAAAATGAAAACCTATGTTACCAAGTTTTTTCATGTTTTAATTGTAAGCCTAGCTAAGACTAAACCAACAGGCGTATGTTATTATTCAGTACCCTTTCTTCATTAAGGGGGAGTGTTGGAAGTAATGGAGAAAGATAAACTTAAATTATTGTTATGATGATGATAGGTTTGAGACTCTAATGTTCGACCTCATATCCTAATATCTAGGGAATGGTTAAAACCATCTCGTCAGTGTGAAAGTCTATATATTTGAGGCTCATCTGACTCAATGTAAGCAGGCTTGTATGATTGTTTGTACACTCTGCAGATATCTCACCGGGAGAGCCATATTCAGATTTTATCATAGACTTCATATGAGAATTATCCAAAAATTATATCTTAGAAAGGAACCATAAACGGTCATGAACATTCAGTTTTGTGTTTGAGGAGCATTGGGAAATTACTGTGTAGTGGGTCAATAAACAAATTATTAGGATCTCGAATAGGGAATCGTCCTCGATAAGAAAAAATTATCACATATCCTTGGTAGATTTGGTAGGTCATGGTAGCACTATAAAATGCATGGTAGTTGTTTCTCCTGCATGGATGAACTATGCTTCCTTGTTTTCACTACATTCCTCAAATTTCTCGTTGTCCTATTCATATCACGCCAATAATAATAATGCTACCAATATAGATGATTATTATGAAAATGAAGGTTTTGATAGTGATTATCGACTATTTACACATTACATTGTATAACGAGAATTTATATGGAAGTATAAGAGTATGGTGGATAAATAGTGAAGGTGTCTGAAGTGAAATTTCTCTCAAGTGTTTTCTTCAGCATGTTTTGTCATGTCAGCATGTCAATCTTAAGTATTGATGTGATTACCATGTCAATCCATTAGACAAATAATATATTTCAATATATATATATATATATATATATATATATATATATATATATATTGCACTATTAAGGATGATGAATATGAATATATATCGTTGACATCGAAAACTTAGGGAAACAACAAAATGAATTTAATTGATTTCGAACCATATTTGTAATTGAGGCTTTTAAGGTAACCTTTATACAATAGTAGAAATAAATCTTAGGTGATAGTGAAGCTTCATTTGTAATTTTTAATTCTAGTTGAGATTGAGATGAGGTTTTACGTTGACCTTTAGAAAAATATAAAATTGGAATGATAATGAAAGCCAAAAAAAACATTATTCCATTTTTTCTCCAAAATCATTTATTAACTTACATTGTAATGGTATTTAGGCAACAATATTATCAATATTTAATAGTTTTTTTTGTCTCACTAGTTTATAGATGTATTTTTATCTTTAAACACATCTCAACGAATTGAGTATAGATTATTGACATTTGTAATCTATGTCCAAAATTTAGACTTTCCTTTTCCACTTGGAATTCATGCATCTATGGCCCATATATGTGTGAAAGATAATGTTTACATAACTTATTATGTGTAAAGCGTCCACTTTATTTGAGGAATTTGTACTATATCATCATAATATTTCTTTGTTCATAAGAGGATCTCATTGTTACTTGAGTTTAGTAATTGATTACACATTCGTGATATGGTACAATTTTTCTGCAAAAATCAATCAAAGAGTTAAGAATTAAAAAAAAACGTTATAAATGGTCTGAATAAATGATAAGTTGAAACCATGGAAAATCTAAATGTTAGAATAGATTCTAACAGATAGTGAGGACTGAGGTTGATGTCATCCATATAAATTTAAATAGATTTAACGATGAATCAAAAACTTACTTAGAGGATATAACAATAAAATTAAAACTTATTTTAAGGATGTCCTTAGCTAAGCTGAAAAATCAAACAGTATATACACATCAATGCAGGTCAATGATTGAAAGTAATGGGGGGGGGGGGGGGGGGGGGGGACTATTCAACTAAGACATCAATATATTAATTATTAAATGCATAGAAAACCCATAGGAGGAGATTGTTCTCCAACATGTTATGTTGAGCTACTTCAGTGAGCTAGTTGGCTGAGTGGTCATTGCTTTTTCTTGGACTTTGTGTTAGATGAAAATACCCATGTTTTTTATTAGTTCCTCTAGTATTATCTTGAAAGTGTCACCATTCCTCCAACCTATAAAACTTGTCAATATGTCGAAAAATTATTATTATTATATGGTGGCACGATAAGGATTTGCATACATGGGTGGATTAGGTCATAGTTTTACGCTATGATGACCATTGTAACCATAATGTTCTCTCAGTGAAAGGATTAGGGTTTAGAAAATTTCTTAGTTAGAAATGTGTATTTTATATCTTGTTGTGGCTAGGAACACAATCATTATGGAAATCATTGAATATGTGTACATTTGACAGAATTGCCATTATGGATCTTTAAGGTAATGCAATGAGGACTATGAATCATTGTGGAAACCTAGGAACCATATATGAAAGAGGAGGTTGTATGACTAATGATTGTACACACTATTGAGTTAGGTATGAAAATATAAATTTTGATGTGTAGCACATGTCTTGCAACTTGTCAAAGTGATTGGCGAAGTGTTAGGATCTTATGATAGAGTGAGAATGAAGGCACACCCCAAGATTCTCTTTAAAAATCCTTGCCAACTCAAAGTGGTAAAATAATTAGGTTGGCAGGGTTGTGCGACAAGACCGCAAAGTTGGGTACCTTACGAAAGAAAGGGCACCCATGTAATGGCTTGGGCGATTCATGCATGATGGGTGTCATGCAAAGACATACCAATTACAAAGGGTGATCTGAGTCTTTAAAATACATCCATGGGCACGAAGAAACCAAGTTATAATTCCTTGCTGTGATTTCATGCAATAAGAGGAAAACTGAGTTGTCGTGTGATCAAGGTGTAACTACACAAAGGCGGGGCATTAGGCGACATAGTTATGTGGCAGGAATGTTGTGTGCATGAATAAAATCAAGGGTGTGGGTGAAAAGTACATGTGTAGACTTAGAAGGAAGAA
Source organism: Pinus tabuliformis (assembly GCA_031772625.1). NCBI lineage: Eukaryota > Viridiplantae > Streptophyta > Pinopsida > Pinales > Pinaceae > Pinus > Pinus tabuliformis. The sequence goes on along the minus strand of CM062816.1, from coordinate 894,159,925 downwards.
TGGGGGGTCAACTAGATGATGCAACTACATAACCACAAGGAAAGACTTATATATATACAAGGCCGTGCAAGTGGGAAGAAAAACCAATGAAGTTGCAAGTCATAAGTTAATCAAATCTAAAGAAGAAAAAAAGAATGCAAGGAATATGACAACAAATAAAAGGCTCAAGTAAGGATATGTCATCACCTTGAATGAGCTAAGGCATATCATGTGAATTTCTATTGGATTTTAGTTGACTTATAAGGGTGAAGCCTTGGGCTGCCTATAATTTGCTTATTGCATATTTTTTGAAGTTTTTCTCGAGTGTTATGTTTGGGATTCAAACCAAGCTTGGTTGGTGGAATTTTGAATTTTTCTACCTTGCAACAACAAGTCGATATGGACTTGGTCCAAGGCATGCCTTTATGAATCTATTGTAAATTATATTTGAAGAAAAAGAAGTAAAGGAGAATTTGTTTTTAGTAGTTCCTACATCCCATCTATTGTTGTTGTACATGTTCATGTTATGTTGAAGTGTACTACTATTCTATATTGTTATTTATTATTGAATTTTTTCATATCGGAAGTTGAATAATTGTTAATGAACTAAACTAAAGTGAATGAAAATTTGGCTAAGTGTTGCAAGAAAAATTGAGGGATTGTTGTGTTTAAGTAGCTTGAAAACTTAATTCCACAACGTTGATAATGGATTCTCTAAGAGAAACATAGGATACATGCATAGTATGGATGTATGTAGTTGTGATCCTTACAATGAAAACTTTCCAGTTCCGCATGACCTTAGTGGTCTGATTGGTGTGATCATCAATGTGTCATGACAGGGAGGGAAACATTTGGAAGTCCTATTTTTTTGTGCTAAAATTTGCATGCCAATGCCTTATTGATTATGTATCTAAATGCTATCAAAATGTGGAACTATAGGGTAAAAGTAGGTTTCAGGTCATAAATGGTGTTGTTATTAATAGAATGGTACCTCTATGTGATGAATATCAAACCAAAAGTGGAAGATCCAAGAATTTCTTTTGGCATGTCTAGGAAAAAATTATGGATGTTAGTACAAGTGATAGTAACGGATATAATAGGGTAACAATGTGAAATCCTAGTGTGTATTATCCATAGAGTATCTATGATCTCTAATGAAATAGAGATGTAAGAAGGACACATGTACCTTGCTCTAAGAAGAACACTATAGTGAAATTATTTTAAGTTGTGTTGCAATCATATACAAATGTTTATTCAAATATTATTAATGAATTCTAACACCACAACATGGAAATGTCTATATAGCCTAGTGGAACTATTTTGAGGGCTCAAAAAGTGTCATAAAAATGGTTATGGAATGGCCATTTATATAAAATAATATCATTTATGATGGAGGAGGAATAGAGTGCTAAGATGATAATGTAATAAGAGTAGTTTTCATCCTCAAGTCTGATTATCTAGCATGATCTAGTAGTTGTATAGTGTATTTGGTTGATGTAGTTGTTAAAAGCATCAAGGGTGTGAGGGCATGAGTAATTGAGAGGAAAGAGGTAAGGATAAGCGTTGATATGTGGATGGATGTCTATGATAGAAACAATGGTTAGGGGTGAAATGAGAAGCTAAGAATGATCTTGTAGGCACAAGGATAGTGGAAATTATTTTGGGATGTGGGTGGGTGTGCGTGCGTGTGTGTGTGTGTGTGTGTGTGTGTGTGTGTGTGTGTGTGTGTGTGTGTGTGTGTGTGTGTGTGTGTGTGTGTGAGAGAGAGAGAGAGAGAGAGAGAGAGAGAGAGAGAGAGAGAGAGATTTTAAAACTAACATGTTGAGATGTAGTAAGGATAGGTAATGGAATTGCAACATGGATAGGTTTAAAAGATCGCTATATGTTTACTTTGACATTGTTGATAGGGGATTCATATGAATAAATCAAAATATACAAGGTGTGAAATGAATTAGTAGATTTTGTTTCAAAATGATGTTATGGAAAAAGTAACTACATAGGATTTCTTAAAGGCTTGTCTAATTCAACCTAATTAGAATTCTCCAAGAAATGAGGTTCTTTCATCATCCATTTTTGAGGACCATGGTAGCTATTTGATCCTTTATTTTTATATTGTGAATGAAAAATAGGGCTACATATGACGGATACGGGTTCAATGGTAGTACAATTTGGAAAAGAAAGGAATTCAACTTGGGGAAAGACTCAAGAAAGTAAGGGGTGATAGAAATTCATTGGTTTATTATTAGAATATAATGTATTATACATGGTTTAAAAATATATGAATTGGCATATGATGACATCAAGGGTTTCTTCATAGTGATGGTAGCATTTGTTATATTTTCATATTGTTCTATGTTGTATCAATTACTTTAGCCCAATTCAATACTTCAATTAGAAATATTTTCAATAACAATTAGTCCTTACATTCATCAACAGTAATTAAAGATAGAAAAATAATTGTAATGAAAAAGGAGACAATCAACACATCAACAAGAGACACCAGGTTTGGTCAAAGACCAAGGAAAAACACCACAAGGGGGAAAACCCTTTGAAGAAGCCCAATACAATATCATCCATAAAATCAACCCAATAAAATTTAGAAATATGTTTCTAGCATTGGAATATATTAGAGACAACGTTTCTTGTTTGCAGTCAACTGTAGTAAACTTCGGTCAATAGTCAATTTTAGTCAAACTTCATGGTTGCATGGAGGAGAAGCTATGCGAGCCACTAAAGGTTTCCAGTCACTCCCTTCAACCTACAATATAGCAAATGTGGTTTAATTTTTTTGTGAAAAGCCAACGACTGTAACCCAAAAACTCTAAAACAGATATCACCCTCAAACCCTATAATTTCAGACCTTTGCAAACTTCTGTTGTCATCCCAGCCTCAGAATTGTGCAAACCAATAAATGAATAAGAGAAGAATACTATGATTGGTGATGTCCAAATGAGCCTGAGGTCACTTGTATTTATAGGCTTCCATGGGTGTCCAATTTTCTTTACGGTCGGCCTGTTCAAATATGCATATGTGGGATTTTCTTCATAAGTAGACTTTCCCTTGTCCAAATTTAATGATATTTAGGTCGATTTTGGTCATATCGAAAAGAGAAAATCAATGAAATCATCATATCCATAAAATGAGTTGTCCAAAGTGGAATTTTACCATAGTTTCATAATTTAACACTCCCTCTCAACTAGGGAGAATTCCACATGTCAATATCTGACCGTCGATCAACATGTCATTTTGTCATCATATCATGTCCCATCTCTTCTCAACTCTATATTATAAAACATACTTAAATCTAAAGAATAAGAATCATCGGGGAGCCAAATCTACCACCCTCTACATTGTCGAAGAGCATATCTCAATCAGTAACCACATTAGGGAGTAAATCTCAACCCATAATCTCATGGGAGATCTAGATATCTCAAACCCCATATTGACAAATATGTGATATAGAGGAGCACATCTCGACCCATCCTATTTCTTATTAATCTTCTCAAAAATAAACCTCATGAGTTATGTGGTAGAACACCTCCATCAGAATCCAATCTGGGGCTAGGTACCCGACTTACCAAAAGGCAAGGATCACATTCCCCCAGCCTTGTCGACCCAATTGCTAGACAAGTAGGGATAATCCCAACAAGTTCGACTTATGGGTATGATGTCGACTGGGGTACACTCTACAAAGACCAATATAGGGGAGAAACATCTCCAACCCTATGGGTAACATATAGGGTGATACCATATTATCCATAGTTCATTCAACCCCAGGAGCCCTCCATATCAATTCCTCACCCTAGGAGATAAAATAGGGGGAAGAGTAGGCTCAATGTCCTCAATCAACAATGCCCCTTATCAGGAGTAGTCACATCCATCAGTCCAAGTTATTCTCTGAAGACCAACAACTTCCCTTTCTGTAAAGCCTTGTTGAGAATTTATGTAATATGCTCATCTGTTAATATGTGATGGAGACTAAAGGCTCCTCTTTGTACCATGTATTGAATGAAGTGATATCAAATATCTATGTGCTTGGAATAGTCATGAAATACAATATTCTCTTCCACATGGATCCCACTCTTGTTGTCGTAATATATCATTGTAGCATTTAGGACCTACTCAAATAACTCTCCAAAGAGCTTCCTCAACCAAACTACTTGGTATCTAGCCATGCTAGCGGAAATATCTAATGCTTCCATGGCGCTCAATCCTACAAAATTATGCTTCTTACTCATCCAAAATATCATGTTATATCCAACGCTCAAACAACATCTAGATGTACTCTTCATGTCAACAACATTTCCTGCCAAGTCAGCATTGTTGTATCCATGAAGTCAAACATATCTGGTAGAATATCTCAGACCAAGTGTGATCATTCCATGAAAATATCTCAAAATGTCTCTAGAAACGATCCAATGTGCATGGAGAGGTTCAATCATGAATTGAATCAATGTATTCACTACATAGCATATGCCCAGATGTGTGTTCACTAGGAACATCAGAGCCCCAATCAACTATCTATATTTGGATGGATTCGCAAAATAGGGTCATGTAACTTATCCACATAACTTATTGAACTTCATTTCCATCAGTGTGGATAGATACTTTCATTCTGTCGTTCCAAATCTCTCCAACAACTTCAGAACATATTTTCCTTTTGAAAGGAAAGTCTCACTTGGCCTTTGCCACACCTTAATTACTAGAAAGTAATGCATGAGTGCAAGATCCTTCATTTTGAATTGATAGGCTAGCTCCCTCTTACTCTAAATCATCAAGGGATAACGACCTATAAAGAATAGATCTTCAACATATAAAACCAAATCAATGACATAACTTGGACTACCTTGAAATAGAGGTTGGGATCAAAATTTCTTCTTGTGAATCCTAGCTTCACCAAATAATTCCCTGTGTGTGAATGACATGCTCTAGGGGCTTTCTTCAAACCATACAATCCCTTATTCAACTTGCAATTATGTGTCTTTTCATCTTCTACTTCAAATCCATGTGGCTGCTCAAGATACATTACTTCTTGTAACATGGCATAATGGAATGTAGCCTTCACATCCATCTAACAAAGAGTCCATAATTGACTTGCAGCAAGGAAAACTATCGAATGAATGGTTTTATATTGATCCACATGTGAAAATATATCATTATAATCTTCTCCCTCTTTCTGGGAGAATCCTCGGGCCACGGATCTTTCCTTCTATTTCTCAATGAGCTACCATTAACTCCGTGCTTGATCTCACCACAGATTTCCCATTCGGTCTCAGCACAACATCCCATACGTTATTATTCATAATTGGTTCATATTATTTTACCATAGAATCTTTTCAAACTTGTTCTTTTATGTATTCTTCGAATGTGGGAGGTTCGGCTTGAATCATAGTTCTCATGGATGCAACATATCGCTGGTACATGCATGGATTCTTCCTTTCGCTAAATAATATTTGAACGAGAGCTCATCTATAATAATCATGTAATCTGTCTTGAAGCCAAAGTGGCCTCTTCCAGGTGGGAGGATCACATGGAGGAGGAACTAAGGGATCCATGGGATACATGGGATCATCAACAATATCTCACTCAGATTTGGTCATGGAAGGACCAGCTAAAATATCTGTATCATCATTCTTCTCAGGAGGACGAGGTGGAGGAAGGTACCTTTCTTTTCCAAGGGTAGAATATTCATCAAATGTAACATCTCTCTTAATTTAAAACTTCCTTTAAATATGAATATATATTCTAAATGCTTTAAAATTTTAGAATATCCAATAAATGTACCTTTTCTTTATGAGGCTTCCAACTTGCTTCTTTTTTCCTTCGGCACATAAAAGTATACAAAACACCCAAAGATACATAGATGAATAACATTGTGTTTGACACCTTTGAATACTTCTTTAGGGGTATTTTTGTCCAATTCTTGATGAGGTACCCTGTTTTGAAAATATATGGCGACATTTGTTGCTTCTCCCCAAAGAAACTTTGGAAAATTTGGATCATGGAGCATGGCAAGGGAAACTTATATAATGGACCCATTCTATCTTTCATCCACTCCATTTTTTTCAAGATTATAGGGAACAATTGTCTCTTTCTTGATACCTTCCTTCTTGCACAATGAACTCCTTTGATGTGTATTCTCCACCATTGTGAGACCTGGATATTTTGACTTTCTTCCTTGTTTGATTTTCGATCAAAGCTTTGAACTCTGTGAACATTTCAAGGCTTAATCCTTATGCTTCAAATAATATATCCATGTCTTTATTTAGACATCATCAATGAATATTATATAGTAGAGACGGCCACAAATAGAATCCACGAACATTGGACCACATATATTTGAATGAATGAGATGGAGGATGTCATTTTTCTTGCTCTCGCTAGAGGAGAATGGTCCCCTTTTCTTCTTTCTACTAGAACAACTAGGACATACTCCATCATGATGAGCTTAAACCTTGGGAATCCTTGAGACCAATTTCTCCAATTATTGAAGAGCATAATAATGTTGATGGGCCTTTCTTCGGTGCCATAGGTCGCTTAGATGGGTAGTGTCATGAACCAATGCTAGGAGAGGTCTTCCAGTGACCCTCTAGAGTCCTTGATATCTTGTTCCCAATGTGAATGAATCTCTCATAGGTGATCCAACAGGCCAGGTAAGAACCTTTCCCTTGATGAAGGCAACCCTCATCCATTTTTCTTCCAAAGTAGATATTGATACCAAATTATTCTTCAATCTTGGCACATACATCACATAATGGAGAAAAATAGATTCCCCATAATTCAAATGAAATTTGATGGACCAAAAACCTTTAATGAGATAAGTGGATTTGTCTCCAAGGATAATTTTTAAATTTGCCTCCCTTTCTACAAAATTAGAGACAACTTCCTTATAACCAAAGAAGTGATGAGTGGCCCCACTATCAACCAACTAACTATCCCACAAATCTAGAAGAGATGAACTAGTAAGGGAAGAAATAATATTATATTCATATTGATTTGCGACATTACCTTCGTACTTGGAGAATATTGACTTCTTTGTAGAAGATGATATTATTCATGATCACTTGGAGCATTTCCTCTTCTTCTTTCATCTCTTCCATTACGATCATTTCTTCGATCAACTCTCCTTCTTTGATCATTGAACCTATTTTTATTTTTTCTAGTATTCTAGCGTGGTCCATTGTTCTTCCCAAGGGAATCTCGCACATAGTGGCCTTTCTTATGGCAATTCAGTAGCACTCAGTGTCCAATAATTCCTTCTTTCTATTTGGATTTCGAGGATGAGGATTTCTTGAATTTTATGGGCTTCCTTTTCTTTTCTTATTCTTCTTATCATGAGTGACGAATGTAGCGGGCTCTCCTTCTTCATGATTTCAAATGCTTCCTCTTGGTATGATCCTTGATTCTTCTTGAGTGATCTTTCCAACAATTTCATCAAATGATGGGAGCACATTTTTGTTGATTATAGTAGTAATAAAGGTTTCCAAAATAGGAGAGAGACCTCTTGGAGTCACAATCACCAATTCCATATCAGGCATAGATTCTCTAACCCTTTGCAATTGATCTCTAAGATGAGATATCCTCATTATGTAGGATTAAACAGACTTCCCTTTATTCATCTTCATGAATTTGAGTTGATATTTCAAAGATATGATTTCATTCAAATTTCTTACTTCATACATGCCAACTATATTATCATTAATGTCCTTATACTTCCTGAAAGTTCTAACATACGCAAGTAAATTATATTGTAAACCATCAACAATAATTTTATTTTATTTCAACTCACCTTTCTTGTACTTTTTATTGGAAGCAGTGGAAGCATTCTCTGGTGGCTAGGGGACTTTTCCTTGAATGTATTTAAAAATTTCATTTTTATCAGCTATGATCTCCAACCTGACTTTCCATGCAAAAAAATTTGATGAGTGGCCCAACTTCTCGTTTTCCTTGAAGAAGGAAGACATCTTGACTTGACTAGATTGGCTCCTTCAACTTTCACAAACATGATTGCTTAAATTCTTGTCTCCTTTTGGGCTTTTCCTTCACCTTAACTCTGAAACCATGTTAAATGTTCAGATTGTTTTATGTTGTATCAATTACATTAGCCCAATTCAATACTTCAATTAGCAATATTTTCAATAAAAATTCATCCTTCCATTAATCAACAATAATTGAAGATAGAACAATAAATTTAATGACAAAAAAGACAATCAAGAAATCAACAAGAGACACCAGGTTAGGTCAAAGACCAGGGAAAAACCCCACAAGGGCAAAAACCCTTTGAAATTATTCTTCTAGTAGATTGTCATAAAATGTTCAGAAGAGAGTACAATGAGCCTAATACAATGTCATCCAGAAAAACAATAAAATAACATTCAAAAATATGTTTCCAACATCATAATATATTAGAAACAACTTTGATTGTCTACGGCCAACTGCGAACAACTTTGGTTAATGGTCAATTTTAGTCAAACTTCCCAGTCTCATGGAGGAGGAGCTATGCGAGTGACTAAAGGAATCTAGTCGGTCCCTTGAGCCTATAAGCCAATGACTGTGGTCCAATTTCTCTTGTGATAAGCCAATGATTTTAACCCAAAAACAGATGCAAGCCTTCATGCTCGCATTTGTTAACACTCTATAATTCCTCCTGAATTTAAAATATATATATATATATATATATATATATATATATATATATATATATATATAGAGAGAGAGAGAGAGAGAGAGAGAGAGAGAGAGAGAGAGAGAGAGAGAGAGAGAGAGAGAGTAAATGTATTTCTAGTTTTAAGTGTGGGAGATGTATACTTTTTATACTTATTATTCATGATAACTTGGTTTTTCCAGAGGGGTCGTCATTTCCTATCGGGAACGCTATGTCATTTACAAACCTTTTCTTCGCGGCGTATTTCCCACTCATTGGATGCTTGTGAGCCAGATATTACAAAACCTAAGGAGTTTTTTGTAGATTAAATCATTCTTGTGAGAAGCCTCTCTCAGTTGTCTAAAAACATTCTCCATATCCTCATAATTTGTGCCCAAGGATCATTACTAAAACATGAAATGAAGAAATTTGCAAAATAGGTTGTAAATATTCATTCAAATATTCTAATATATGACACCTATTACAAAATGGAAGGAGGTTATTTTTATTTGCCTCATTTTTAACATAAAACTCTTTTAGGTTTTTAAAATTAATCTCCATCGGGTCAAAAACCGATTTTGAAGTTAACAGCTAAAATAATAGAAAATGTAGCAAATCCCCTGCAGCAAAAGCGCATTAATATTCCTTTCCATATTATATTATCAACAATTTAATTAAACCTGAAAGACACTTAAGGTAACTTTTCATAACCATGAGAATAAACTTCATGAGGCTTAAATTCAAATTTCAAAGTCAAATTGTTGATTGTGTGGAAGCACAACACATTTGTTGCGCTACTTCAAAAGTGTAGCAAATTCATGATTTACAAGTTCCGATCATGCCTTGTACTTATTAATGTTATAAAAAATTATAAATGAACTCCCACATCATTATACACCCATTGGAAAACACCTATCTCAACCGTATACTTCCACCCATCAAAATCATCATCTGCAACAGAAGCGCAACAACTGATATTTTTCAAATATCTCCTAAAAGGTGAACCAGATTGAGCTTATTTTTTGTCAGCATGTTAATAACATTATAATTATTATCCACAAAACATTTGATCTAAATCCAACTCACATATTTTGAGAAAACCTAAAAATGGATGTAGATGACGGTGGCTCATTTCCCGAAAACCGTGAAGCATTCTGAACTAAAATTAAGTGAGTTTATTCATTTCATCCTCGTGCATCTCTTGTAAACATTTCATGGCAAATGGGCACAAGGCCTAAGAGATGTGAAAATACATTTGCAGCATTAGCATAGTAAGAAAGCGCAACGAACTAAGAATTCAAGGTTGGTGAGGTATCTGGTTTCTTTCATTGACATGTAAAGTTGAATTGAATAAAATATGAGATGAATCATTCAAAAAAATGAGAATTTGAAGCCATGAGGTGGTGATAAACTATTAACTTGCAGAACCGTAGCGCCAAAACTTAACCAATTTCATTTGCATGAATTTAAACAGGTGTCGTAGTATTTGACTAAGCAAAATAGTTGGTAGATGATGCTTGACAACCTTAAGAGCCTTCTTTGAGCCTCCATGCACAAAAATAAATTTCAAAATATTAACCCTTAACTAGAACTTCATGCCTTTGACAATAGTGCAACACAAGAAAGAAACACAGGAAAATGGAGAAGTGAAACAATAACTTGTGGTGATAATGATATGATGAAATATTTGATGTGACCTTGCAGCTGAATTGAGAAGACACCACTTAATTTGAATCAATGATGAAAAACCAAAATGACTAATAACTTGATCTCTAAGAGATCATAGCAAAACTTTACAAAATGACCAAAACGATTATAACACTAAGCTTTCTTTTGACTACTATAATATAGGACATTAATAGGTTTATAAGATCAATCATGGTCAACCATAGTCAATCATAGCCAACCATGGTCAACCATGGTCGATTGTCGCATTGTGGAAATGATTGTCTCAATATGAAAATCAACCATGGTCCAACATAGTATTGTGACAAAGATTGTCTCGATATGAAAATAAATCATGGTCAACCATGGTCTCATGTCACATTTTGAAAAGATTGTCTTAATATGGAAATCAACCATGGTCACATTATGACAAAGATTGTCTCTTGGTCCAATGTCACATTGTGACAACATGGTCATCCTTGGTCAACCACGCTCTAACGTAGCATTGTGACAAATATTGTCTCAATATGAAAATCAACCATGGTCAACCATTGTCCAGCATTGCATTATTAAAAATGTTGTCTCAATATGAAAATAAATCAAGTCTAATGTCACATTATGAATAATATTTTATCATAAGAAAACCAAACATGCCCAACCATGGTCCACCATATTTGTTTTACGATCTATAAGATTTTACCTTAGGTTTATAACCCATGGTCAACCATGGTCCAATGTCGCATTATGACAAAGTTTGTGTCAATATGAAAATCAACTATGGTCCAGCATCACATTGGGACAAAGATTGTCTCAACATTAAAATTGATCATGTTCAATCATGGTCAACCATGGTCCAATGCATTGTGACAAGGATTGTCTCAATATGGAAATCAACCATGGTCAACCATGTTCCAACATCAGATTCTGAAAATGATTGTCTCAATATGATAATCAACCATGGTCAATAACGATGGTCACATTGTAACAAAGATTGTCTCTTGGTCCAATGTGACACTGTGACAACCAAGGTCATCCTTAGTCAACCATGTTCTAACGTAGCATTCTGAGAAAGATTGTTTCAATATGAAAATCAACCATGGTCAATGATGTTCAACCATGGTCACATTATGACAAAGGCCGTCTCTTTGTCCAACGTCACATTGTGACAACATGGTTATCCATGGTCAACCATTCTCTAATGTCATATTGTGAAAAATGTTCTCTCAATATGAAAATAAATCATGGTCAAACATAGTATAATGTCGCATTGTGACAAATATTTTGTCAATAATAAAATCAACTGTGGCCAACCATGGTCAACCATGTTTATTTTAGGGTTTATAATATTTATCTTTGGGTTTACATACCTTGAGTTTATAATATTTGTCCCCTAGGTTTAATATTATTCCCTTGGGTTTATAATCCCTTGGGCTTTTAACATTAATCACTTGGGTTAATTATTCCCTTTGGTTTATAATATTTATATTAGGGCTTATATACCTTGGGTTTATAATATTAATCCCTTGGGTTTAATATTATTCCCTTGGGTCTTTAGTACCTTGTGGTTCTAGAATTAATCTGTTGCATTTATAGTATCAATATCATTGGTTTATCAATCTAAGGGTTCATATTCCTAGGGTATGATATTATTCAGAAGGTTTATAATATTAATCATAGGGTCAAATAAAAATACCTTGGATTTATAATCATGGTCAACCATGCGCAACTACGGTCCAATGTGATATTGTGACAAAGATTGTTTCAATATGAAAATCAACCATGGTCAACCATAGTCAAATGTGAGATTGTGACAAAGATTGTCTCAATATGAAAATTGACCATGGTAAAAAATGGTCAACCATGTTTATTTCAGCGTTTATAGTAATTATCTTACAGTTTATGTAAAGACTTTTGGTTATATCCCTTAGGTTTAATATTGTTTCCTTGGGTTTGTAATGCCTTGAGTTTACTATTCTCTTTGGTTTATAACATTAATTTGTTGGGTTTATTAATCTAAGTGCTCATTTTCCTAGGGTGTAATATTATTCATAAAGTTTATAATATAAATCCTTGGGTTTATTATAAATTCCTTTGGTTTATAATGATGGTTAACCAGGGTCAACCATGGTCCAATGCCACATTGTCACAAAGATTTTATCAATATGAAAATCATCCATGGTCTAATGTCATAATGAGACAAAGGTTGTCTCGATGTGAAAATCAATCATGCTAAACCATGATCAACCATGGTCCAACGTCGCATTCTGACAAAGATTGTCTCAATATGAAAATCAACCATGATCAACCATGGTTAATAAGCATGGTCACATTATGACAACGATTGTCTCTTGGTCCAACGTTACATTGTGACAACCATGGTCAATAACCATACTACATTGTGACAAAGATTGTCTCTTATTCCAATGCCATATTGTGACAACATGGTCATCCCTGGTCAACCATAGTCCAACGTTGCATTGTGGCAAAGATTTTCTCAATATGAAAATCAACTATGGTCAACCATTTTCCAACATTGCATTGTGTGAAAGGTTGTCTCAATATGAAAATCCAACATGTTCAAACAGAGTCCAACGTTACATTGTGACAAATATTTTTTCATTATGAGAATCAATCGTGGTCAACCATGGTCAACCATTTTTATTTGAGGGTTTATAATATTTATCTTAGGGTTTATATACATTGGGTTTATAATATTTATCCCTGAGTTTGATATTATTCCCTTCGGTGTATAATCCTTTGGGTTTTTAGTAATATTCTCTTGGGTTTATTATTCTCTTAGATTTATAATATTTATCTTATGGTTTATATACCTCGCGTTTATAATATTAATTTCTCAAGTTTAATATTATTCCCTTGGATTTATAATACCTTCGGGGTTTAGAGTCAATCTCTTGGATTTATAATAACAATCCCTTAAGTTTATCAATATGAAGATTCATCCTTATTAATTGTAATGATAATAATAATAAATTTTTTTAATAGAATTTTTATAATATTATTTGTATTATTATATATTTATTAATAATAAATACAAATAAAATTTTAAGTGTATATCAATTATATTAATATTTTTAATATGATGATGCTAGTAAAATAAATTTATTATATTTAAATAGTGATTTTGTCCACACTATTTTAAAAGAATTAAACAAAAATTGTCGAAAATCAGTTATGACCATGAGCTTCCGATAAAAGGCCAAAAGATGAATAAAATTGGAATTTGACAAGCAAATTATCGGTTATGGGGTGATTTTCCCACTAAATACCGTTTAAAAATTTACCAAACCGTTATAATTCTGACTTGAAACTATGAAACGAGTCAGAAACTATGGAAAACTTTAAATGTGAAGAGCGTTTTTTTTTTCAATTCCAACCCTGAAGACGAGCATTAATGCGTTAGGACATTTCGCTAACCTATAACATATACTTAATTTATTAATGATAATGCATTGTTGACGTTAAAGGAGAAAATTGATATAGCCACGTTGATAACGTGAAATGGATATTTAAGCTACATTAACTTAGACGATTTTGTCTATTATTTTAGAAGCCTTAAGCTTCACATGGGAGACACTACCCACCAAGGATCATATACAACATCATTTATTTTGCTTAATAAGTTTAAGGGGATGTTTAAAATAATTATATTATCCAACAAGGAACATATATAACATCAATTTTTTTATTAATAAGTTTATGGGGATGTTTAAAATAATTATATTATGATGGTATAGATTCGAATTATGAATCAATGATATTTGATAAAACAATACAACAAAAATCATAGGTAGACACGTTCATACTCCAATATGAGAACTACAAGTTGCATGACGTGAAATCATTGTGTTTTTTTATAATAAATTTCAAATTTTATAGGTAACCATTTGTAAAATTAAGATTATAAAAAAGTATTTATAATAATAATAATATTAGAATAATTATATTGGTAAATATGGTTGATATATAGATATCATTTAGATGTTAGTAAGTCTTTGAAAATGAAAATAATAGCTATAAATTTTATCAATTAAACCACTCTTCTAAATTAGTCTATATAGCTACTTCACATTTCTCTAAATTACTTTATTTAGCTTAAACCTTTTCATTCTAAATTACCCTAATTTCCTAATTAGCTCATTTAATTTTCCCAAATTTCTTATTCCATATAATTGGCTCAAATTATCCCATTGGCATAATTATCTCAACGTTCACCAACTTTAATTTATCTCAATTACTCAAGATCATAATTTACTTTTAAAAATTTATTTGTTTTATTATATTTATCTTTATTATTTTTTTTTTTTTTTTTTTTTAATTTTAATCTATTTGTTTCATTTTCGAATTCTGTTTTTTTTAATTATATTCATTACTTATGTTTAATCGCACAAACCTTAATGAGGTTTGTGTTCAAGCTACACACCTCGAAGCAAGAGGGAAAAATGTACAAGAAGAAGGTAAGAAGAAGTCATTCAAGACTGGTGAAAAAGGAAAGAAATCTAAAGGAAAGCAAAAGAAAAATGCTTCTATTAAGAAAGAAGGGGAGAAACCTGTGTGCAATAATTGTTCCAAAGAGGGTCGTGATGAGAAACTCTTATGAGAATCAACTAATTAAGCAACAATGGTGAATCCTAAGCACTTGATAAGAAAATGATACACATCTTGGGTTTTATTCAGAATGGGGAATTAGCACAACATTACTAATTTGATCCCTTTCAGATCACTATAGAAGCTCGATAATGACATGGATTGAGTTATTATTCCTAGAGCCTTGGTTGGAAAAACGCTCTAGAAGCCCTCTAACATCTTCGGTTAAGTTACTAGTCCCAGAAACTCTGTTGGGTAAATGCTCTAGAGCCCTTGGTGGGTTGAGCTACTAGTCCTAGAGCCTTGGTTGGACAAACGCTCTAGAGCTCGGCAAAAACTGTGGGTTGATTTACTAGTCCCAGAGACATGGTTGGACAAACTCTCTAGAGCCCTTGGTGGGTTGAGTTACTAGTCCTGGAGCCTTGGTTGGACAAATGTTCTAGAGCTCAGTAGTGGCTGTAGGTTGAGTTACTAGTCCTAGACCGTTGGTTGGACAAATTCTCTCGAGCCCACCAATAGGCGTGGGTTGAGCTACTATTCTTAGAATTTAGGTTGGAAAAAACTCTCTAGAGCCGTGGAAGGCTTGGGTAGAGACCAATTTGATGATGATATTGTGATGTCCGATCATGAGGTGGAATCACTATTTGATAGGTCGTGGAGGTGGTTGGTCTGTGGAGCCTTGGATTCTTTTGATTGATGTGTTTTATGATATCCCACATTCATGCTTTAAATATGACACAGGGGTGATTGGCTAAAGACAGATTTGGCTCAACCATGTCTACGGTCAAGTGGAACGTGGTAGCCCCATACCGATTTGGATTTTTCATCATTAATATGAGGTTATTTCTCCTTGTTATCTAATGATTATTATATTGGTTTATATGTGGATTATATGGCTATTGTTTCCCTGATAATTTTGTTGTTATTATATTGGTTATGAATATGTATAATGGTATTGGCTATGTATGACTCTCATCATGCTTCTACTTGTAAATGAATGAACGATGTATCAATGAACTAATGGATGAAAATGTTGATAAAGTGATAAGGAAACAATGTCTCATAGTGAATCGCATATAAGTATGAGACCCATACGCTTAGGTCTGTCATTTACACTTGTAGATTGCATTGATTCCAAGTGTTTGGTAGAATGTCAGTCTCATTTGGGGATGGTCAAGACTAGTCTTGAAGTTAGTTTTTGGTTTAATAGTCTTGTCATCATGTGTTTAATGGATTCCAGAAGTTACAACAAGTTCTCAGTAGTGGCCAGAATTCTAGGCTTTAAAAGTGCCTTAAATTCCTCAGATTGTCGCATAGGTTTGCTGGATATAGTCCTCGGACATAGGCATGCAGGCTTGCGGGAGCGTCCAAAGCTCTCTGGACACTAGCATGTCCGTAGCATGGGAGCGTCTAGAAGTTGAATAGTTTAAAGACTCAATGGGACCCAGGGGCTAATTGGCAGAAAGGTTGGGATGGTTCCTAGGGTCCTATTTCTAATGTTGAAGGTATGTATGGTGTGCTTCCATTGGTTCCACTTCCTTAACGTGACTTAGGAGATCATATCATATCATAGTAACTTCTCATCATATGTTTACCCTGATTGGCCGGTTACGTGGATAGATATAAGAGGAGGGATTTACAATATCTTAAAATTATTTTGTATGCTTTCCAATGTGAGCATTTTGGAGATTCCATATATCTACAAATCAAACTAACTCCTTGCATTGTATCTAATCTTATAGTTACGAGATACATAAGGCTACCATACTCAATGAGAGCATTTTGGAGATTCCATGTATCTACAAATCAAACTAACTCGTTGCATTGTATCTAATCTTATAGTTACGAGATATCTACCATACTCCATTTTGGAGATTCCATATATCTACAAATCAAACTAACTCCTTGCATTGTATCTAATCTTATAGTTACGAGATACATAAGGCTACCATACTCAATGAGACACTCCATCCATTCCCACAAAGCCACCCAGTGTTGTTGAGATCTCCCCAATGCTCAAGTCCCTTCGAATTGTTTCTGAACTCGAACTCATTCTCGTTATCTATTCATTCGTGCCACAAAAATCCAGTTTCACATTAATCTATGCAAATTTCTATGTGAATATTTAAAAGAGTACAATTATAGAAGGGTATGAGATGAATTACCAAACTTCCTGATTTTGAACGCTTTCGAACGCTGACGATGAGACGACGAGGGAAAATGTAATGGATACTGATATTACAGATTGCGCCATAGTGAAGAAAACTCAAGGAATAGAACTCGCATTCAATTGTTGGCATAAGACATTTAAATGTTGGCTTAAGAATTACACATATCCTCGATCATGGCATTGGGAATGTTATCCGTAGTAAATCCCACTAAGATGATAGTTTAGTCCTTGTCAAACGAAAGCGCTTATCTCAATTGCAGATTCACTTAACATTCTTAGGTGGCCATTTTTCTGTCTCCGTTTATAGAGACGGATGTTGATATTCATTATTGGAATTATTTATCTCTACAAATTTTTGCAACCAAAAGCTTGTGTTACCTCTGACATCCGTCGTTGTCTCAACGTCATCTAGCTGATAGCTCGAGGAATGGAATTAAATTCAACGTACACAGCTACAGCACCGGGCGGATGCCAGCCTGTGCAATGGAATAAATGCACAGCAAAATGGTTAACGCATTGAAATTACTTTAAAAAAATATATTTATCACACACGATTAAGTTGTTCGCTCATTCACGGTACTCAGTGGTAGAATCAATTAATTTGTTTTTAATTATTAAAATTTCAATTAAAATTTAAATAACCATTAATATCGAATATTGATTTATGGAAAAGTTGTAATTAAAAATAAAATTATAAATATTAGTATTATTTATTAATGGGTGGTTATTAATATTATGATTATTTTGGAAATTTTATTTAAATAGTTTTATATTTTTAAAATTTATTAAAATTTATCAATTTAAAAAGATGTAATATTATTTTTTATAAAATTTGTATGTTTTTCTTCAATTTTCTCTAAGTTGGTGTTGCAAAAAAAATTATATTTAAGGAAATCTGTAATCCTTTTTTCTTTTTAAAATAAAATAAAATATTTTCTAAACAAAAAACAGTATCAACTATAATTAAAAACAAAAATAAATATATTTATTTGGTTAGTGGTTGGTTTTAATTAAAAGCATTATTGTTGAAGGCTTCTTATTTCAATTTAAGGTGGATGATGAATTGTTGATTTTTTTTAATTGAGGGCCTAGATTGATTCTCAAGTGAACATGCTCAAAATAGGCTTAAACTTAATGTTTATTATTGGTTATAGTGTATTAAAAAGTTAGTTAGGTTGCATTGACTTTTTAAAAATTTGAAAAATTCTAATCTTGCCATGTGGCTTCCCACCCACCAATTTCCTAGGGATTTGAGATTATAAGTTCTTCCATGATCAGTTTCTCATTATTATTTATAGCATTCATTTATATATAATCAAATTTTATTTAGCAAAATGGTCCATTACTTTTAATAAATTTAAAAAATTATATTTGTGCCAAGTGGTTCCCAACCCACCAATTTCCTATGGATTTGAGATTATTCCAATTCTTATCATTTCCACCATGTAAGTTCCTCATTATTATTTATAACATTCATTTTTAATTCTTTTTTTTCTTAAGTTAAAGTTGACCCATAACCTTTTTATACATGATTAATCAAGTAAATGTGTGCATTAGTGAGTGTCGAAGATGTATACTTTTTATACTTATTAAAAATGTTTCAATAAAAGATTTAGATAAACTATTTAAATATCTATACTATTATATATATGAAAGAAAATAATTATATATATTGAAAGTGAAAAAAAAAAAAAAAATCTTAACAAGAATTCCTAATAAAAACAATAAAAGGAAGGTGTGCAATTCTTTCAATTCTTAATATAAAACTAATATGTGGCATTCAAAAAATATTAATAATAAATAAATAATTGGATTATAAATAAAATATTTCAATCATTTTGGCTCTACTATAAAATAAATGTGAATATGGGAAACCGCTTTTAGATTTCAATATTTGACTACCCTAAAAAAACACATGTCCTTAACCATTAGCTACAATTTAATTATTTCAAAAAATGTAATATACTTTAGATATGTTATTAAATTTATGATTGTAATGTAATAAATAAGTATTATGTAACAAAAGTCATATGACAGTTATTAGGTAATATAATCATTAATATGTAATATTGATTAGTTATAGAACAATTGTTACATGAAATTTATTTACTGCATTTTGATAATATACCTTAGGTATACTACATAAACCTTCTTCAAATTTAAGAAGATTACTTAAATTTGATGAGATTTTTTGAAATCACAAGGAAACATTAGTCCTTTTGTATATTTTTCAATTAAAAAGTGTTTATTACAAGAGATGTTCCTTCTATTAAGATTCTATCCTTAAATTTGAATGGATTCCTAGATTTTCAAAAGTTTATCGACATAGAATTTGAGGAACCTTAAATTTGATTTCACCATTGGCTTGTCATCTGTCACTATATGTCTAGAAATTCAAAGCATCACCTAATATACTAGGTCCTTCTTAAAAGATTATGAATTTCTCTAGATTTTAGCCAATTAATTATACATCTAAAATAAGAATAACAAATTTCAAGAGTCATCCTTCCCATTGGATAATAGATGCTCTATTGTGAAATTCCTCGGGTGCAGCCTAAGGAACATATATGCATCCTCCTAAAAATAACAACAAGAGAAGAAAGTAGAAACAAAGATGTGAAGATTATCCATAACAACAAAGCTATTGATGCAATGAAATAACCAACTCCACATCCAATGTCTGGACAAAAAGGAAATAATATTATAGTGAACATGTACTAGAAAGCAACATCAAGAGGAAGCACCAATACTAAAAAATGCTAAGGGTCAAAAAGTAGGAGGCCTAGCTCAAAAATGGATCATGAGCAGAGTTAGTAGGTGATTTTTCCCAAGCTGAAAAGAGAGTGTGAGATGAATTCTTGGAAGTGGGTTGAGCCCAACGAGGTAGAACATCTGCTTTTGGACAAACTTTCAGCTTCCTTATTGTGCTGACGAGAGATTTGAGAGAAGAAAATCTGAATGAATGATTGAGATAGACTTATGATCTGTTGTTGTGAGGAGAGAAGATTTAGATTCTAGAGTTTAGATCAGTTGTTGGCCTAATCAGTAATAACTTTAGAGTCCAAAAGTATGGAAATGCTTGTCAATATAATCCAAGAATCACAATAGAGAGTGCCCCATAGGGCCAAAAGCTTGGCCCTAGTATTCGAACACTATCCACCAAACCAAAGGAATCTGAAGAGGTGATGAGGTTCCAAATAAATGATCATTCTACAACCACATGACCCAAAGGAACTGGCTCCATCAAAGAAGCCAACTAGAAAGGAAGACCAAAGATCAAAGGAGGGGCGAGAGGGGTGAGGAGAAGGGAAGGGCTTAGGAGAAAATTCTTTAAAGAGGGCCACGATCGAAGAGTTGGTTCTGTAGACAGGAGACTGGGAGGAATCAAAGATCAGTGCATTAGGTGCTCTCCAGACTCCCCATAAGAGAAAAAATGGAAGGGTCCCGAGGGATTTATGCACAACAAACCAATGATGGAGGCAGTCAGGGATGTGATCCCAGATTGGGACAACTAGGGATTCCAAGAGACTAAGGAATTAAAATATATAGTTGTAAAACATAAAGATGCAACTAACTTAAATCAAATTGTTTTGTGTTCACTTTAACATACAAAAAACTGTCCATAGTTGAGAATCCATCCCAGTAGTGTGCTAAAGTGAAAGGGAACCATATATTTCTTTGCCATTTTTTAATAGTTGATCCTATTCGAATATTATTATAGTTAGTTGTCTTCGTATAAAAGGTCAACCCTTATCTCAATTGAGGGTTCTCTGAACCTGCATACATTAGTGCTCGGGCCCAATGTTTCTATCACTCGTTGAATCAACGGACGTTGGAGTTATTATGAGAATTGTTGATTGTCAGAAAAATTTTACAATAGATAACTTATTCCTTTTTCCTAGTTTCGTTTAATGTAGAGTTCAAGATATGGAATTTGGACTATCTATGGGTCCTGTGCTAACACATAAATCGAGGATGGAGTAAGTTAGGTTTGAGAAAGTTATTTCTGGAGTGTTAATAGAGTGGAAACCTTATTACCATGTAAAAACATGGTTTAAGTTTCTATAAAATGGGAATCTCGGTGTATATGATATTGTCCAGTAAGAAAATAACCAAATATATTTACATACATACATATATATATATATATATATATATATATATATATATATATATATATATATATATATATATATATACATATACATACATACATACATACATATATATATATATATATATATATATATATATATATATATATATATACATATACATACATACATACATACATACATATATATATATATATATATATATATATATATATATATATACATATACACACACACACACAAAGTGGATTAAAGAAGTTATAAGTTAGCGAGTATGAAAATGTTGACTTCCAATATGTGATTAAGATGTTGTAAAATTCGACAATTCTTTTAACTTCTTAAGTGCACCATATGCAGAGAGAAAAACTAGGGTTTGAAACTAGAAGCGACAGAATCAAGTTGGTAACCATGGAGGGGAAAGGAGGAGGGAGCTCCACTCCCTCCTACAGTAACATGGTTTCAAACAGAGGCAGAGCAGAGAATAGAAACAAGCCACAAAGCTCCTCGGAGCACAAGACAAAAATCTCTGACATCTTAAAGGCAAAAGGCAGCAAACCCCATGAAAAGGAAGGGACCCATGAGGAGGTGCGATAGGAGAGGAAAATAGAAGGCAGCGGTCAGGGATCTGAGAATACAGCTAAGATGGGGCCTTGCAAACTAAAGTCCAACATTAAACCGTGGGTAATCTTGAATGATCCAGCTCTGCTAGAGCACAGGGATCATATGACAACCTATGTGATCATCCACAATTTTATGGACATCTGGCCGACGGAGAGAGCACTGTACACTTGGATAAAAAACACCTGGAAACCAAAAGGAGAGTTAACAATGCATCTTGGATCCAAGGGTTTATTTACTGTAGTATTCAAAAACCTGGAGGACAAGGACATGAATTTTGAAGGAGGACCATACTTCAATGTGGCTGTTGGTCTCTATATGCGACCTTGGACATTGAACTTTGTTCTGAGGGAGAAATGTTCACATCAGTCCCGATATGGATTAGACTATACTCCTTACCTTTAGATTATTGCATGCTTGAATCTTTAAAAGCTATAGGTAAAAAATTAGGTCATTTCATAAAGATATCAAAGGCAACTTTGCAAGGAAAATATACCTCCATTGCTCGCATATATGTAGAGATGGACTTATCAGGATCACTTCCTGATGAAGTCATCTTAGAATTTTATGATGAGGAATGGGTTCAGGCAGTTTACTATGAACACGTACCACTCAAATGTCACAAATGTCATGAACATGGACAACTATTCAGAGACTGCCCTCTTAATAAAAGGGAGGAACACCAGAAAACCAACAAAGGAAAAGAGCCTATAGGGTTTACGAAAGTGGGAGGAAAAGGGGAAGGAGGGGGAAAAAGACCCAAAAGAAACCTAGTGATAACAAAGGACCAAGTCACAACAATTTTGAAATCCTAGAGGATGAAGTGGAAGAGGAAGGAATACAAAAGAAACAAGAGGACCAGTAAAGGAGAAAAGGAAAAGAGGCTAGCATGGAGATCACACAGGAACAAACTGAAAACAAAATGGACCCACTGAGTACCATGGATCTAGAAAGGGACCATGATATTACCCTAAGTGAAAGTGGTATAGAGGATCAAGACTTACGGGAGATCCTTGAGAGGGAGAACCTTGAACTAGAAAAGTTTCTAGAACAAGGAAGCAACAAAGCAATTAACTCTCTACCTCAGGAGGAAGTTAATAGGGTGCAACAGTTATTCCTCAACAAATCACATCAAAAAGCTCTAGGAGTCAAAATAGGCCATGATAACCAAGAAAACAGAGGGGTTACATCAATGGGATTAATATTAGGAAAATCCGCCAAAAACCCAGGTAAGAAAAGAGAAAGGAAGAGACAGAAAGAATTGCTGCTATAATGTGGAAAACTCATGATTGACTCAGGCAAGATGAAAGATCTCTCCAGTTACTCCTTTATAAATGTTGGAAATAATACTGAGAGGGGGGGTGAATCAGTATTATCAAGTTCTTTTAATAAATCTTCCTTATTTATTCTTTGAATTATTTTTGCATGTCAGTACCATAAAATAATGAGCATGAACAAAGAAAACAAATAGTCACACCAAAGAACACAAGATGTAAGGTGGAAACCCAATGTGGGTGAAAACCACCTGCTGCAATATGTCTCTATCTTCTTTCAAATTAGAAACTCCTTTTACAATGGTTTTGTACTGGTGTAGTCCTTTACCAGTACGCAGGCTACAAGCTACAGAGAGCTACAACTCTCTCTCGTTTTCTAGTCTCTCCTGGAAGGGAGCTACAACCCCCTACTTCTTTTCTTTCAAGGACCACTTTTCATACATTTTCAAACTGGATCCAAGAACATCAAAAACCCATCAACTACACTTGCATCATCAATCTCTGATTTCACCAAAGCCAACCCGCATACAGATCTGCAAATATTTCCTTATAACTTTGCAGTTGTTACATCAGACATATCGAGATCATAACATGTGTAAAATAAAACATGAATCAATAATTCAGACCCAGATTATTAGATTTATAGATCAAGCGTATGCCACATATCACAGATCAAAATCATATAGAGATACCACTATTCCAGCCTTAAGATTTTGACCCATCAATAGAACTTATCCTTCTCCTTACGCTCAGGTTCCTTCTTCATTTAGATCCAGATCTGCACCAAAACCCAATCACAATATTCCAGATCTAGCACTTTATCAGATATTCGATAATTCAGAAGATGCTTTGCCAAATGATCTCCTTCCTCTTTTATAGTCTTAGGCCTTTCACAATACCACGGGCCAAAACCATAGGATCAAAAAACTGTTGGACTAATGCCATGAACCAACCATGAAAGTACGTGAGATCAACACTTTTGGATGCAATACCACGGGCCAAAACCATAGGATCAAAAACTGTCGGACTAATACCATGAACCAACCATGAAATTGCGTGAGATCAACACTTTTGACGAGGTACCATGGTCCAAAACCATAGGTTCAAATACCAAGGACTAACTACCATGGACCAAAGGTAAGTTCTCCAACATATACGTGCTTTTCCTCATAGGTTCAAATACCAAGGACTAACTACCATGGACCAAAGGTAAGTTCTCCAACATATACGTGCTTTTCCTCATAGGTTCAAATACCAAGGACTAACTACCATGGACCAAAGGTAAGTTCTCCAACATATACGCGCTTTTCCTTGCATGAAAGTGCGTGAACTTTTTCTCTACATGAAATAAACTTTTCTCTGCATAAAAGTGCATGAACTTTTCTCTACATGAAATAAACTTTTCTCTGCATAAAAGTGCCTGAACTTTTCTCTACATGAAATAAACTTTTCTCTGCATATAAGTGCGTGAACTTTTCTCTACACTATAATTTATTATCTGAGATGAGTGGGTTGCCATCAAGTACAACATATGTATCATAATGCCAACAATCTCCCCCTTTGGACTTGACGGCAACAACAACCAATCACTCTCCCCCTTTGACATCAAGGGCAAAGGGTTATGCTCCCCCTAAGAACATGCTCCCCCTGACTATAAACCAGATCTGCAAAGAAGAACCATAATCCATGACCATGAAAGAGATAGAGACGTATTGCAGCAATATTCAGACCAGCATCCATGATCTCCTTCTGTACTTCCTCCATAATGCCAACAATGCATGATATGCTCCCCCTGAACCTGTGCCATTCGATCTTTGACCAATCCGCAACCCAGCACATGTATGCATATACTTCAGATGAACCTTGCGTACAACCAACAATCAGAAGAGATTCAACAACAAGATGATGCATCAACAACCCCCAGCTTTTGCCTGAGGTATTCAAAGGTCTCCCTAGGCAATGGTTTGGTGAGTATATCAGCACCATGTTCCTTAGAAGGAACATACTCCAACTTGACCTTTTGTTCAAGCACTTGTTCCAGGAGAAAGTGATACTTGATTGGTATGTGCTTGGTTTTTGAATGCATGACTGGGTTCTTTGAAATGCTGATTGCACTTGTATTATCACATAAGATGGAGATGGGTGGTGTACAAGTGATTTGAAAATCCTGCAAGGTCTGCATCATCCAAAGGAGTTGAGTGCAGCAAGATGCAGCAGCAACATATTCTGCTTCAGCTGTAGATAAGGCAATCGAACTCTGTTTCTTGCTGAACCAAGATACTAATCTGGAACCCATAAAGAATGCACCACCACTTGTGCTTTTCCTGTCATCCATGCTTCCGGCCCAATCTGCATCTGTATAAGCATGAAGTGTGAGATATGTATCTCTAGGATACCATAAGCCATAGTTTTGAGTCCCTTGAAGATATTTGAAGATTCTCTTTACTGCCTAAAGATGAGTTTCCTTTGGATTTGCCTGAAATCTTCCAACTATTCCCACTGCATGCATGATGTCTGGTCGGGTACCTGTCAAATAAAGTAGACTTCCAATCATAGATCTGTAAGTTGGTTGATGCACTGCTACTGATTCATCATTTGCACTGAGGTTACATCCTGTGACCATGGGTGTACATACTGGTTTTGCTTCTTCCATACCATATTTCTTCAAAATCTGCTTGAGATACTTGGTTTGAGACAAGAAGATCCCTCCTTCATTTTGTTGGATTTGCAAACCAAGAAAATATGTCAATTCTCCCAGCAAGGACATTTCGAATTCTTTCTGCATCACCAAGGCAAAGCTTTGACTCATAGCTTCTTCATTGCTACCAAAGATAATGTCATCTACATACACAACAAGTATCAGCAATTTGTCATTTTCAACTTTTATATAAAGATTGTTGTCTGCTGATCCTTTTGAAAAACCTTGTTGATGAAGATATTTGTCCAAACGATAGTACCAAGCCCTTGGAGCTTATTTGAGGCCATAGAGAGCCTTTTTCAATCTGCATACAAGATTTGGATCACTTCCAAGAATGAAACCATCTGGCTGCTCAATGTATACTTCTTCTTCCAAGTCTCCATTCAGAAAGGCTGATTTCACGTCCATTTGAAATACTTTGAAGTTTTGAAAGCTTGAGAGAGCAAGGAACATTCTGATGGCCTCAAGTCTTGCAACAGGAGCAAAAGTTTCTTCAAAATCTATTCCTTCTTGCTGTGCATACCCTTTACAAACAAGTCTGGCCTTGTTTCTAATTACTTCTCCATTTTCATTCAATTTATTTTTGAAGACCCATTTTGTTCCTATAACATTCTTATCCTTTGGTCTAGGAACCAGCTCCCAAGTGTTGTTCTTTTCGATCTGCTCAAGTTCTTCATCCATTGCTTTGACCCAACATTCATCTTTGCATGCCTCTTTCACATTTTGTGGTTCAGTGGAAGAGAGTAATGCCAAATAGCTTGAAGCATCTGCAATTGTTCTTCTTGTTTGTACACCTGCTTCTTTCTGTCCCAAAATCTGAGATTTTGGATGATTCTTCTGAACATATCTGGATGGAGTCTTCTCTTCTATCCTTATCTGCTCCTCTGGTTCTTCTTGAGGTTCTTCTTCTTCATCATTCTATCTTTGAGGATGGCCTTCATCTTCTTCGATATCTTCATGATTTACTTGCCTAGGAATGTATCCCTTCTCATCAACCACTACATCAATGCTGTCAACAATTCTTCCAAGTCTTTTATTATAGCACTTGTATGCTTTGCTGTGTGGAGAATAACCAAGAAGGATGCCTTCATCTGCTCTAGGTTCAAGTTTGCCAAGTTTCTCATCAGTATTTTTAATATAGCATTTGCTCCCAAAGATTTTGAAGTGCTTTACGGAAGGAGTCTCACCATACCAGAGCTCATGAGGGGTTTGAGTGCTGTTCACTCGGACATTTGTTTTATTGAGAATAATAACCGCAGCATGTGCTGCTTCACCCCAGAAAGTTGCGGGAGTTCCAGATTCATCAATCATAGCACGAGCCATTTGTTGGACAGTTCTGTTCATTCTTTCCACCACTCCATTTTGTTGAGGAGTTCTAGTTGTAGAGAATTCTCTTCTTATCCCATGTTCTTCACAGAAATCGAAAAATTCATTTGAGGTAAACTCCCCACCTCTGTCGAATCTAAGACACTTAATTTTGTATCGTGATTCATTTTCAACCAAGGCTTTAAAGGATTTGAATTTTTCGAATGCTTCATCTTTGTGCTTCATAAGTCCTAACGAGACAAACCTGGAGAAATCGTCAATGAATAATATCAAGTATTCTTCTCCTCGAGGTGTCCTTTTCCTTAATGGACCACATGTATCTGTATGTACTAGCTCAAGAGGCATGCTAGCTGATCCTTCCTTTTCCGGAAAGGTAGTTCTGGTTTGCTTTCCAAACTGACATGATTTGCATATGGTGTTGTCTGGAACTTTGATATCTGGAAGACCACGAACTGCCTGATATTTGCATGCTTTCCTTATTTGTGAAATGCTTAGATGCCCCAACCTCCGGTGCCATAACCAGTGCTCATCATCCTTGCTCAGATAGCATTGTTGTTGTCCTTCTTCAAATATGTATAGATTATTTGGAGTTCTTTTACCTTTGATCACTGTTTTACCTATATCAAGATCACGAACAAGACATCCATTTGATCTGAATATCACCTCGGTTCTTTGATCACACATCTGGCTGACACTTAGAAGATTATATTTCAATCCATCAACATACAAAACATTTCCAGCTTTGACCTTTTCTTTTAACTGAGCTGGGCCTTTTCCTTTTATAGTTGCAGGAGTATCATTTCCAAAAGAAACTTTCTTTCCTTTTTCTAGAGCAGAATATGATTCAAGTTTTTCTTTATCACCTGTCATATGCTTCGAACATCCACTGTCAATGTACCATAGATTTTCCTGTCCCTCTGCATAAAATGCTATCCCACATCTTTCTGTTTGTGGTTCCTTTATTCTCCATGTTTTGGTGCTTGAGGCTTGTTCCTTTGTCTGCTGAAACCTGCTCCTGCATTCAGAATCTTCATGACCAAAGTTATTGCAAATAGAACATTCAACTTCATTTTCAAGAACCGAAAAGTTGTTATAGGTCCTTTTTGTAATCCCGGTCATACTTCTTTGTTTTTGAGCTTCTCTAGTCATGATCGTTTTATATGCAACACATTGAGCTGCTTTGTGACCAAAGTTATGGAAAGAAAAGCATTGTCCATTGAAGAAATTTCTGCGGTTATCAAATCTTCTGGCCAAACGATTGTAATTTCTATTGTCATTCATTCTTGAAGCAAATTGAGAGGATTTTACCTGTGGCTGGTTGTAGCTTTTGTTCATCCTTAAGACAGATTGCCCCTGATTTGCCTGATAGTCTTTGTTTGTAATTGGTTCCTGCTTTACTTGGTGATCTCCATTGTGCTTTTGCTCATTCCTTCTTGCTGCATCAAGATAACTCTTTGAGGTGGATGCTTGAGAAGTTTCTCCATTATAGCCCAGACCTGTCTTATTTAGAGGAGAGCGCTGTACATTGATGATCTCATCCAAAGTTTCAGATCCTTTGACAAACTTAAGATTAATAGCCTTTGTTTTCTCAATCTCTTTTCTAAGACCAACAATTTCGCCTTCTAACTTTTCAAGATATTTTTCTTTTTCATCAATTTGAAGTTGTAGAGTATCAATGATCCTATTCTTTTCTTCTATACATGTCTTGAGTCTAGAAATTTCTTCACAAAAGCTATCCACATCTATAGCATCCATGTAATCATCATCTTCAAATGCCATTAAGAGTTTATAGTCATTACCTCGTTCATCTTCATCACTATTTGACAGACCATCACTATCTTCATGAGTGTAGTAGCTTTTCTTATTTGCAATCTGTTTCTTGTTCCATATAGCAGGTTCCTTTCCTTTATCCTTATGAGGACATTTTGCAGCATAATGACCTACTCTTCCACAAGCAAAGCATTTAAAAGGTAACTTACCTCTGAACCTTCCAGTTCCCCTTTGAAGATTTCTGACAAAATTTGATTCTTCTTCTTCTTCTTCTGGCACGTGACTTGCTTCATAATAGTCTCCTTTGCCTGAAGCCTTGAAAGCAGCTTCTCTTCTGTCTGATGGACCTCCCTTTCTCATTTCATAAGCAGTTAGAATTCCGTGTAGCTGAGACATAGTAAGAATTCGTAGATTTTCCTTTTCTTCTATTGCAGACACTTTAGATTCAAACTTGGGGGACAATGATCTTAGAACTTTTTCAACCACAATAGCCTCTTTTATTTCTTCACCCAAGTTTTTCATGCAATTAACAATCTCATCTACCCGAAGGAAATAGTTAGCCACACTTTCATCATTATACATTCTGAGATTCTCATACTGAATCCTGAGGGTTTGAAGTTTAGCACGCTTTACCTGTTCATCTCCTTCGTAGCTCAAGACAATCTTGTCCCATATTTCTTTTGCGGATTTATATTGCATAACCTTCACGAATTCTGTTTGAGATAAGCATCCCAGCAGAGTATTGACTGCTTTAGCATTTGTTTCATATTTCTTCTTTTCAGTCATATCTGTAGGAGTAGCTGAAGGAAAAGTGTAGCCTGTATCTATGATATCCCAAACTTCTGTACCAAGAGATTGAAGATAGGCAGTAACTCTTACCTTCCAATAACTGAAGTTTGTCCCATCAAAAATTGGTGGCCTGATTGATGCTTCCCTCTCGTAGTTGCTCATGATGAATGATCTTCCTTCAAGCGATCAAGCTTCTCTGAAGGACCTGCTCTGATACCAATTGTTGGAAATAATACTGAGAGGGGGGGTGAATCAGTATTATCAAGTTCTTTTAATAAATCTTCCTTATTTATTCTTTGAATTATTTTTTCATGTCAGTACCATAAAATAATGAGCATGAACAAAGAAAACAGATAGTCACACCAAAGAACACAAGATGTAAGGTGGAAACCCAATGTGGGTGAAAACCACCTGCTGCAATATGTCTCTATCTTCTTTCAAATTAGAAACTCCTTTTACAATGGTTTTTTACTGGTGCAGTCCTTTACCAGTACGCAGGCTGCAACCTGCAGAGAGCTACAACTCTCTCTCGTTTTCCAGTCTCTCCTGGAAGGGAGCTACAACCCCCTACTTCTTTTCTTTCAAGGACCACTTTTCATAAATTTTCAAACTGGAACCAAGAACATCAAAAACCCATCAACTACACTTGCATCATCAATCTCTGATTTCACCAAAGCCAACCCGCATACAGATCTGCAAATATTTCCTTATAACTTTGCAGTTGTTACATCAGACATACCCAGATCATAACATCTGTAAAATAAAACATGCATCAATAATTCAGACCCAGATTATTAGATTTATAGATCAAGCGTATGCCACATATCACAGATCAAAATCATATAGAGATACCACTATTCCAGCCTTAAGATTTTGACCCATCAATAGAACTTATCCTTCTCCTTACGCTCAGGTTCCTTCTTCATTCAGATCCAGATCTGCACCAAAACCCAATCACAATATTCCAGATCTAGCACTTTATCAGATATTCGATAATTCAGAAGATGCTTTGCCAAATGATCTCCTTCCTCTTTTATAGTCTTAGGCCTTTCACAATACCACGGGCCAAAACCATAGGATCAAAAAGTTGTTGGACTAATGCCATGAACCAACCATGAAAGTACGTGAGATCAACACTTTTGGATGCAATACCACGGGCCAAAACCATAGGATCAAAAACTGTCGGACTAATACCATGAACCAACCATGAAATTGCGTGAGATCAACACTTTTGACGAGGTACCATGGTCCAAAACCATAGGTTCAAATACCAAGGACTAACTACCATGGACCAAAGGTAAGTTCTCCAACATATACGCACTTTTCCTCATAGGTTCAAATACCAAGGACTAACTACCATGGACCAAAGGTAAGTTCTCCAACATATACGCGCTTTTCCTCATAGGTTCAAATACCAAGGACTAACTACCATGGACCAAAGGTAAGTTCTCCAACATATACGCGCTTTTCCTTGCATGAAAGTGCGTGAACTTTTTCTCTACATGAAATAAACTTTTCTCTGCATAAAAGTGCGTGAACTTTTCTCTACATGAAATAAACTTTTCTCTGCATAAAAGTGTGTGAACTTTTCTCTACATGAAATAAACTTTTCTCTGCATATAAGTGCATGAACTTTTCTCTACACTATAATTTATTATCTGAGATGAGTGGGTTGCCATCAAGTACAACATATGTATCATAATGCCAACAATAAACCCCCCTCAATGAAGCTCACTACCTAGAACATTAGAGGACTAGGGAGTAGAAGAAAACAAAGAAATCTAAGTAATAGAATCAAAGAAGAAAAACCAGACATGATGTTCATACATGAAGCCAAATGCTCAATAGAGAAGATCAGAGAAAAGGATAGCAAATGGTTAAGTAAATATGAGTATCTTGAAGTCAAAGCAACTAAATCTGCTGGTGGAGTTCTCACTTTATGGAATCCTCAGAAATTTGGTATACTTGATGCGGAGGCGTCCAGACACCACCTTTCTTTGATTATTCAACCTGTGGGGGACAAGGAGTGTTACATGATCACCAATGTCTATGGCCCTCAACTATTGGAAGATAAAATCATATTCCTCTCCTCTCTGGAGGAAATAAAGCAAAGACACCCAGAAATACCTTAGAGTCTAGGGGGGGACTTCAATATGATTAAATCTCTCACAAAAAAAAAGGGGGAACCAGAACACTTGGTAGAGACTCAGTTGCCTTCCAGAACTTCCTCACCAATATGAGACTGGTGGATATGGACACAAGTAATGGCATCTTTACATGGAATAACAAAAGAAGGGGTACTACCCAAGTAGCCTCAATATTAGACAAATTAATCTCAGAAGAACTACTCACTGGACGAAGCTTGACAGTGTTCATCTCCCTTTTGGAGGCTCAGACCACTGGCCCATCCAGCTGGAAGCTTCCTTAACTAATACACTAGGAAACAGACCCTTCATGTTTGAGAATATCTGGCTCACTCACTCTGATTTCCTCACAAACATTGAGAAGTGGTGGAAAGAAGAGTTACACTCCCAAGGCACGAAGATGTTCCTTCTACATCTCAGGCTCAAACACATCAAGAGAAAACTCAAAGAATGGAATAGAAATGAGTTTGGCAATATCTTCAAAGCTAAAGGAGAAGTGGGAAAGAAATTGCATGAAATTAACCAAATTCTCATCACTAAAGGCTTCATAGAGGAAAGAAAAGAGCTAGCCAACTCTCTTCAACAAGAATGGGACAACAGATGTCTCCAAGAGGAGATCTTCTGGAGACAGAAATCCAAAGTACAATGGATTAAGGAAGGGGAGAGAAACACCAAATTCTTTCACAAATCCACCATAGCACACAGGACTAACAATAGGATTTCAAAACTCACAGATTCTCAAGGAACAGAGAAAAATACTCATGAGGAAATGGAAGATGTACTGGTCCAACATTTTCAAAGAAATGCTGAGGAAACCATAGCAGACAGATCCCAATTCATGAAAAGATTCACTCAACACATTCCTAAGCTGGTTTCCAGGGAATACAATCGTAATCTCAACAGGCCAGTGACAGAGGAAGACGTCAATGAAGTTATCAGAGATATTCACAATGGAAAATCTCCAGGACTAGATGGTTTCAATGTGGACTTCTTCAAAATATGCTGGAAGATTGTCAAACATGACATTCTGGAGGTAGTGGAGGACTCTAGAAACTGTAAATCAATTTTGAGGGCACTTAATGAATCCTTCATTTCCTTAATCCCCAAACAGGAAAAAGCCACCTCTCCTAACAAGTTCAGGCCCATAGCATTATGCAATATGGTGTGCAAAATCATTTCCAAAGTCATTGCCAACAGAATCAAACCCCTCCTCCCAACTCTAGTGTCAGAGGAACAAACGGGTAATGTGGAAGGGGGGAAAATTCTCAATAACATCATTCAAGCTCATGAAGTGGTACATTCCCTCAAAACCAATAAGCAAGCAGGAATGATAATACAACAGGACATAGCGAAATATTATGATAAATTAAACCAGGCTTACATAAGGGTTGTACTCAAAGCATATGGCTTTGGCTAGAATTAGATAGGGTGGGTTATGGCTCTAGTTACCATGGCCAGTTGTTCACTTCTTCTCAATGGCTCTCCATCCAGAACCTTCAAGCCTTCAAGAGGTCTCAGATAAGGAGATCCTCTCTTCCCATTCCTCTTCATTCTCATGATGGAAGGGTTGGGCAGAGCGATCATTGTTGTCAAGAAGGAAGGAAGAATACAGGGACTAAGACTCACACAGAACGAAGACACTGTGACACATCAACAATTTGTGGATGATACTATGCTGCAGGGAATTCCAATAGTCAAGGAAGCCAAAGCATTCAAATAAATTCTGTATGAGTTTGCAATGGCAACTGCCACTAAGGTAAGCCTCTCAAAATCAAAGATCTTCTTTTTCAATACTAATATTTCTATTAAAATAAATCTCTCCAAAATTCTAGGCTTTCAAAGAGATTCACTTCCCTTAAAGTATCTAGGAATTCCACTCACTAATAAACCTCTGAACAAGGGCATCTGGGAGTCTGTAACAAATAAATTGAAAGACAAGTTCATCTAGTGGACAAGCAGAGCCTTGAACCTAGCAATTAGGTTGGTCCTCAGTAAAGCGATACTTCAAACTATCCAAATATACATGCTATCAACCATTCTGGCTCCAAAGGGAGTCCTTCAGCAAATCATAAATATTCAAAGAGACTTTCTCTAGGGAAAAGGGGAAGAGAAAACGAAATGGGCTCTCGTTTCTTGGGATAAAACCTGCAAACCCAAATCACATGGTGGTTTGGGTCTACATGACCTAGATATCCTAGACAAAGTTATGGGAGCAAAACTGTGGTGGAGATGGCTAAAGGAAATACAAAAACCCTGGGAGAAACTCTGGAAACAAAAATATGCTATGAACTGGCAAGAAATGGACCTCATAAGAATGACAGGACACATAAAAGGTTCCCATATCTGGAACAAGGCCTGGGAGAACAAAGCTTTAGTTCAAAAACATAGTTTCTGGGAGATCAGAAATGGAAATCTAGCCTGGTTCTGGGAGGACAACTGGCAGCAGGAAGGTAACCTTAGCAGAGAGGAATTAGCAAGCATCCAAACTGATACCATTAACAAAGGATTAAAGAAAGTAAGTGACTATTGGGATCAGTCAATGGACAATGACAAATGGAGATTTTGGAAGTTACCAGACTACAGTGAGCTGACTCCGCTGAAAACTCAAGCTAAAGCTCTAGCAAATATTCTGGAAAAGAGAAAAATTTTAACCCCAACTTAAAATGACCTATTAAGATGGGGCAACAATAATTAGGGAGTTTTCAACCTCAAAGAAGCCAAAAGAATATCCACAGGTCTTAACTTTCCAAACACTCACAAATCATGGAAAGACCTATGGAATAACCCACATTGCATGAAGATCAAACTGTTTAGGTGGCTGGTTCAACAAGACAAGATTCTAACTTGCGATAATCTAAGAAAGATAGGTTTTTTTGGCCCCTCAAGATGTCACCTATGCAGCCAGCAGGAGGAAACCATAAATCATCTTCTCAACCTCTGCGTCTACACATCAACCCTATGGGACTAGATAGCATATGTCTTCAGGCAAACAAATAGGAATGAAAATAATATAACAGTTACATTGAAAAATTGGAGAAGATATTTCTAAGACAATGAGAAAATAAACACAGCCTAGGCTTTGATTCTAGGATTCTTAATCTGGAATGTATGGAAAGAGTGCAACAACAAGATCTTCAAAGATAAAAATGGCCCAGTTAGAAGCTTCATTACGCTAATCCTAAAACATCTCAAGGAGACGGTCAACACCCTTGGTGGTTGTACTATAGGAAAGCACACTAGCCACATAGAAGCTCGCATTCTGGAAAGGTTTGAACTTCAGACACATATCCCTCAGAGTCTAAATCATACCACAAAGCATACTTCATAGGGAAAGGCTTTCTGGCAACCCCCTTCATAGGGTCTTTTAAAATTCAACATAGATGGAGCCTCAAAAGGTAACCTTGGAGATGTTGGTTATTGAGGAGTCATAAGAGATGAGGAGGAAAACATAAAAGTCATCTTTCATAGTCATCTGGGAAAAGCAACCAATAATATGGCTGAACTCGTGGCTATGGAGCAATTCTTGGAGATTCTAATAGCTCACAATACACACAATGTTATTATCGAGCCTGACTCGGAGTTAGTAATCAATTTGGTCAAGCGAATAGGCACAGGAACAGCTCAAGATAAAATCTCAAGCCACTGGAGGCTTCTACATGTTTATCACATAATTTAATCACACCTAAGAATTCTAAGAACTTTCAATTTCATGCATGTTCGCAAGGAAGCCAACAATGTAGCAGATTGGCTAGCCAATGAAGGGATAAGATGCAAACAAGATAACATGTATTGTAGGTGGGAGGAGATGCCAGACAGCCAAATGCAGGAAGGCTGTACATCTCAGGCCCTCACAGACATGGAGAAATACCAAAATAGACAAGGAAACTGACTATCACTTTTCACCATTGAATATTTAGAGCATGTTAGAAGGATACACAGTGTTTGGGAACTTGCGAGTCTTGAATGACATCACCATGTTTTGCCTTTGTATTGGTGCCATTGGAAGTTGGGCCAAAGAATGGGTAACCAAGCACATGGTAGCATTTAGTCGCAACGGATGGCTCAGAAGTAAGGAGGGCAGTAGGCACAAAGTCACAGTGGCTTGGCACCATAGTGGGTCAGAGTGGTTTCCAGGTCCCTGGGCACCCTCAAAACATGAAACGACCTTCGAGAACAGCAAAAGAAGCCACTCACTGTGCATTGCGTGGGTCTATGAGGAGAGGGATTACCACCATTATCGAGCAGGTATCCTATTGGATCATGGAGAGGCAGATCAAAGGCTATAGGCCAACGAGCAGGTTGGTGGGTTCGGGAAAAAGTCAAAACAGCGTATGGTAAACCACCATTTTCGGGTGCCCTCAATACCAAAAGTGGTATCTATGAATAGTATGCGATGCCACTCAACTGCCAAAACGTGGATTGGGGTGGAGAGTGAATACCGCCCTCATCGTGCGGGTATACC
This sequence comes from Pinus tabuliformis, assembly GCA_031772625.1. Classification (NCBI taxonomy): domain Eukaryota; kingdom Viridiplantae; phylum Streptophyta; class Pinopsida; order Pinales; family Pinaceae; genus Pinus; species Pinus tabuliformis. Next base: position 894,123,666 of record CM062816.1, on the reverse strand, counting down.
TTGGGCTTCTGCTCCATGCGATATGGCCCCTGGCCGTTTGATCACGCGGGAGCAGATTGATGGCTATAGGCTATCGAGAAACTTAGTGGGTCCCAATTCACGAAATCTCAGCGGACCTGAAATATCTTGGATAAAATTTATATTTCCTTCTTCAATTCCATTTAATGTTTTGTCGAGGCATCAAATTTTGTACGGGTACTAAGGGCTGATTTAATTCTTCCCTTGGTGGAAGGAATTGCTTCCTCTTACTGCCTATTGTAACTTATGTAACATATTTTCAATCACAAGTTAATAGAAGGTCCGACTCTTGCTTTAGCAAAAAAAAAAAAAAAAAAAAAGATGTTGTAAAATTCATGACAATGACATTAAATATTTTCTTTTTTTTGCTAAATCAAGATACGGTCCTTCTATTAACTTACAAAAAAAAAATATAGATTTTACACAAGATACAACAAACTCCCACAAAGGGAGAGTGAAAACATAGAGGTTTCGACTCCCACAAAGGAAGAGTGAAAAAACTCCAGGACCGACAAAACCTCCAAAACATAAACAAGAACAAAGTCAGGACTACCCTGGAATCAAAAGCGGGCAAGTGGAAACAAAGTCTACTCCCCAAAACCCACCGAAGATCAGACTCCTAGTGATCTAGCGGTAAAAAAGTAACCCACGTGGAGGCCAATCCCGCAGAAAAACCCCAAGTAGCACGAACAACACTAAGCATTGATCTGATACTTTAGAACAATGGCTGGTATCCATATCGCGTGGCTTAAAAGCCCGCAGAATAACGTGCGATGAAGGCGGTTTACTTTTCCAGTCCTCCGCCTCTTGTTGCAACCTGAGTGGAATCGCTAGCTTTTGGAAAAAACCATCTTTGGTTTAGATAGCACCCGATGTGGGTGGTAAACCACTGGTGGTTTCATCCTTTCGAGCCCACTGACACGCACACCAAAAGGTGGTTGTAGATTAGCCTCCTCCGGATCCACTGGACACAAAACTAATTTGACCTCACATCTGCTCACGGAATACCTAGCAAAGAAGGCGGTAAACACTGTTCTCCCCCTTCCACGCATCATAAGCTGAATGGCATAGCTTGTCATCCAAGAAAAATACAGAGGACGCCCAGAGCAGGTGGAATGTCTCAAGCAGTTTTTGACCCTGGTAATATCTTCCTTTGACCTCCACCACCTTGTATGAGGAAAACCTGGCTAGAAGGATGGCCTCCTACATGGAATGCCATAAGAGTGGAGTTGTCGCTCTGTGGTGCTCATCTCACCTGGAATCCCTTCACCAGTGAGCCGATAACTGTTGTCTTGATTTCAACCTTTGTTTCTAGATGCACCCTTAGTGAACCAACAATGCATATCATGTGATGAACTATCTGAAGTGAACTTATTCATCGTTGACATGAGATAGGATTCCATCTCTTGAATTTTCCTAAAACTGTTGTCTGTCACTGAGGGCCCGAGATGAGCATTCCTTCTTCATCCTGTCATCCATTACCTCCTCCCACAAGCAACACAAGTCGAAATGCTTGTTTCAAACCCCTTCATTGGCAAGCTAGTCTGCAACTTTGTTGGCTTCCCTATGGACATGCACCAACCTAAGAGTTCGTAACACCTTTAGGTGTGATTAGATTCTTTGGCAGACTTGCAGAAGCCACCAGTGGCCTGAGATTTTCTCAGGCACAGCTCCAGCATTAACCCTCTTCAACGAATTTATGACTAATTCCAAGTCAGCCTCAATGATGACATTGTGAATGTTGTGCTTGAGAAGTATTTCCAGGCATAGTTCCATCACCATGAGTTCAGCCATGTTGTTGGTAGCTTTTCCTAGATAACTATGGAAGATGACTAGAATGTTTCCTTCCTCATCCCTCAAGACCCCTCCATAACCTGCTTCACTCAGATTTCCTTTAGAGGCCCCATCAATGTTAAATTTTAAAAAACCATGAGAAGGGGGATGCCAAGAAGCTTTTCCAGCAGAGGTATTCTTTTTGATCTGCATAGAGCACTGAGGGAGATGGACTTTAAGCTTTAACTTTTCGAGGATTCTAGCCTCTCTTTGTCCTATGAGTTTTCCAATATCAGAACCTCCCAGGATATGCACAAACTCTTTGAGTTTTTTAATGATTAGCTTTAGAATGTTGCTCACCAGGCTCGCCTTATCCTTGAAAATCCTGTTATTGCGCTCCTTCCAAACATTCTAGATTAAGGACCCTGGGGACAGTGCCCAGGCGGAAGTTATTATCTCATTCTCTGAATATAAATTCCTCCAGTTTATCTATGTAGCAATGATGTCATTTACATTTTTGTCTATCTATTCAAAGACATGACCAACCCAGTGCCAAAGTATTGTGGTGAATGAGCATATGTTCAGGATATGATTAGTGGTTTCTTCTTGTTTTCCACATAGGTGACATCTTTAGGGGCCAACAAAGCCTCTTTTCCTAAGGTTATCCCATGTCAGAATCTTTCCCTTTAGAACCATCCACTTGAACAGTTTTACTTTCATCCAATGAGGATTTTCCCAAAGTTCTTTCCACTTTTTATTAGTGTTTGGATAGTTAAGTCCTATGTCTATCCTTTTGGCCTCTTTAAGGGTGAAGAGACCTGTCTTATTCTTTCCCCATATTAATTGATCTTCCAAGGTTGAGGTTAAGATTTTCCTCTTTTCCAAAAGACCGTTCAGGGCTATAGCTTGAGTATGCATCCTGCCCATTTCTCTATAATCTGGAAGTTTCCATATTCTCCATTTCTCATTGTTTCTTGAGTGATCCCAATAGTCTGTTACCTTCCTTGATCCTTTGTTGATGGTATCTGTGTGAATGTCTGCTAAATATTCGCTGCAGAGATTTTCCTCCTGCTAACAATTATCCTCCTAGAAGCAGGCCAGATTTCCATTTCTGATCTCCCAGAAACTATGATTTTGGACTAGGGCCCTATTCTCCCAAGCTCTATTCCAAATAGAAGAATCTTTTACTTGTTCTGTCATTCTTCTGAGGTTCTTCTCCTGCCAATCTCTTGCATACTTTTGCTTCCATAGTTTTTCCCAGGGGGATTGAATTTCCTTTAGCCATCTCCACAAGAGTTTGGCTCCTAGAACTCTGTTAAAAATTCCTGGGTCATGAAGACCCAAGCCACCATGGGATTTTGGTTTGCATATGTTGTCCCATGCCACTAGGGCCCATTTCTTCTTTTCTTCCCCTTTCCCCCAGAGAAGGTCTCTTTGAATGTTTCTTATATTTTTAATTACACTAGTTGGTGTCAGAATGGTTGATAGCGTATAGATAGGGATACCTTGGAGGATAGTCTTATTTAGATTCAGCCTTCCTGCTAAATTTTGGGTTCTATTCGTCCATTTTCTAATCTTATCTTTTAGCTTATTTAGAAAATGCTACCATTTTTCCTTCTGTAACGGTTTGTCAGTGAGGGGAACTCCCAGGTACTTCGCAGGCAATGACTCTCTCTGAAAGCCCAAAATCCTGGAAAGGTTTCTCTGAATTGAAATATCTGTATTGAAAAGGAAAATCTCTGATTTAGTGAGACTTACCTCTATGCCTGCTGCCATGGAAAACTCACTCAAGATCTACTTAAATGCTCTGGCTTCCTTGACTGTGGGCGTGCCTTGCAGCATAGTGTCATCTACAAATTGTTGATGTGTCACTGAGTCCCCACCTTGAGTGAGTCTTAGACCTTGAATTCTTCCTTCCTCCTTAGTAGCTCTGATTGCTCTTCCTAACCCTTCCATCATTAGAATGAAATGGAAAGGAGAGAGAGGATCCCCTTGCTTGAGTCCTCTCATAGGCTTGAAGGTTTTGGAGGGAGAGCCATTGAGAAGAATTGAACAGTTGGTAGCAGTAACTAGTGCCATGACCCACTTAATCCAATTGTGATCAAAGCCATAGGATTCTAGTACTGCTCTTATGTACGACCATCTAAGTTTATCATAGGCCTTTGCTATGTCCAGCTGAATTATCATCCCTGATTGTTTATTGGTATTGATTGAATGAACCACTTCATGTGATTGAATTATGTTATTAAGATTTTTTCTTCCTTCCACATAGCCCGTTTGCTCCTCTGACACAAGGGTAGGGAGGAGTGGTTTGAGACAATTGGCAATTACTTTGGATATTATTTTGTACACCACATTGCATAAAGCTATAGGTCTAAATCTTTCTGGAGAGGTGGCCTTTTCCTTTTTTGGGATTAAGGCTATGAGAGATTCATTAAGCGCCTTCAAGACCGTCTTAAATTTCTGAGAGTCTTCCACAACCTCCAGAATATCTTGTTTTACTATACTCCAACAAGCTTTGAAAAGGTCCACATTGAAGCCATCCGGGCCTGGTGCTTTCCCATTGCGCATCTCTGAAATGACTTCCTCAATCTCTTCCTCTGTAACTGGTCTGTTAAGATTGTAATTGTCAACTCTAGAAACCAATTTGGGAATGTATTGAGTAAATATTTTTGTAAATTGATATCTATCTTCCGGGGTTTCCTCTGCAATTCTCTAAAAATGCTAGACTAGAACCTCTTCCATCTCTTCATGAGTGTTTATTTCTATTCCATGCTGATCTGTAAGTTTCACAATTCTGTTGTTGTTTCTATGTGCTATGGTGGATCTGTGGAAGAATTTGGTGTTTCTTTCCCCTTCCTTAATCCATTATACTCTGGATTTCTGTCTCCAAAATATTTTCTCTTGTAGACATCTATTTTCCCAATCATGCTGGAGTGACTCTGCTATCTCTTTCCTCTCATCTGTATAGCCTTCTGTGATAAGAATTTGGTTTATTTCCTTTAGTTTCTTTTCCACATCTCCTTTAGCTTTGAATATATTGCCAAATTCCTTTTTATTCCACTCTTTGAGCCTACCTTTAATGTGCTTGAGCCTGCTGTGTAGAAGGAACATCTGTGTACCTTGAAGGGGTAGCTCTTCCTTCCACCATTTTTCAATGTTTGTGAGGAAATTTGAGTGTGTGAGCCAAGCATTCTCAAACGTGAAGGGGTATTTCCTCAGTTTACCGAATAGAGAAGCTTCCAATTGAATAGGCCAATGGTCTGAGCCTCCAAAAGGTAGGATGAGTGCATTCAGGCCACTTCCCATGAGAAGAAGTTCCTCTCAGATAATGAATCTATCTAATTTTGAGGCTGCTTGGGTAGGGCCATCCCTTTTGTTATTCCAAGTGAAGATGCCATTGTTGGTTTCCATGTCAACCAGTTTCATATTGGTGATGAAGTTCTAGAAGGCAATTGAATCCCTACCAAGAGTTCTAGTACATCCTTTCTTCTCCGTGAGTGATTTTGTCATAAAATTACCGCCTAGAATCCAGGGTAGAGCTAGGTATCTTTTCTTCATATCCTCCAGAGTGGTGAGGAGTCTAAGTTTATCCTCCGTTGGCTAAGGACCGTAGACATTGGTGATCATGTAACATTGCCTATCACCCACCGATTTGAAAATCAAAGAGAGGTGATGTCTGGAAGCCTCCACATCAATCACACCAAATTTCTATGGATCCCATAAAGTGAGAATGCCACCAGCAGATTTATTTTCTTTAACTTCAAGGTATTCATATATATTTAACCATTTTCTATGCTTTTCTCTGATCTTCTCCACTCAGCATTTTGTTTCATGTATGAATACTATGTCAGGTTTTTCCTCTTTGATCTTGTTACCTAGATTCCTCTGTTTTCTTATACTCCCTAGTCCTCTAATGTTCCAGGTTGTGATTTTCGTTGAGGTGGGGATTTAAATGAATAACTGGAAATGTCTTTCATCCTTCCTGAGTCAATCATGAGTTTGCCACACTCCAATAGTAGTTCTTTCTGTCTTTTTCTACCCCTCCTCTTCCCTGGGTTTTTTGTTAATTTTCCTGTTATTAATCCTATTGTGGAAGTCCCTTTATTTTCCTGGTTATCATGTCCTCTTTTGACTCCTGCACCTGTTTGATGTGACTTGTTAAGGAATAGTTGTTGTACCTTGTCAACATCCTCCTAAGGTATGGAGTTTATTCCCAGGTTTCCTCCGGGTTTAAGAAACTTTTCCAGCTCTTGGTTCTCCCTTTCCAGGATCTCATGTAAGTCTTGGTCCTCTGTGCCACTTTCACTTTGATTTGCATCATGGTTTTTCTATTTCCATGTTACTCAAAGGGTCCATCATGTGTTCATTATGTTGCTGAGTGAACTCCATGTTGGTCTCTTTTCCTTCCACCCTTGTTGTATGATTCTTTGTCCTCTTTTGAACACCTCCATCTACATCTTCTTCTCCTAAGATCTCAAAACTATTGTGCCTTCTTGTTTTGTTATCCTTCTCAGTAGGGTTCTTTTGTGTCTTCCTTCCCCCTCCTTTTCCTTTTCCTCCGACTTTGGTGAAACATGTTTGATCTTTCCTTTTACCGGTGTTTAGATCTTCCTCCCTTCTATTAAAAGGATAGTCTCTAGATAGGTTCCCATGTTCATGACATTTGTGACATCTATACAAGATATGTTCATAGTCAACTGTTTGAACCCATTCCTCATCATAGACTTCTAGAATGACCTCATCTGGAAGGGCTCCTGATAGGTCCATCTCCACACAAATACGAGCATAGGAGGTATATTTTCCTCGTAGAGTTGCCTCTAAAATCTTTAAGAAATGACCTAATTTATTGCTTATAGCTTTTAAAGATTCTGGCATCCAGTAATCTAAATGTAAGGAGTAGAGTGTAATCCATACCGGTACCGGAGTGAAGGTTTCTCGTTCTGGCACAAATTTCATCATCCATGGCCTCATATAGAGGCCAGCAACTCCAAAGAAGTGTGGTCCTCCTTCAAAAATCCTGTCTCTATCGTCCATATTCGTATATTTAACTCCCCCTTGGTTTCCAGTTGTATTTTATCCAAGTGTACAACGCTTTCTCTGATGGCTAGATACCCATAAATTTTCATATAATGGCATAGTTTTCCATGTGATCCCTGTGCTCTTGTAGAGCTGGATCATTTAAAATAACTCACGGTTTAGTTATGGTCTTTGGTTTGCAGGGCCCCATCTTGGTTCTATTCCTTGTATCCTAACCTCTGTCTTCCACTTTCTCCCCCTGTCAGTTCTCTTCGCGGGTCCCTTGTTCTACATGGGCTTTGCTGCCTTCCACCTTCTCAGTTTCTGTGTTTTTTTGTCTTGACCTCCAAAGGTTGTGGATGCTTGTTCTTATTCCCTGCTCTTCCCCTCCTTGCAACTACGTTACTATAGGAAGGAGTGGAGCTCCCTCCTCCCTGTACTTCCATTGATACCTGTTACCCTCTGTCACACTCTTTGTTTAACCCTAGAGCCTTGATCTTCTCTGACTTCAACCACGACAATGACATTAAATATTTTCATTATAACTATTGTCTTATTTAAAAAAATGAAAACATGTTTTAAAAAAATTATATATATTACGTAATTATTTCTCGTTCACAATTAAATTATATGTTTTTAATTCCTTGAAAGTTTAGGATTTAAAAATTAATTAAATTTGTTATAAATTAATGATAACTATTATTAAAGTATAATCTTGAGATAAATTAAAAGTAATACAAAATTTTAAAAAAAAATAAAAGATTAATTATATAGTGTTTGAATTATTATATATAAAAATAAAAATAAAAGTTTATGGTATTATTATAATAATATTAAGAGGAGCGAAATGATATTTTGGATGTATAATGATGATGGGTATGATGATTAATTCCAACTAAGGCTTATATAGTATATCAAACTCTAAGAAGGTAAGATATTAAATAGGGTTCTTTAACATCTTATTTATATGGGAAAAAATAAGTGGGAGAAGGTTTCCAAATCACCATATCTTTTATGACTTAAAATATTAAGAAGGTTGCTAAAGGACAATAGCTCTAGTGGTAGCTAGCGAGTTTAATTCCACCACCACATGAATTCTAGTATTTGAATACATGTTAGAATGTATGGAAAATTTTGAACAAGTTGGATGCTTGACTAGTAATTCTTATAAGCTTGAATGGGATTAAATGTGAGGATAAAGTGGAAAATCTAAGAGAATGTGCTTTAATGTGATTATAAGATGGACAATCTAGGAGAAGGTGAATTTTACTATAATATAGACAATCTAAGAGACAGTTTTTTATGTTAGTACAAGATTCAACCCTTCTAGGCTTGGCGGCAAACTCTTTCATGTGAATAGAAGATGGAAAATCTAAGAGAAAATGTTTTTTATCTTCGACCCTTCTATTATTGGTGACAAAATCTTTCATCCCAAGGTGTTTTGAGAATTCACCAATGCCTACATAAGTGACAAACTCTTTCATCCCATGGTTTTTTGAGAATTCACCAATGCTTAATTTCATTATGAAGCTCATTAGAATTGGTTCTAATATTGGAAATGTTCATTTTCATTTTAACACTAGTCAAGACAAAGAGATAATTTTGTTTTTCCAAATTGGGGTGTGTTGAGCAACAAAAGGTGTCTTTTTAACTCCTATTTATCTTCACATTAATTTTCAACCCAGGGACGACTTTTTATTTCAAGAGTGTACTCAATCTGAGGTGGCTATTTACTCAAGAGTAATGTTTTGCAATATAGTGCTTAAAATGCAAAAGTAAATGAATGCTTGAAAAAGAAATCTAACTACAACAACATAAACTCAAATGCTCTGAAATCTAACTATTCAGTCAGTAAACATCAATCGAGGATACAGTAGCAATAACTCATTCTTCTAGAGATCGATGCAATTGAAATCAAACTGGAACAAGGCAATCAATCTGGGAACGAGGAAGCAATAACCAACATTCTCTACAGTTGACAGTCCTGTGCTAAAGCAATTAAAAGGAAATAGAAATTGAACTAAAGCTGCTATTGAGAGTAAACTAGGAAAACTCTTTAAAAGCAAACTCTTTGAAATTAATCAACAGAAATGAAAAACAAAGTAAATGGACAACAAAATGTAACTAAAGGAATTAAACAAATAATCCTGTCTAATAAATTTGAACAACAAACTCTAATTAATGGAATCGAATAACCAATCCTATTGAGCAACAATCTGTAATGAATATCGATCAAACAGAACAACAAGTGGAATGAAAGCATAATTGAAATAGAACAGCGAAGCTCTATTAAGGCATTAACAAGATAAATTATAGAATGTTGAGATTGTTGTTAAATAATAAAAGAACAACAACGCGATTCGTTAATATAACACACTGATATCAAAGCAATTAAACAACAAACCGATTAACTTGCAAACTGCAATAAAAGCAAATATGAACTATCTCACAACAATAATGAAAAGGTAGAGATATAAACGGCGGATCGATCCACTAGGGCCGGGCCCTCAACCACCGGTGAAACACCGTTGAGCTATTGTAGAACTAAGAAGTTAAACGACAACATGTTCTTGTATTAATCATGCATAACAACGTTTACAAACAGTCAATCTCTGTTAATCAATGAGAGTCGATGAGGAATTGTATAATTACAACAAGAAATATCTCCATCTCTCAGCCATCCTCTCCTTCTAAATTCATCATTCCCCTTCTCTGATCTCTGTTCTGATTTAAATACACAGAGAGAAAAGAGCAGTTACAACTGTGATGATTACAATATGATCATTATTAGAAAATTGGATGGTTTATAACTAATTGATCAACAAGAAAATATATTTCCATCCATCTTTCAACAAGAGCAAGGCAAATTTGGCTTTGCAACTGAGATTTGGAAAATGGCCACACAGCGAATCTGAGAAAATTGTGCTAACAAAATCCTATGTTTATCTCAATACAAGCCGAATTTGGGCAAACCGTTTTGGGATAAAGTTAATTTGGTCCGTTCTGGACAAAACCCATGTTCCGGATTTTCCAGATTATTTTTCATTTACAAAAAATCTCAACCGCAAAACTGTCACTAATTATTCCAACGAATTTCTGAGTTGGAATATTTGATGATGATTTGGAGATCAAATTTATAATTTGAAAAATATCTTGGAGGCTAAAATGGTGAGTGATGTTACAAAATATATTAATAAATTATCATTGATAAAATCATGCATAATCATCAATTTATTAAAAATAAAGGAGAAGAAATAATATTCATCTATAAGAGCATAAATCATTATAAAATGGATTTATATAATAAATTATAATAAATGACATGATAAAGAAGAGTAAAATTAGATGAAATAAGTGTTAAAAAGTGGTCATATTCACGACCCAACATACTCCCGCACTGAATATATTGCATGTCCTCATGCAACAAAAAACTGAATATATTGCATGTCTTCATGCAACCTAAAGACAAAACCCATGTGTTAACCAAGCAATAAAAAAAATTGTTCATCCCAACTCATGAAATGGATGGAACAAATTAATTCTTCCTCAAATAATGAATATTCAATTTTAGCAATGTTGATGAAGGCGTAACAATTTATGCATTGACGTTCAACTTATGTGTATATGAAGTTGCAGCAAAATATGATATAAGTAACAACAACCTCATTAACCATTTTTTCAAAAACTACAAACCATATTTTGTTGAAATGTTGCAAGTAAATTTATAATATATGAATGCTTTTATGATCCAAAAATCAGATCGTTTTAATGCACGGATCATGAGATATAAATAAAATGGTTGTAGGTGATAGTGCATGATTTCCAAAATATTACGAACTAATATAACTTGAAATTTTCTGGGTTTGTATGTTTTAATGATACATCTGTGTTTTCCAAAAATCACAAGAATTGAGTTCATAGTTTTAAAAGTATTATGGAAATCAATTTCTGCACTGTATAAAAATGAAATTGTATGCCTTAAATGAGGAAGAAAGTAGAAAACATCCATCATGCGTAGCAATTCCTCCCCCTCTCTGAAGAACTAGCATGCCCTCATGCAATGCTAGAAAAAAATTGAGGTGGTTGCTACCATCTATTGAATTCTATGCTTGGTGTAAAACAACATGAAATAAGGGGAAGTGTTTAGAATGAATAAGAATAGGAATGGATGATAAATAGTATTAATGATATGGTCATAAGAAAGAAATGAATGTAAGCAACACTCCCCCAAACTGAAAGATGAGATGCCGCTGAAAAATAGGAAGTGGTTAAGATGTGGAATGAAGGATGATAAATAATGCTCAAAATGGATTTTCATTAAATTCTCCTAAATTCGTAATAAATCAAAAAATTATGCTATTTTACCTCAAGTTGTACCTCCAAAAAGAAAAATGTGGAATGACATATATGTACTGGAATTTGTTGAAGCTGATGTAGGTAGAGTTGGTGCTAAAAATGATGAAAGAAGGTGGAATCCAGGCAAGCACATCATGTCTGAAGAATTGCTCATGTTCGTGAGTTGCTCGAGCCTCTTCTATTAGTTGCAATAGTGTGGTCATATTGCGAATAGAGTTTTCCCCCATACTTATTGTTCTCCTGTAAACAAATCACTATTTTTCATACAATGTTTTTGAATCCATAGTGTTAGTTTTGAATAATAACAGATTAAGATGCATGGAAAAATTTCAATCAGAAAAACTTTTGTTTATATGCAATACTAATATTTTGTCAAATCAACAAGTTATGGCAGAGTGAAATAATTATATCGCATGCTATCCCATAAGGCATAGATTCCCCCCTCCAATTAGAAAATGGATTCCATGACCATAAAGCATATGAAAGGTGTTGTGCTGACAACAAGGAAAGGGAATGAACAATACAACAGTGAATGAAGCAAAGTACACATATCAATTATAGGACGGCGAGAGTTATGGTTATAATGAAAATAGAGTGTGTAAAGATAGTTATGAATGAAAGATAGGACACTTTGGATTGATGATAATTTATGAGAAAAAAGAAAAAAGACAACAATATACCAAAAAGATACTTTGCTGACAGTATTCTAGCTAAAAAATTATTTGATTGATCAGAAAATAATTTTTCATGCGTAAAGGTTCAAAATAGGGAAAAAAATTTAAGGAAATAACTTCTCCGATAAAAATAAAAAATAAGAAAAGGGTATTATAGTAATAATTGACGATAATATATAACTTCAATACCATAAGCATAGCCTCTACTGCCAGCAGGCATCCATAGCCTCGGCAGGGTTGCTTTTTAACCCATATGAGCCAGGATCCTCAATTTATAAATGGAAAGTTCCAGTGTTGTTCTACAGAAGAGATCAATGTGCTGACGTGGTAAATAGATAACCACACTACCATTCACTAGGATGTAGCAAAAGTGATAAGGCCGACTCATGATGAGACCTCATGTTCCAGGATAATTTGGCTATCCAATGGATCATAACCCTGGTGTGGTGGCCATAATGGGAATGTCACTTTGTTACAACCTTATGAACATGGTAGGCTGGCTCGTAATGAAACCCCCTATCCTTCATTTGTAAACAAAATTTTGTTGTTATTACACATTTTTATGATAAAAAGAGGGAGGCTCAGTACTCCTTGAGAGTTAGGATGGTGGAAGAAGTTGAACATGTCAATAGAAAAAAATATACCCATAATCTCATTTATTATAGACAGAGAAGATTATAACCAGGAAGGGTGGAACCAACATGGTATTCAGATGATCAATCAGTATCATGTACAGTAGAAAACAATGCAGTAAAGTGGTATATAAATAATTGTGTCTCTTTTGAAAAGAATCTATCATCAAGGATCTATTTTGTTAAAGATCATAACGTGAATGATATTAACTCACTTCAATAGAATCCATAATTCTTGTCCTCATAAAAGTAGTGTACTTCATGCCAGGAAAGGAATCAGTAAAATATGGTGGAGATGAATCAAGAATAATCCCACAAGAGGAAGGAAGGGTTGCTCTCGAAAATACTCCCAAAGTGTTGCTCCTTTGAAGGAACAACAAAAACATTCAAAAAAGTGTTATTCCTTATAGGGAACGGCAAAGAAAATGCATGCCAAAAAGAAAAAATACACACGAAAAGGTGTTGTTTCCTGTAGGGAACAAAAAAATGGATGTGAAAAAGTGTTGTTTCCTAAGAGGAACAACAAAAAAATGTGAAAATGATGTTCCTTTGAAAAGGAACAGCAAAAATGTGAATGAAGGAACAACAAAAATGAGAAAGTGCAAAAGTGTTGTTCCTTTCGGAAACGAAAAGCAAAAACGTGAAAATGCAGAAGTGTTGTTCCTTTCAGAAAGGAACAGTAAAAATGTGAAAGTGCAGAAGTGTTGTTCCTTTAAAAAGGAACATCAAAAACGTGAAAATGCAGAAGTGTTGTTCCTTTCGGAAAGGAATAGCAAAAACGTAAAAGTGCAGAAGTGTTGTTCCTTTGAAAATGAACAACAAAAATGTGAAAGTGCAGAAGTGTTGTTCCTTTGAAAAGGAACAGCAACAACGTGAAAGTGCAGAAGTGTTATTCCTTTGAAAAGGAACAGAAAAAATGTGAAAGTCCAAAAGTGTTGTTCCTTTGAAAAGGAACAGCAAAAACGTGAAAGCGCCAAAGTGTTGTTCTTTTAAAAAGGAACAACAAAAACATAAAAGTGCAGAAGTGTTGTTAATTTTCAAAGGAACAACAAAATGCACAATCATAAAATGCAAGCAAGCAAAGAATGAATTAGCTGTTCACTGTATTGATGCTGAGTATGGGTTACAATTTGAAGGAATCAACACTTGAAACACAAAAATATAAGAGAAATCAGAAAAGAAACAACATTTTATTTAAAAATAGTATTAAGTTACAACAACTATGATGTTATTTCTTAAGGCAAGGAAAAAATGATCTCTTTGAAAAAAAATTTGGCAGCAGTGACAAGACATGAATCTTCAAATTGAAATCAATTCTTCATTTCTTCTATTATAAATCCATTGGGTAATGAGCTGGATGAAATGCCCTTGTTTTATTAAAATTTCTTTCAAGAATCGCTCGTCCATAAATTGACATTCTTTGTTCTACTAAAACCTACAAAAAACGAGTATCTACCTGCAATAAAACATTAAATCATGGAGAAAGAGAGGTGTGCAGGCTCCCCTAATCCAAGAATTATGCAAAAAACTAACAAGTAGTTACTTTGTAGAACAAATCCACGGACAAAGTAAAATTAATTTATTACTTGCGGAAGAGGATCGGCCAATCATGCTAACCAGTAGAGTTTCAATCATAACTTCTTTGTTTTTCATTTGATTTGAGTGATTCAAAAACAAAATGAGAGCTAATTCAAAGGTTTATCTCCAGTAGCAACAGGTTTTAAAAATTCAATGCTATGATATGTCAAATTTGCTTAGAACAACCTGCATAATAGAGTCATTTTCGATTTGCCAGCTTAGACCAACAGTTGATATTTCAAGCATAATTTTTTTGTTTGATGGCGGATTGAACCGATTCAAATTGGACATTAAAGTAGATTCATTTATTGATCTCCAATAGAAACAAGTTTTGAAGAAGAACTGATGGGTCAAATACGTTAATGAACAGCTGAGAAAGCAGAGTTTCAAGAGTGCTGATTTATGATAGGTAGTCAGTATTTTGGTCATAAATTCCTCATACGATATCGAAATTGAGTGTTTCAAATTAATTTGTAATCTAGATTTGTGTATGAATCTCCCACAAAAATAGGTTTTAGAAATACAGTCATTTAGGCTTCCAAAAACTGACTGTCCCAACTCTATTCCTGAGTTGCCTATTAGACACCCTATCAATGTTTTGATTCTAACTTTTTCATTTCAAATCAAAATTGAGTGATTCAAATTGGGCTGGAAAGTATATATCAAGAGCTACTTAGGATAGAAACATTTTTTTAAAATATTTTCATTTAGGCCTTCAAAAACCGACTGTATGAACTTTGTTCCGGAGGTGCCCGCTAGACACCCTATGAATGTTTTGGTTCTAACTTTTTCATTTCAAATCCAAATTGAATGATTAAAATTGGGTTGGAAAGTAAACAGAAAGGATTAATTAGGATAGAAACAGGTTTTAAAAATATTCCCTTTTTACCCCTCAAAACATGACTGTCTCGACTGCATTTTCAAAAATTCCATCAAGCCCGCAAGACAAGAAAAATGATATTCAAGAAATTTTTCCATATTGATGATAAAAATCAATATAAGTATTTGTAGAATTGTTATTTTCAATATAATTCATATACATACACATAAATTAGAATATTTATCATCGCTGTTGATTTCACAGTGTGTTGCAACAAAGAAACAACTATTTTTACAAAAAAAAAAAAAAAAATGTGTTTGTTTTATTTCTTTATTTATTTTATTTTCTCCTTTATCCTACTCTTCTTTGATAATTGAATATGTTTATGTATAAGAGTATTTCCAATGGAACCATTTTCAAAATAATGCCTCTAGTATGCACATACCTAAATTTGAAAAATGCATATTAATGAATATTAGGGTATGCGAAGCCAACTTCCCTTGAAAAGATGGTGTCAAAAATTGTTGAAGGATGGAGTGATGTTGCAAAAAAATGATGGAGTTAAAAAAATCTTCAATATATGCTTTACTTTCTTGATTTGCCATAGCCATCATACCATGAAGTTCTTGAGCTTTTAAAATGGCTTGTTGATGCAAACTAAAAGAAACCTCATTTTCTTCTATAGCTTCTACAATTTTTGAATTTGAAACATTCTGGATCTTATTGTAAGTTTTCTCTAATGGCACATGTGAGATAGAATGGGTGGGAAGAGTGGGTAAATTTTGCAGTTCAACACTGTACGCATGTTGTATTGGTTTATTATGGTGAGGGTGTGGAATGAGTTGAGCAGGAAATTGTGTACAGAATGGAGCATTTTGATGATGTAGTTGATTGGGTTGAGTGAATGATTTTGATATGCAAGCAGGATGTTGTGGAAGAGCTGGTGAAGAATATGGAGAATGTGTTTGTGCTACAAGATGAGGGAGAGTAGTCATGCAATCATAAGGTGAACCATGCCAAACTTGTAGACAATATTGGTGGTGGTTATATTGCGATTGGCATGGCTACTCTAACATGTGAGTATTCCATAATGGATTATGCAAGTAAGAGAATGAAGAGGAAGTGTTTTGAACCATACATGTTGACCTTATTACAGCTTCCCCATCTCTTTGATATGCCAATTCCAAATTAGATAAGGAAGAACAACCATCTACGGGATGCTCCTTTCGGTAATGAGGGAAAAACACTTCATCAAATTCTTGATTTTTCCGAACCTGCAAAACATTCAATTGTGAATTTAGAGAGCTAATAAAATCATATTTAAAATTTCCAAATAAAACATTGATTTCAGCTCTTATGTCTCTTGTCCTTGTAGTAAATTTGGAAAAGAAAGGAGAAACTTCTTTAGAATTCTTATCAGCCTTGGAGATTCCTCTTGAATACCTTACGCACAATTCACAAACATCACCATATGATAACTGAAAAACATCTCCTTTTCCTATCAGATTTAAGAGTTCTAAAAATTCATCTTTGATTCCTTTAAGAATGAGTGTTTTAAGATCTCTTTTTCCAAATAATTATGCTTTTATTTTTGAAGGTTATATTGAAATCGCTCCACATAGTCCTCCAAACTTTCATATTCCCCTTGTATCATATTGAAAATATCTTCATCGGCCTTGCAATAGCCATGATACTTCTTCAAGAATATGTTCTTCATGTCCTCCCATGTTTGGATGCAGTTCCCACCTAGGCTCATGAACCATCGAAGAGCTGCTCCTTTTAGAGTAAGAGGAAACACTTTCAACCTTTGATCATTAGTACAATAATCATATCCTCTACAAAGTATTTCGAACTCAGATAAGAATGTATCTTGATCTTCATTTGTCAAGCCATGAAAATTTGGTAGAGAAGATGGGGGAATTATGTGCATTTGTGTCACTCCTCCTAGATCTTTAATAGGGAATTCAAAAGTAGTAATGTGAGTCATTTCTTACCATAATAGAAGATGTTCTTCATGTGTTTATTTGAGGCTCCTTCTTCAAATGTTCCTGTCAATTGGTTAGTGAAATGGGTGGTGCTTACATTACCACTTGAGTGAAATCATGAGTTTTGTTTTTTCAAAATTTCTATTATTTATTTTATTTTATTTTTTTTATTTCATTCACACAGAAATTAAAAAAATTATTTCTACCCTAAGTTTTTTAACAATTCTGCTGGAAAGTGGACAAGGGAGTAGGGCATTTACATGCTCCATACGCAGATTCTTACCTTCCATTTTTAATACCCAATTCTCTCCTAACATGCACTCATTAGATGCACACTACTCTTTAGAAATGGCTACACTCTCCCCAGCAACGACGCCAAAATGTTGAGCGATAAAAGGTGTCTTTTTAACTCCTATTTATCTTCACATTAATTGTCAACCCAAGGACGATTTTTTATTTGGAGGCTAAAATGGTGAGTGATGTTACAAAATATATTAATAAACTATCATTGATAAAATCATGCATAATCATCAATTTATTAACAATAAAGGAGAAGAAATAATAGTCATCCATAAGAACATAAATCATTATAAAATGGATTTATATAATAAATTATAATAAATGACATGATAAAGAACAGTAAAAATGGATGAAATAAGTGTTAAAAAGTGGTCGTATTCACAGCCCAATAGGGTGATCACCTCCTTATAATATTGCACTTTCCTTTTTTCCCTCCAACTCTTTATTTTCCCACAATTTTTCTTCAAATTTGCAAGCAATATTATTTTTTATATTATCTTAATTCTGTAAGATGATCTCCTCTTTATTCCCCAATGGTCTAGTGAAGACTAGGCATCCTTATGCCATCCTCACTTCAATCGATGGTGGAGGCTTTGGCTAAAGTTAGAAGAAATTTTAGGAAACCCATTTGGATCCATATTGCATAACTTCTTCTTATATATAAGCTACCTAGTGATTAAATAAAATATTGAAACAAAATTAAAAGAGGAAAATAAATTGTTTATAAGGTGAACTCATACCTTTTTATTGATCTCTTTTGATATCTTTTCACTTGGTAATGTTCTTTTAAGATTTTCCAATGATTATGATTTATATGTTTTCATGATACATTTGGTAAATTATAATTGGTAATGTTTTTGTGTTTTATCTTTATTTTCATTTAACTAATAATATTTTTAAATGAGATTTATTTTATGTCTATTTTTATTCAATTGGTAATGCCTTAATATGATATTTATTAAGATATAATTTAGTGTAATGGTTTTAACAACATTTTAAAGTTAGAGAATTGCATATTCCACAATTCAGAAGAATGATTAAAATGAATTCAAATATTCTATAACAAGTTCAAAAAAGTAAGACATGCAACAACTTAATATGTAAGAAGTTAGTGTTTTCATATGAAATTTTTGGGAAACACTTTTATATTAATGTTTATTGTGATTTATATTTTTGTATAAATATTAATTTTACTGTTGTGGACTAAGTTAGGATGAGGATAATTTGGTTAATATTGATAAATATGTACAACCATTCAAAAAATAAAAGTAAATTTAGATTATATGACTTCATGAATATGAGTAACTTTATGTGAATATAAAGGTTTATTGTTACATTTTAGACACAATGAGGTTTATATAGTTAATTAAGGGAGGAGAAAGGAATTTGGATCCTTATTTAATGCTACGAGGGCATTGAAATATAGAAACGACCAATAAATAGTTGCAATGTGTGGGAAAATAATTTTTTGTAGTTATTTTATGTATTATTTGTCTTTTATACTTGTCCTCATAATATAATCTTCTGATATGATTAATGAGAGTAACAACTTGGCAATCATGGCCAATATTAACAACCATATTCTAACAATTATTTCCTTATATTAAAATATTATTTATTTATTCATATCTAACTATTATATTATAATGGACAAAATTTTTCACTCCATCTATTTAACTTGATGTCAATATCTGGTTCTTCATCATGTTCTAATGATGAACCACACTGGATGGTTTGAAACGTGTCAACAAATCTATGATGATGTGATTTTTATAGAAAGTTTTCTTACTTTGCATGATCATGGCAAAGTTTTAAAATGCAATTCCAGTTGATATGAATGATGGGTTCAAATATAAAATGGATTCAAGATGATTGTTGATAATAACTCCTAATTAATGATTATTGGATTTTCTTTCTTTGAGGAAGTTGCATTTTGAATATGGGAAGAATGGAGATAAAAGCCTAACCATGTACATTAAGAAAAGAACATCAAAGATGAAGTAACATACAATCACATAATATGTTCAACTGATTGACGTAACATGTGGTAGTAAAGAAGAAACTCTTCGTTTAGGAAAGATGTGGAGATGACCAGTAAATTACCATGGATATTCCATTGGAAAAATCCATCATAATAGATCTGATAAATATTGAATTTTTCAATGTGAATATTGATTATTTTAGATCTCAGATTTTTTATTTATTATTTGTATGCTTAAATATAAATTAGTTGAAATGCAAGCAATATAGAGTGAAAAGAAATACACACACTAATCAAAGTAAGCACAATTTTTCCCTTGGGAAACCCTTATGGGAGAAACCTAGCTAGAAGGTGAGGTTGCTTTGATCTCTATTGTCTACGATGGAAAAATGTGTAGATACAAAGAAAGAGGTACTCTCTATAGCGTTACCTAAGACATATGGCTTATAAAGTTGCTACAAAATCTTAAGACATTATTTTTCTCTCTAACATCCCACTCCCAATTTCTTTGCTCAAATATGGAAGAGAAGGTAATAATATGAAATGTAACCCCTACTCCTTCTAGCGTCCTAGTATCTAACATAACCCAATAGCTAACTATATGAAAAGTTTGACTCCCTCAACCATCAACTAGAGTTACAATTTTGGACATTCTCCAGTATTTTTTAAATTACACACATGGTTAGCCCCATATGCATGAGTAGCAGGGATTAACATGACATCAACTTGTAGCATGGTGGTCAGTATGGTACATAAACTCGTGAGAGGCATAAATTTTGCATACAAAATTTGAGTACCAGATGGTCTCGCACAAAAGATAATTTTTTTATCCCAAAAAAAAAACGTTTAATGCCTCAAAATGGCTTTGGAAGAATTCATAGCCAAATTAGGACCCATTCATAAAAAAGAATGTACGAGTTGATTCATTTAATTCGTCCACTATGGAAACATTGAGATAGATGAAGAACACCATAATAATTCAATCTGAAATAAGATAAATTATAAATGGGAAATAGTATCACAATTTCATAAATTACATATAAATGAAGTCAAAATTGGAAGAAAATTACCCATCAAAGAATAGAAACCTATGAGAAGATAGAAAATTAAGTATAAATAAATGGGGGTTTTAAGAAATGAATGATGATAACCTATTGCATTGCTCATAGCCATGACGAATCTAGGATGATGAGATAAACATAAAAGAGTAATATATAGATACATAAAGTTAAATATGTGGAAGTTTCTCAAGCAAGTGTAAGAAATCAACTATAACATGATGAAGGCTTTTTTAATTAGGGAATAGTCATGATGAAATAACTTAGCACTCTATTTTTATATTGTAAATAAGCATGTGGAAAGTGGTTGTGGAATCACATATGTGTGGAAATGATCTCATATGTGGTAAAAGAAAGAAACTATGTAGACTAGTGAGAAAACACCTAGCATGAAGTGTATGAAGGAATTTTGTGAGAAATTGTATAATGAGAGCTTGAGAAGGATTATGCATAATTGAAAAAACTAGTGAGAATCAATTAAGGGCACTTGCGCAAGAATGATGACCCCAAAAGTGGAAATGGGGCTATCATGAGGAAGACATGCCCACAAGAATGTGTGCTTCTTCTTAGGATTTCACATGTGTTCCTAGTTGTTTAGGCTTTGTAAGGCCCAAGTTAACAACTAAGACCCTAGTGAGGCTACCTACTTAGCATGGCCCAAAAGTGTGTGTGCATTATTAGGAAATATAATTATGTAATTTGAAAACCTTAGTTTTATGCACTATGAAAACCCCTGCTTTGTGGAATTTGAAAATCGTAGCAATGTGGAATGTGGAAACTCCAACATAGAGAGTTTAAATTTGAGTGCATAATTATAAAATTTGATTAAACACACCATATTGACCATGCATCACAAATTGGCGACGTCTATCGATGTATATTGAAGTGAAATTTCAAGACCTTAGTTTTGTGAAATTTGAGAACACTGCTTTTGTGGAATTTGAAAACCCTCGTATTGTGGAAGTTGATGGAATGGAATCGTATGGATGTAATTCTTGTTTATACCATTATGACTAATTTATTCCCAACACTCTATTTCTTTATATCCATTTACATATTTTCTACTCTCTCTCTCTCTCTCTCTCTCTCTCTCTCTCTCTCTCTCTCCATCTCTCTCTATTTATATTTCCCTCCCTCTCTCATTTTCCAACAGGCACTTCATCGACTCTCATTGAAAAAATTTTATGAGCTTTCTTATCATTGGGATCTCTAACCAATAGAAAACACGACCCACAAGAACTATGACCATAGTAACTATGACATATAAGAATAATGAACTTGAGAGCTTTAACCCTTAGGAATTATGACGCATAGTAACTATGACCTCGAGAACTTTGACCCTCATGAACTATGACCTTAGGAATCATTCCTTTGTTGTTCATAGTTCCCTTGTCAATTAGGAACTATGACTTTATTTTACAAGAATCATGACAATAATAATTATGACATGGGAGCTTTGACTATGAAATTAAACTATGATCTTTGTTTTTTAGTGATAGTTCTAGGGAATAATCCCTTTGTTAGTTAGGAACCTTGACTCATAAGAACTATACTCAATTTTTTTTAGTCATAGTTATAGGGAATTTCTTGATGAGGGAACTATTATTACCAACGACCTATAATCATTTTATTCATTCATTTATCAAAGTTCTTACCAACTAGAGTCATTGTGGTAATAGTTCTCATTGGTTAGAGTTACTATGGGTTACAGTTCCTATTGGCTAGAATTATCAAGGTCATATATTTTCTTGAATTGATTCCAAAATATATCTTTTCAATGTATCCATTATTTCACTGATGAGCAATCATAGAATGATGAGAACTATCCACCAAGATAAAAAGTCTTTAAGACTATGTTATCTAGATGTATGTATGTATGGTATTGGTATTCTTGGCACTTTTCCAACCTCCTCTTCCTCCCATATTTTGGTCATCCATTTTTCCAAATGGTTGAGCAAGTGATATGGTGAGCTAGCAAGGTAGTTTAAATATTAAATGTGATGGGGCGGTTTGTTTGAGTTCCAAATTTAAATACAAAATCTAAAATTTGCACTATACCACCTCTCATTTGTCTTGGAGATTTCAAGAGGAAAGTGTGTTGGTATCTAAGTTTTATACTAATTTGAATTATTATAAAATAAATTACAAATTTTAAACTCATCAATTAAAGCAATTATAGTTCACAATATTTTTTTGAAACAGTATGGAAGACATGATTTAAATAATTCAATATTTTAAATACCAAACAAGATGAAGAGTTTTTATTTACCAAACAAGAGCATTACATTCCATCACCACATAAAAATTTGCCATAAAACAATGTATTTAGATTTTTTTTTTATTATGTTCTTTTGAACTTATGAAGTCAAACTAAAAAAAAAAAAAATTGAGTATTATATAGTGACTTGGCATATTACAATTAAAAATCAATAAATATTTTACCCTCCTTTAATAGTTAAACTATTTTTCCATTTATTTTATTTATCGATAAACCTTGTTATTCTTATGACTATGTATAATGTAAATCTAACTAAACATATTGGGAGACTAAACAAATTTAACTAAGTATATTCTTATGACTAAGTATAGTGTAATAAGATCCTTAAAAAAATAGTTTAACTCAACATATTCTTATGACTACGTATAATGTAATAGGATCTTTAAAAAAATTAGTTTAATTTCAAACGATAATTTTAAAATAATATATTTGGCGAAATTACCACGACTGCAAATAAGTAAAAAAAAAATTATTTGATATAGGAAATATTCATCTTGTTTTTGTCCATTTCATCATAAAAAAAATCTCTTGTTTTATTTATGGACAATAACGTCTTACAAGTTTCAGGAAAGAGAGAACTTTTTCATTTTGGAATCCTCTAACTTCAACCTTGTACTACTATTATTAAAAGTTAAGTTAGTCTTGATAATAAATGAATAAATTTTTTATTAGATATTTAATTTGTCAAAAATATTATTTTGAAGTTCTCAAATCAAGGAAGTTACGTTCTTACTCCTATGGAATTAATTTGATCGAAATCACTATAACATTCAGCATATTAAAGTAGACTCTCGATGAAAAGAATTAACACAGGATTTGAAGCAACAATTTCAAAAAAATATTGTGAACTAATTTATATCCAAGGACCTATAGAAATTTAAAATATAATTAAAAATGTTACAATTTCAAAAGAATATTGTCAACTAATTTATATTCAAGGATATGTAGATATTTAAAATATAATTAAAAATGCTTTTATGGATAGATGCTTTTATTATCAAAAAATTACTTTCAAGAACAATAAGAATATGATGTGAATCGAATAATTTTCAATATATTGTGAATAGTTTACACATCTGTACTAGGCTCAAGAATTCATCAATGTCCTACTTGTATTCAAAATTAGCTTTTGTTTTTAAAATTATAGTAGTCAACCAGTCTAATTGGAAACTTATTGGAAAACCAATATGTAAAAATTAAAGACAATTTTACAAATTAAGTGTAATATGGTCATACACAATGCAATTTATCTCAAACCACAACTTCAAACTCAAAAATTAGATAGCACTTCCTTGATTGATAATTAATAAAATGATATGTAAATACATCCATAGTACACCTTTTCGTACCAAGAGGGTTTGATGGACTTGCTCATCATGAAATATTTATATTTGAAATTGAAATGAACAAAAAAAATTTGTACTTGGTTGGAATTAATTGAATCAACTTTGAGAATATTTTCTCTGTATAGCCACATCATTCTCATGAAAGTGATCTAATTCCAGGATATGGTAATCTGTATGACTACATAGTCCTCACGAAAGTGATCTTCTTCTGGGATATGGTAATCCATTTTAGGATCTGACATTCAAAATATATTTTAATCACTGTATCAACTGCTTGTTTTGGTTCTCGAATTAATCCTCTACTTTCTGCCTACAACGCTACTGCTGTGTATCCTCAAATGCAAATTAACATCAATTAAAAGGAAATGGAATCAATTAAATTAGTTTTTCATTCCCAATATAAATTTTAAAAGTGTTGAGATCATAATATGGTATTGGAGGGGATTTTAGTGAGGTTGTGAAAGAGGCTTACATAGCTTGAATGTCTACATTGGATCCCAAATCATATCCATGAGCCCCAAAGAAGAGCACCGGCAGCTACAACCTTCAGATGGAGAAAAGATCTCCCATGAGGAGCCTCTTGCTTATGTCCATTAAGGAATTTCTTTGGATGTTGCTGCAGTGGGGGGTAGGTGCCCACGCGGGTGCACGAAATGTCAAAATGAAATAGAGAGCCATCTATTCCCCTTTCCAACATCCTGTTTCCGGTGCGCAAGAAGCTCAAAATGAAGTAGAGAACCATTTATTCCCCTATTCAACAACCTATTATAGAAATTCAGTGAGCAGTTTTTCAATTTGAAATCAAGTAGGAAAGAATTTGAATTTTGAAATCCTTTGATGGGGAGTAGCATTGAATGCATTTAAGCTCATTTCTTATCCAGCACTTGTATTAGCTTTAGGGTGTTGGCTGTCAGAGGTGCCGAAAATCAGGATAGTTGTGGATTGGTCAGAATATTGAAAGTATTAAGGGAATTCTCAACTGACGGAATGGAAACAGAGATGAATGGGCCCACTGGCCACATCAACAAGCTTGAGCAATCTGCAATCGAGATAAGCTCGGTGTTGTAGAACATGGAATTTTCATATTTATTGCCCTGCGTATCTTTGGCACCTGCCATTTTCAGCAACCCCGTGGAGTGGAATTGAATTTGTAATGTACCACTGGCTATTGAAACACCATGAATGGCACAATCCGAGAGAGTAGAAACGCTTCAATTGGGCGTTTTAGCTCAAGCGCTTCAATTACTTTTTATAAACTATAACATAATTCAATTTAAACTCCAACCATTTACACTACTAGACACCACAATCGTTGATCAACCATTTAGATGAAATATATCCCAAGCATATTCCCTGGAGAATTAATCTAGTCTATTGATGAAAATCTATATATAATTCCTCAATCCTTCATCAAACCAAATTGATATAGGTGCACCTGTCGGTGAAAAATACTACAACTTAGAGCATGGAATCCTCATACAAGAAACAATGCACAATGTTCCTGATACTATTGAGTACTTCCAGAAAATGTTTCGAACCTGGCATATAACTGAAACAGCTGTTATGGGTCTCTCGGGAGGACTGGTGGCTTTATGGGATCCGAGAAGGATTATCATGAAAGCTTTTAAATGTTTCACGGGTATTCTCCTAGAGGGAAATATCCGTGGCATGTCGGGTTATATTCATATTTTAAATATTTATGCCCCATACAGAGAAAGAGGGGAATTCTGGGACAGATTCATATCATCTGGCATAATGGATCTTCAGACCCTCATTATCGCAGGGGATCTAAACTGTACAATAAGTTTGGATGAAACTTGGGGTTGTCACAGGAAAACTGATCCTCTGGCGGGGAAAATACAAAATGCCATCATCTTGAACAATTTTGTAGATATCTGCCCCCACAAAATCTCTTCGACATGGGACAATGGCCGATCTGGCTCTGCATATGTGGCAAAAAGATTGGATCATTTTCTGGTACAAGAGCAACTAATGGATTATCTGGGAGATGTCAAAGTAGATAGCATTAGTAATTTCATATCTGATCATAGACCTATCACTCTACAATGGAGAGAAAGAGCTCCCTGTTTGGGACTCCCTTTTAAATTCAATAGGACTCCATTTAATTTATTAAATTATTTTTGACCTTGGTCCTTAGTCAAATTTAGCCGTTGGTCAGGTTAGCCGTTGGAGTCTTTGCTCAAACTCTTTAACATGCAAAGCTAGATCTGACTCTTCAACTTGTCTTGACGATGAACCACACTGGTTGGTTCGAAACGCTTCGACAAATGATATATCATGTGATTTATGCCGAAAAATCTCTCACAAACTTGATATGGATTGCAGAAGCCTCAATTCATCAATAGGACTTTACTGCAAGATCTTGACTTCAATAAGATGGTACAAGTCACCTGGGAAAATGTAAACAACACGAGTGCCTCCCCTATGAATAATATACTGGAAAAACTTGATTCCCTCCAGGAATCAGTCAAATTATGGCAGAAAAAGAAAATAAGAGACAACAGAAAAGAAATAGTAAAAATCCAAGGCCAACTAGATGATCTTCAGCAATCCATGTCTACACATTTCCTTCCAGAGCATATTCGAGTCAACATTCAAGAACTGGAACATAGAAAGAAGGAAATTTTAATGGCAGAAGAAGCAACATGGAGATTAAAGAGCAGAGCTCTCTGGTTAAATGAGGGAGACTGAAACACCAAATTCTTCCATAGATTCACAAATTCCCGCTGGAATACAAACTCCATATGGAAAATTACTGACACGGAAAAGAGACCAATATATTCACAAGAAGAAATAAGTGATGTTGTAGTAAATCATTTCCAAAATTCTTATAGAAGGAATGAAGATGTCTCTGTGGAAGATATGAACTGGGGTATAGATCCATACCCTAACACATTTAATCGGGAGAAAAATGAGGAATTTACAAAGGAAATTTATGAGGAAGAACTATTGGGGGTTCTCAAATCCTTTAAAAGTGATAAAAGCCTCAGTCCTAATGGATGGAAAATCAAACTGTTTATGCACTTCTTTGACATTATCAAGATGGATCTATTAGGTATGATCGAAGAATCAACGTAAAAAAGGCTATATTCATAAAACAATCTCCTCAACATATATAGCTTTGATTCGGAGAAACAAATCTGTTATAAACTTCTCAGATTTCAGACCCATCTCATTGTGCAATGTAATATATAAAATTATATCAAATACTATTGCAGGGAGAATGTGCAACATCTTTTCGCTGTACATTTCTCCTGAAAATCATGGTTTCCTTCTGGGGAGAATCATACATGATGTGGTAGCGAATTCTTAGGAAAGTATGCACTCTATTCACACAAAGAAAATGGATGTGGCCATTTTGCAGGTGGACCTCTGTAAAGCATATGACTGTTTGGATTGGGGCTTTCTTAGACTAATTATTAGCAAGATTTGGATATAGTCTAGGGGGATAAACTGGATCATGGCATGTGTGGAAAATGTAAATTATGCAATCATCATCAATGGTATTCCAACACGTTTCTTCCAGTCTGAAAGGGGCCTTCGTCAGGGATGTTCATTATCTCCATTGTTATTTATACTAGTAATGGATTTCCTGAGTCTGCATATCAAAAGAGCGGCGATAGAGGGGCATTTCAAACCACTGAAGCTGGGCAACAATATAGATATCACGCACAACCTCTTTGTCGATGACATCCTCATAATGGGTATGTTATGCTGCTTCTCTTGGTATTATCTCTTTAATATTTTCAGCAGATTTTCAAATGCTTCGGGAATGTGCATGAATACAAATAAATATGTCCTTTATTATAGCTAATCTGACATGAGAACTATAACATATATAAAATATTTATTCGGAATAGCAGCTAATCCGATGCAAAATGGTCTGAAGTATCTAGGGCATAGACTTAAACCATTATGTTATAGAATATCTGATCAGAAATGGCTCATAGAAAAGTTCTATAAAAGAATTGCTAGATGGGAATAAATATGTCTATCCATAGGGGGGAGGGCTATCCTGACACAAAATGTCCTAGCACAACTAGGGGTATATTGGGCACATCTCTTTCACCTCCCTTCCTCCATCCTAAATGACATAAACTGTCTTATGGCCAACTTCATCTGGGCGGTTGCTAATAATAGAAAAAAATTCCATCTTACAAAGCTTTCAAATATAACTCTCCCAAAAAACATAGGTGGATGGGGAATATTAGACCTTCATTGCTTTGGCGAGGCTTTACGCATAAAATTACTCTGGAGGAGTTTATTTGGAGCAAGCAATTAGAGTCAGGTTATTCAACATAAATATAAAAAAACAAAAAAACAAAAAGTTCATATATTGGTACCGTCTAGGTTCAATTGGGAAAAAACAAGGTTCAGTAATATGGTCAAGCTTCCTGAAAATTGAAAAATGTTTCATCCAACTATCGAAATGGAAATTCCAGACGGGTAATAATATCCTGATTGTTTTGACCCAATTTTGGGTGTTGATCTGAATCTATCCATAGAAAACTATTTCTTGCAACTCCTAAATGACCATGGTCTCTTTTTTTCGGGCCAAGTCATAAAATACTGGTAAGGAAATCTCCCTGTCTGGAAAAATGCAAATGAGCTGGGTTTAACCGATTTCTTGAAAGAAGAATAGATACAAATCACAAAATCTACGAAACAATTAGGCATTTGTATATTTGGGACCCAACACAAAATAATGTGGTTAGGGAAAATGCAATTTGACATCACAGTGGTAGAAGACACCTACCAAACTTTACCAAAAAAAATTGTGAGGAGACAGGAGAATCATACCCTTTATGCCTTTTGGAAAACAAAAGCACCAATTAAAGTTATTATCTTTAGCTGGCTAGTTTAACATAACAAGAATCCTGTTTGGGAAAACTTGCAAAAAAGAAATTGGTATGGGTTGGGCATTTCCCGCATATGAAAAAACCATTCAGAAGAAAATGATCATATTTTTCTACATTGCCCTCCCACTACTTGGGTTTGGAAAAAAAATTCTTCCCCTATAGGCTTCCCCTATATTCAACATTCTTGCATTAGAGAGTCCTTGGAATGGTGGAGTTCTCAGAAACCTGCATGGCGAATTATACCTATCATTCTTTTTTGGGAAATTTGGAAAAGGAGGAATAGAAACATATTTCAAACAGTAGGGACGGTTTCTTTATAATCATTGAAAAAATAATAGCAGATCTTTCCTTTTATTCTACACAGTCATTATGCTCTAAAGAGAAATCCAAAATGAAAAATGACTTACATTTCGCTTATCCTATGGGTTTTTTTAATGGGGCAGCACAAGGAAACAAATGTGCATGTGGATTTTGGATTGCAATAAATGCTGACTTGATACACAGGATGCATTGAAATGTGGTGATGGTACCAATACCAAAGCTGAAGTTGTAGCTCTCTAGGGTCTCCTATGGTTCAACAGCTTCCTTGGAAACCTCGACTTACACATATACAGTGACTCAAAAATCATGAGCGATCAAGTCATGGGGAGAGAAACAATCAACAATCCCAGACTACAAGGTTGGATAGAAAGAATTAATTTTTTTATGGAAAACTCTGGACAAATACATAATCCAACACATTGAAAGATGCTATAACAAAGATGTAGACAGATTGTCAAAAAAAGGATTACAAGAAAGCAATGATAATTGGCACTTTGAGATTACATGGGAGAAAACCACATTCAACATGGAGAGCTTCCCAAATCCAGGTTAACCATTTCTATGAAAGCCTCAAAGTTTTTTTTGTATAAAATACGATTTATATAGTGTGATAATGTACTAATTCCTTATGTTCTCTCATCGGAAGAATGAACTCTCAGCAAAGCTCCTAAAAACGAAGAAAGACTCACATTCCATTTGTAACTGTTGTCTAAATTGTTCAGGGATACAAAAAAAATTTCTGTTTTTTGAAGATATATGCCTGGTCACTGGGAAAAAATAGTGTCCTCTATGAGGAGCTTTCTATAGCTTCCTCTCTAGATGGTGTCATTACAGATCAAAAGTCGTGCTTCATAACTATTCTGACCATACTGTGCTTCTTGTATGTGGAATTTTTTATTCTCTGCACTGGCTCATTACATTCTACATGTCAGACAATGCCTATAGGTTTTCTCTAGGGAGGGGACTACTACTCTTCTGTATGATGTCTGACCAACAATACAACAACAAATGATGTTTTTTTTGTATAGTCCTTACAGTATTTTCCACTGTATATGCTACTCTCTGTCATATCAATACAGAACAGTATCATGTTTTATATGTAATTTATGTTGCTCAAATGTGTTTCTGGCTCTCCGTTTCTCCAGAGTCACAATTAACATTTGATATCATGAGAACTGTTCTTAGTTAGCTTTTTCTCGCAAACGCTGACATCTAAAAAGATAATACATGTATATTTCCTACTCATATAATATGTATGTCAAGGTTTTTTCCTGCTTGAAGAAGAAGAATATATATATATATATATATATATATATATATATATATATATATATATATATATATATATATAATTTGTATTGCTATAATTATTTCTAGGTTCGAATGTCAGCAAGGATCTTCATGTTAACTCGTGTTCCAATTTCCAAAATTCGAATATCCAGTGTTCTATATTAAGAAAGATTGTTTTAGGATATATGGATGAAAAATATTATATGCTTTTCCTTTTTTTACAAGTAAATTGGAAGCAAATTACTGTATTTTGGGAGACTCATAAAACTGCCCAAAATTGTTAGGTTGCATTGAATTTTAATAAATTAAAAAAAATGATTTAAAAAATTAGATTCATACCACATGGCTCCCCACCCACCAATTCCCAGGGATTTTAGATTATTCCAATTTTAATAAGTTCTTCCATGATAAGTTCCTCATTATTATTTATAACATTCATTTATATATAAGTAAATTTTATCTAGCAAAATGGTCCATTACTTTAAATTTAAAAAATTAGAATAAATTTCTTAGGGATTTGAGATTATTCAAATTCTAATAAGTTTCTCCATGGTAAGTTTCTCGTTATTATTTATAACGTTCATTTATAATTCTTTTTTTCCTTAAGTTAAATTTGACCCATAATCTTTTTATACATGATTAATGAGGTATATATGTGCATTAGTAAGACATTCTTCGTGTTACAATAGTTTTTTTTTGTTATATTTATGAAATCTTTGGTTATATCAACGACATTAATATTTTTAATGTTATTGTACTAGTATTAATTAAAAGAGAATTGGAGAGTTTTAAAAAATAATAAATTTAAATGTACTCTATAGTAGTAAACCAAAAACCCTCAGCAAAAAAATAATATTTCCTCCTAACAAACTTTATTGTTTTGAATACCATCTTATTTTTTTGAATACCATGGGGATGTTCATTATTCAGGCTCACCTAGAACACATCAAGAATAATAGTCTTCTTATTATTATATTTAATTTGATATTATTGTTTTTCATGATTTATTATTAAGGTTATTAATGGTTTATATTTATCAATATTAATATTAGGTATTGTTTAGATATTTTTTTTTGGGGATTCAACTGTGTTAAGTAAGTCATTCATTTTTTGAATCCTAAAAAAAAGATATCTAATATAATGCATTGCAAATATCTTTTAATACCTAAAAAAAAATTATTATTATTATTATTATTATAATATAAAATAAGATAAGATTTATATCATTTGAATTTATAACTTTTCAAATTATAATATTAGATTAATAATCCAATATTAAAGTTTATATTAAACTTTAATATATTTATTAACCTATAAAAATATATCAAATACTTATTAATTAATATGATTGTGATAGTGATATTAAATAATAATATTTAATAATACAATACAACAAAATCTTAAATAGACAAGCGTTGATAATCAAGTGAGATTATTATGTTTCTAATATAAATCTTATGTTTTAAATGGAAAGCTTTGTCCCTCCAGATAATAACTATAAGGAGATCTTATGATGATGGCGATGAAAGTAAAAACAAATGAGACTGAAGGTACAGATGGATGATGAACCGTTTGTTTCCGAAAAAGAATTAGATCTATGCTGTCACGAAGTCTGAATATACATCACCATCACCATAAAGTTCTCCGAGAAATTGTGATATCGCAAAATAACCCTAAATATTCAAACAAAGATACAGTTCTTCCGGGATTGATTTTACACTTAGCAAACTGGTGAAGGAAACTCAACGACGTTTAATTGAAAAAAAAGAAAGGGACGGACGCTGAACGTTGTAATTTTTAATCTCTGGCTCCAATTGGGCGTTGCCAACCAATCTTGCAGCGAATAGTATGCGAACATTTACATTAGGAAATATTAAGTATCAATCTATAATTATTGGCTTACGAACTTTGAATATTAGTGTATTATTATTTAATATACAAATTGTCAAAACAATAAGTTAATAATTGATTTAGTATATGGTAATTAATATTTATCCTCACACATTTATAAACAATTTAATCTAGTTAGGTTCTTATAATTGACCTGGTATATGGTAATTAATATTTATCCTCACACATTTATAAACAATTTAACCTATTTATCTTATTCTCAAATTTACAGGATTAGCAGGATAATCTAATTCACATGATAATATATTTCATTTGGATGTGAATCCTGGTTATCCTTGCTTTGTATGATGTGTGGGCTTTGATGTGTCTATTATCATATTTAATAGGGAAGAGATTTTTTTAGTTTATAAGATTATCAAGGTAGTCTAATTCAAGTGATAATGTATTTCATCTGGATGTGACTCCGGGTTATCCTTGCTTTGTATGATGCATCTATTATCATATTTAATAGAGAGAAGAGTTCTTGCTTTGTATGATGCATCTATTATCATATTAGATAGAGAGAAGAGTTAGAGAGAAGATTATTAGCGTAGTCTAATTCAAGTGATATTGTATTTCATCCGGAAGTGATACCGGTGATCTTGCATTGTATGATGTGTCTATATGAGGAAGTTTTTTTATTTTTTTAACAAGAGGGCGATATGATTTTTGATTTTTAGTACAATTATTTTATATGATAATTATCAATTTTTAAAAATCGGACTTATATGGCCATATGTACAAGAATGAAAGGTAATTAAGATAATTACATGATTAATTTTGCGGCCATTTGTATATTGTAAACTAGAAGAGTACGCTTACTTTGAGATAGACTCTTAATATCTGAGTTATGGAATTTTGAACTACTTTTACTGTTAGAGTGGGAACCAAAAAAGAAAGAGATTACCGAAGTAACATTCACCCTATATTTAGAAAGGAAAAAAGTTATTTCCTTTGGGTTTTAGCATTGTTAGTTTGTTCAAAAGACATTTTCCCTTCAAAATTTGTTTCTGTTCACGATCGAGGGATCCAAAGTTTGCATCGAATTTGCTCGATTATGGATCCAACTGAATGCCAGTTTGGCTGCAACTCAGTAACTTATGTTTCATCACGGTCTTTACTTTCTGATTCAAGCGGCGGGAAAAAAAGGCCTTGTCTCAGTAATTATTTGTCCCACTTCATCACGAGGCTTCCCCCATGTAGCGACCCCATAATCTCTGTAGCAACCTTCGGCCGCAGCATGGTGTATGTTGGTACAATGAAAGGGAAAATACATATCTTGAATATGGACAGTTGCGACGTCGTTCACGTGAACACAGTCTGTCGCGAATATGAACCGGTAAAGTCTTTAGTGGTAGCAGGAAATAAAGTGTACAGCGCCCATAGGGATAAGAAGGTCCGAGTATGGCATCGTCCAACAAGGCGTCCTATGTCTCTGGAACTATCGACCACACTACCAACCAGGAGAAACTATCTCAAGAATCTTTTCAGATCCGCCAATTACGTGGAAATTGAAAGACATTACAAAAGCCCATGGTTTAAGCATTTCGATGCAATAACCTGCTCGGCCGTACGGTTTGACGATGACCTTCTGTACTCAGGTTCATGGGATAAGACCGTAAGGGTTTGGAGATTAAGAGATTTCGTGTGTGTGGAATCAATCAATGCCCATAACGATGCGGTGAACGCCATTGTCGTTGGTGGGCATGGGATGCTTTTTACAGCTTCCGCTGATGGAACTGTAAAAGCATGGAAGCGAGAGGCAGTAAAGGGAAGAGACCGATGCCACCATAGACTGGTCATACAGCTCAAACAAGGCAAGGATATTCCCGCGTCCCCGGTCAATGATATAACGTTAAGCTCAAATGAACTAGTTTTATACTCCGGGACATCAGCCTCTGAGATCCACTTCTGGACTTCAGATGAGAAGTCTCTTGAGATTAATATATCTTTCAGAGGAACCCTAAAGGGTCACAAACGTTCGGTTTTGTGCCTGACAAGCGTTGGTGAGTTGCTATGCAGTGGATCTGCAGACAAAACTATTAGGATCTGGAAGAGGGAGTTAGTATCAGGAAGCGAAATTCATCACACATGCTTGGCCGTTTTGGAAGGTCACAGTAGCTCTGTGAAATGCATGGCAGCTGCTGCTCCTTCATGGACAACTTATTCTTCCTCGCTGTCACCAAATCCCTCTTCTTCTTCGCCATTAAGTTCATATCAAGACAGTAACAGTTATGCTCGAAGTGTAGATGATGATTATGTTAATAAAGAACGGCGTAATTGTGATTCCAAAAAGTTTGTATTGTACAGCGGGAGTCTCGATGGCAGCCTAAGAGCATGGTGTATAAATAGTAATGGCATCCGAAGTGAGAGTTGTTGCAGTTATTCATTTAAGTAGGGAATCGTGGGCATTCATGTGATTGACATGATTTAAAAACAGCGTTGGCCTCAGGACAACGGAAGATTGGCATCATGTAGCTGGAAACCGAGGGAATGAGAATAACCAAGGGAACCAGTAATCGATCGGAGAGCTGTCTGATCTTTACAACAGTATTGTGCCGCTGTCGATGCTTTTACCAAACAAAATACAGTAACTTTGTTGTAACAAAAATCTTGGCAGTAATTTGAAATGTGAATGTATTTCGTTGTAACAAAAATGTGGTGGATAATTAACACAATCATATTATCAGAATGTATTTCGTTGTAACAAAAATGTGGTGGATAATTAACACAATCATATTATCAAATGCTATGTTTATCGGCATCATGTTTTATCCAGTGGCAGTTTGGTTAGCTATTGCTGTGTTATGTTCGAATTCTGAGATTTAATGTTGAGTCTGTGTTATGTATGAATTGTGAGATTCAAGTTCAAAAAATGGAAAGAAAAATGAAATTGATATAAACTAATTTTTTAATTTCCATCCGGTCAGAAACCGATTTTGAAGTTAATTGCTAAAACAGTAAAAAAAATGCAGCAAATTCCCTGCAGCAAAAGCCCAACGAGCTTCCTTTTCATATTATATGATCAATGCTTGAATGTCGAACCTAAAACTTTTCATAACCATGAGAATCAATTTCATGAGGTTTAGATTCGAATTTCAAGGTCAAATGAAGCGCAGCATATTCGTTGTGCTATTTCATAAGTTCAGTGAATTCATGATTTGTAAGTTTTTGATCATGCCTTGTACTTATTGATGTTCCAAAAAAGTAGAAAAGAACTCCCACGTCATCAGACACCCACTGGAAAACACGTCTCAAATGTATACTTCGCCCATCAAAATCATCATCTACAGCAGAAGCGCAACGCCAAAGAGCAACAACTAATATTTTTCTAATATCTCCTAAACGGTGAACTAGATTAAGCTTATTTTTTGTCAATAGGTTATTAAAATTATAATTATTATCCACAAAAAAATTGAGCTAAATCCAACTCATGGCTTTTGAGAAAATTTAAAAATGGATGTAGATGAAGATGGTTTATTTCACGAAAACCATGAAGCATTTTGAACTAAAATTAAGTGAGTTTATTCATTTCATTCTTTACATTTTCTTTAAACATTTCATGGAAAATGGGCACAGGGTGTAAGAGATATGGTGAAAATATGTTTGTACCATTAACATAGCAAGAAAGCGCAACGAACTAAAAATTCAGCGTTGGTGAAGTATCTAGTTGCTTTCTTCGACATGTAGAGGTGAATTGAACAACAAATGAGATGAACTTTTCAGAAAAATGAGAATTTGAAGTGAGGAGGTGGCTATAAACTCCTAACTTGCACAAGCGCAGCACCGAAGTGCAACAAATTTTGTTTGCATGAATTTGACCAGGTGTCGTAGTGTTTGACTGAGAAAAATAGTTGGTAGATGATGCTTGACAACCTTAAGAACCTTCTTTTAACCTCCATGCGCAAAAAGGAATGTCAAAATCATAACCCTTAACTAAAACTTCATGCCTTTGACGGTAGCGCAACGAGAAAGTGCAGTGCAATGAAGAAACACAACAAAATGGAGAAGTGCAGCAACAATTTGTGGTGATAATGATATAATGAAATCTTTGATGTGACCTTGCAATTGATTTGACAAGATACCACTTAATTCGAATTAATGATGAAAAACCCAAAATACTAATAACTTGATTCTCTAAAAGATCATAGCAAAACTTTACAACATGACCAAAATGATGATAAGACTAAGCTTGATTTTGACTACTATAATATAGGATACTAATAGGTTTATAAGATCAGTCATGGTCAGCCATTATCAACCATTGTCAATCATAGCCAACCATGGTCAACCATAGCAGATTGTTGCATTGCGGCAATGATTGTCTCAATATAAAAATCAACTATGGTCCAACGTAGCATTGTGACATAGATTGTCTCAATATGAAAATAAATCATGGTCAACCATGGTCTAACATCGCATTTTGAAAATGGTTGTCTCAATACGAAAATCAACCATTGTCCAACATCACACTATTAGAAAGTTTGTCTCAATATGAAAATCAATCATGGTCAACCATAGTCTAATGTTACATTGTGACAGATTTTATCAATAAGAAAATCAAACATGGGCAACCATGGTCAACCATGTTTATTTTAGGGTTTATAAGATGTTATGTTGGGTTTATAACCGATGGTCAACCATGGTCTAATCTCGCATTGTGACAAACTTTGTCTGAATATGAAAATCAACCACGGTCCACCATCGCATTGTGACAAAGACTGTCGACATTAAAATCAATCACGTTCAACGATGGCCAACCATGGTCCAATGTCACATTGTGATAAGGATTGTCTCAATATGGAAACCAACCATGGTCAACCATGTTCCAATATCGGATTCTAACAAAGATTGTCTCAATATGAGAATAAACCATGGTCAACCATGGTCACATTGTAACAAAGATTGTCTCTTGGTCCAATATCACATTGTGACAACCAAGGTCATGCTTGTTCAACCATGTTCTAACCTCGCGTTTTGAGAAAGATTGTCTCAATATGAAAATAAGGTATGGTCAATCATGTTCAACCATCGTCAATAACTATGATCAAATTAACCCATTAACTTTAAGCTTTAAATTATCTCAATTACCGAAAATCATAATACTTATAAAATTTCTATTTTTTTATTATATTTTTCTTAATTTTAATCTATTTGTTTCATTTTCTAATTCTGTTTTGTTTGATTATATTCATTACTTATATGTTATTCAAATTTGATAACCTACTCAACAACTTAGAAACGATAAATGAATGAAGACAGGCCGTGACAAGCTAAACATAGGGCCATTAAATTTCTCCTCCAAACCATCACAACTTACATCTTTCTTGAAAAAATCAGCCACCAATGTTCTTATTATTGCTCACGGACATGTATCATAAATTCATTTCAGTCTACAATATGCAACGTTCATGAACATCCATAATCCTACCTCTCTCTAAAAGATGAAAAACGCAGAAATCCGGTTTTGAAACAGATTGCGTTGAATGATATAAGACGAAATGAGGCTATTTACATCCACAGCTAAGAGTGGGGAAACGCGCACAAACCATCTGTGGAAACGAACAGATGAAGGGTAAACGACCAGTGGGTGAGTGAATTTCATTATTAATAAACATGTTAATTTTTTTCGTAACGATTAAGAGGAAAGCCTTAGGTGAAATCACATCTGTCCAGCTACATATCTGACGAAAAATATCCGCTGCCCATAAAACCTCAACCATCTATTCATCAATAATCAATAATAATAATAATAATAATAATAACAACAACAACAACAACAACAACAACCCTCATCCACCGTGAGTTGAAGTATATCCACGTCCACATTATGTAAACCCACATCCGCGTAAATATTAAATATTATGATGATGGTGATTAGAACTATTATTAAATAAATATGATGATGGTTTATATAATCTTCGTCATGAAAGAAGAGTTGTGGACGAAGCCGAGAAAGTATATAAAATTGTGCATATTTTAAAGGGAGCCAAAAACATATGAGAATGAAGGGTTAGGAATAGTAATTATTTTTATAGGTGGAGTTGGTTAAATATAGAGAGTTAGTTAATTGAGTGATTGAGTGATAATTGAGTCAAGTTATATTGAGTTAAATAGAGTTAAGTGATAGACAATTTTGAATGTGTGATTATATGTGATTACTTATCAAAGTATTTTAGACAAGTAGTTGGTTGGAAAAGAATAAATCTCTTTCATCGAGTTCATTTAAACATCATATTTTGCGTATCAACATAAGAGGCATAACTGCTGTTTTATGTCCTTCCCAACAAATTCACATGAAAACCAGATTTAAAAAATGAAAAATAACGGATTTGCAGCCGTCCATGTAAAAAGGAAAAAATATAATTTTTTTCTGAACTTTGAACTATAATACACCTTAGTGTGGTATACAGGGACTTATAAAGCTGATAGCCGTGATAGAAAGAAAATCGCGTTACAAGTCTTGGACTTACCGTGCTTTGCATCCACGTGGGTCAAGATTACATTGGTAGCGTTAGAGGACTAACGCAAGTTGTCGTGGCCGTGAAAAGAGCTAGCACGCAAGCCTCAATCAGTGAAGAACAATATTTCAAACAAGGGCTCGAAAATTTGTTTAGAAGAGGTCACGCGGTGAGAGTTGACCCATAAGATTATGTTAAAAAGATTCAAAAGTTTTAAATAGGGCTCCGTAAGGCTTTTTATGTAGTGTGACTCTAGCTTTACAATTGAAGTGTGTTTTGAATACGTGAGTGTGTTTTGAATACGTGAAGGTTCATATGAGTGTGAGGAATATATAAGGAGATTTTTTTATATAAATTTTTTTTATAAAGAGTTTTTATATAAATAAATAATGAAAGGGAAAAATGAAATTTATTATACGAAAGGGTTGTTTTTTTAGATTTTATTATATATAAAAAAAAATGAATGAAAAAAGTTTTTGAGTTTTCGCAAAACTCTGTTTATTGGCAAAATTTGGTTTTTTTGTCAAGCATGATAGTGTTTTGGATGAAGATTGTGTTTTACAGGGGCACATATTGAAAATCATAATTTTTTCAGGGGCGATATGGAAGACAACCTCATGCAGTGAGCAAAGCAATATAGAAAAGGAATGAAAGTAGTCATGGGTCGCAAAGCGCGACTGAAGAAGACTAAGAAAATGAATTAAAAAAAGAGGAGGAGATTGTTGCCATGGTTAGAGAGGTTCACGCCGTAGCCAAGGAATTGAAAAGTCTAGTAGAAGACAAAGAATAAATCGAAGGTGATTGGTGTAGCTTTGATCTCCTACCACCTCCTATGTTTACATGTGAATATTTTGATCATTGGTTTATCAAGATGTTAACTTTTCTTAGAGCTAAAGAATTAATTGAGTATGAGTCTAATAACCCATCTGATGCAATGTGTGATGATTTAGCATTGAATTTTATAAAATATGCATTGGATGAGAAGTGTTTGTGTAAGGTAGAAAACGCTACAGCTTCCAAGGAAGCATCGGAGATCTAGGAAGCAGAGTTCGACACATAGGAGAGAAACATGCAACATCAAGTTATGTCACAAGCAAAGAATTCAACTGCAGATCTGAGAGTAGATGAGCAAGACTCTAAGAGGAAAAGAAAACTTGGAGAATCCCACTCAAAAGTGGATGATGGTTGTTAAGACCATAAAATTGAAACCCATTATGCAAGCATGCATATGGATGAAGAAGATGCAACAAAGATTGCAGAGAGAGACACAGTTTCCTGTGTATGTGAAGCAGAGCAGGAGAATATAAATGTTCAAGGAATCCATTGTAACATGGATGATACAAACGATTGTGAATCCCACTGCAATGAGGCACATGTGAATGATGAGTATAAAGTGGTATGTAAATTGGTGAATCCAGCCGCAGTTGGTGGATTTGGTGAAGTTGAAATTGTCAATGAAATTGACAATGAGCACATGGATGTTCGGATATCCCACTATAGTTTGGATGAACATTATGTTAATATATGTGTGGTATATTTTTTGAAACAAGGATTGATTGTTTCAATATGGTAAGTGCAATGTTTAATAAAACTTTGAAGGGTGATTTAGATGCCACTGTAGCAACACGATATGAAGCAGTTGGAACTGCTCTTGAAACAGTATATCATCTAGCAGTAGTTGATGATCAAGAAGAGGATAAAGTGATTGAAGATTTTTTGATAAGAATATCCAGTTACAACATAACAATGGAAGATAACCTCCATGTAGTTGAAAGGAAAACAGATGTAGAGCAGGAAGCTCTCACTGAAGAGAGCCATATTAAAGATGTTTTTAACATTGTTTTTTAATATGCAAGTGTTTATAATGGCATGGACAAAGAAGTTGAAAGCAAGTTCATTAATAAGTTTCATGCAGATTTGAAGTTCATTGAAGAATGGATTCAGAAACCATTAAGACAAATTGAAGCGAGCCAAACTCGTGAATATTAAGCACAAGAAGCAAAACAAAGAAGAGAGTTTGAAGATATAATGTTTTGGAAGCAATCTATGGTTGAATGAATATTTGAAAAAAAAGGTGTAAAAGACATGATCCAATTGTTTTTTAGAACAAGTTCAAGACAAGTCAAAGAAAAATTGCAGCAGCAACAAGTGAATAAAGCCTACAACAAGAAAGTTCAACAGAGAATGAAGCAATTTCGAGGATATAGAATTTGGAAGCTGAAAAAAAGAAAATGCAAAATTGTAAAATTCTTGTGTCATTGTAGGCCTAAGTGAGACATAGACCAGCACGCATGTTTATGTGATAGTTAAGTCATGTTGAGTCATGCTAAGTCATACGGTCATAATTAAGAGGGAATGTTAGAAATAGTAATTACTCCCGCATGTGGAGTTGGCTAAACATAGAGAGTCAGTTAACTGAGTGATTGAGTAGTTAAGTGTTTGAGTGTTGATTTAAGTGATAGATGACTTGTAGTGTGTGGTTGCATGTCAAGATATTTTAAGCCAGTGGCTAGTCGAAAAGGTTTAAATACCCTTCACTGGGTTCATTGTAAGAATCATGTTTTGTGTGATCAATATTGAGTAGCAACTCATATGTTTTGTGTGCGAATTCATGTTTTATCTCCTCCAGTTTTCCAATAGAAATTACATGTGGATGATGCCAGCTTGTTTCTCAAATAAGACATAGATTTAAAATGCCACGTTATATGAATATACATCAATATCACTATGAAGATTTCTGAGAAATTGCGTTATCGCATTATAACCCTAAATGTTCAAACAAAAATAGCCTTCTTCCATGATTGATTCTGCACTTACAAAATTAAAAAAAAAACAGTGCAGGAACGTCTACCTCATTTATTAAACAAAAACAAAGGGTCATTACCAACTCGTTAAACAAAAAACTGAGGAGGCACAATCACTTACCGGACGACTCAAATCGTGTGGATACCGAATGTTGCAATTTTTAATCTCCTACTCCAATCCGGCGTTACCAACCATTCTTACAGTCATTAGTGCGTAAACATTTACCTATGGGATTAACTACGTAAACATTTACCTATGGGATTAATTAACTGTGCACCTTAATTTTTAAGCATTATATAGTAAGTCATTATTGGTCCAGTGACTTTCCATTCTGTTTATGTTATTCTCATTTAATAAACAAAACTTAAAAGCAATAAGCAAATAATTAATTTATTGCATAATGATTAATATTTACCAACTTCATTTCTATAAACAATTTAATCTATCCTGCATATTTATCGTGTTTTCAAGTTTATAAGATTGTCAGGATAGTTTGATTGAGGTGATAAAGTATTTCAACCGGATGTGAAACTGATGGCTCTATCATCATATTTAATAGATTCAAGACTTTTTCCTGACAAGAGGGTTATATTATAGTCTAATTCAAGTGATAAAACATTTCATTTAGATGCGAAACTTGGTTCACCTTGATTTGCATGATGGCTCTATTATCATATTTAATAGAGAAAACTTTTTCTTGACAAGAAGGTTATGTGATATTGACAAGGGGGTTATACGATATTTATGATTTTTAGTAACAGTAATTATTGTAATTACCATTTTTTTTTAAATTCAAACTTTTACAACCATGTATATTTGGATTATTTCCTTTAAAGAATAGAAGATAATTGGATGATTAATTTTTTTATAAAGCTGAAAAAATAAAGTTAGATTCTTTAGTTTATTAAATTATTGTATCTTATTTGTGGCAAAGTAGGCTTACTTTGAAGTAGATTTTGGGATGGCATTGCGGCATGTTTGATGTGAATACGGCCATGAGAAGTGGGTGCATGGTGGTGAGTTTGAATACGGGTGGCCATGCGTGCTCACCATAAAAGCTAAAAAACCGGTGAAGCGCAACGAAAAACTATTATGCAACATTTTTTCTGGGGGATGGCTCTCATGCTTACATCTGGGACCCTGCAAAGCACTTGATTTGTGTCTCACATCACAGTCGTGGCTTTGGAACTGAGAATAGGAGCTTCGGCTTTTGTACATGGTGTAGAGATCTTTCTGGG
The DNA here is from genome assembly GCA_031772625.1 of Pinus tabuliformis. NCBI lineage: Eukaryota > Viridiplantae > Streptophyta > Pinopsida > Pinales > Pinaceae > Pinus > Pinus tabuliformis. The sequence goes on along the minus strand of CM062816.1, from coordinate 894,080,963 downwards.
TTTATCTATGTGAATTACAGGTAACCCTTTTTCTTTGGTTGTGGTCTTCCTATGCGGTTCTAGCTTTGGTGGTGTTAGGATTATGGTTACAGGTCTATAATCCTAAGGGCTCATGGAATTGGGCTTGCGGGAGTGATTGTCTATGGTTTATGCACATGATTGAACTTCCAATTGGTCTTTTGTGTCTATGTTGGAGGGGTACGTTCAATGTCTCTAGGGTGGAGAAGTGGATCTAAGCTGGAGAATTATCTATGTCTTGGGGCTTAGTTCCCTTTTTGTTGATTGTAAATATTTGAAATTTTGTGTCCTACATTTCTTAAGACCTCCATGATATGATGTTTATATTCTCTATTCGTTTTGTCTTTTTTGGTTTTGTTGGGAATTTTTTGGTAAATTCCAAAACAAATAAATTGAACACAGAGACAATGCTTTGTTTTGCCACAGGATCTTAGGACAGGGAAGCTATAATTGATTTCTGAGAACAGAGTATTACACACACCCGCAATTCCAAAACAAATAAATTGAACACAGAGACAATGCTCTGTTTTGCCACAGGATCTTAGGACAGGGAAGCTACAATTGATTTCTGAGAACAGAGTATTACACACACCCACAAAAACTTTGTATTCATTAAAATAAAACTGCTGTTACAAAATATTCTTCCTCTGCCTGAGGGATTACACCAAGAACATTTCAACAAAAAAAAATTACTCGGTCTCCTCCTGAGATTTTACACTGCTTAAATAAAAACTCTGTCTCTTCTTGAAAATTAACACACTCTCTTTTCTTACAACTTTCTTTTACACTCTTGTGTAAAAACAAAATCTTACATTCACTACTGGAATAAAATTTCCTTGCATTACATTCACTGCGGGGTGAAAAACCTTTTCTTTACTCACACCATTTACACTGTTGTGTAAGACAATTCTTCATTCGTTCGCACTGGAGCGTGCTTCCCTTTGTTTCAATGAACAACTACAAAAAAAATTACACACGAGCTTTTCCAATTTTTTACATATTACATTGCGTATATTTTTTAACAAAAAAAATGACCATACCTTTCTTTTAATTTTCCATACTTCTGTGAATAAAAAAACATCAAAATTGAAACATTTCACCTACAATCTACGAACCAACGTAAATACCATTAATTACTTCACTGCAATAAACGGCAGTCAAACCCAAAATTTCACGCAATGTTCATGGACCGGACTGTATGCAACTTTAGTTTCAATCAACGAACATCATCCATGCAATCGGACGAATATCGCTTGCCCAAACAAAACGAACGATATGTCCCGATAAAAAGTTGTTTTGCAAAAAGTACTATGGACACGCGTCAAATGGTGTACAGTAGCGGAGCCCCTCAGAGGAAAACCACTACATCAGCAAAAGCGGTCCGATTGGAGACTGGTGGTTTTGCTGAATTAAATGTGCGCAGTACAACAGTTTGAAATTAATATTTCAACACTCCCCTTTAATTTCAACTGCTGGGTTATCAGTCATACCCAAACATTTCCTCAAAAATTCAAAGCTTTTCTGGTCCAATGGGTTTGTTAGAATGTCTGCAATCTGCTCTTGAGTCCTTCAATGTTTTAAAACAATTTCTCCATTGCTTACCAATTCCCTGATGTAATGAAACCTTGTGTCAATGTGTTTCGTTCTCTTATGAAACACTGAATTCTTGGATAATGCAATAACTGAGCTATTGTCACAAAAAATTATAGTTCCTTTTGTTTGTTCTTGGCACAAACTCCTCAACATTCTTCTCATTCAAACTGCTTGACATGCTGCTGTTGTAGCTGCCACATATTCAGCCTCTGTTGTAGACAACGCTACAATAGGCTGTTTGTTAGAAGCCCATGAAATGGCTCCTGAACCCATGTGAAAAACATAACCGAATGTGCTTTTCAGATCATCTACACTTCCAGCCCAATCACTATCAGTGTATCCAATTAAATCTGATCATTTTGAGACAGTATATAAAATGTCAAACCTTTTAGTACCTTTAAAATACCTCAGAATTCTTTTTACTGCCTGCCAATGTGCTTCTTTTGGCCTCTCCATGAATCTGGAAATTAAACTCACAGCAAACATTATATCTGGCCTAGTTGCAGTCAAATACATTAGGCTGCCAACTATGCTCTTGTACAAACTAGGATCAAAATCCTTACTGCTGTCCTCTTTGCTGAGTTTTAATCCCATCACTATGGGAGTGATTGTTGCTTTGCTGTCCTGCATATTGAATCTTTCCAACCCTTCATTAACATATTTTGTTTGTGAGATAAAAATCCCATTTTCATTTTGATCTACTTCTATTCCTAAGAAGTATCTCAGCAAACCCATGTCAGTCATCTCAAATTCTTCTTTCATGACTGTTTTGAAATTTTCAATAAGGAAATTATCATTACCTGCGAAAATAACATCATAAACATATAACACAACAATTAGCATTTTACCATCATTTTCTTCGATGTAGAGGTTGGGTTCTCCCTCACATTTTTCAAATTTATTTTCCAGTAGATAGGAATCTATCCTACTGTACCATGCTCTTGGTGCTTGCTTCAGCCCATAAAGAGCTTTCTTCAATCTGCACACTTTGTGCCCTTGGCCTTTCTTTTCATAGCCTAGAGGTTGTTCAATGTAGACCTCTTCCTTTAACACTCCATTTAGGAATGCTGACTTCATGTCCATTTGGTAAACTTTCCACTTGTTTTGTGTTATTGTGGACAGCACTGCTCTCACGGTTTCCATTCTTGCAACCGGTGCAAAAGTTTCCTCATAGTCTCTTCCATACTGCTGCTTGTATCCTTTAACAACAAGTCTTGCCTTGTGTCTTTCTATTTTGCTTTCAACATTACACTTGGTCTTGTAGACCCATTTGACTCCAATGACTTCTTTACCTTTTTGTAGCTCAACTAAATTCCATGTCTTGTTTCTTTCTATGGCATTCATCTCCTCATCCATAGCTTATATTCATTTCCTATCCTTAATTGCATCTTCGAAATGAATAGGGTCATCAACATGAAAATATAAAGAAAATAAAGAGTTCATACCTTCATCATAAATGTCACTTAAATTTCTGAACTTCTTACCTCATTCATTTGGTGTGCAAGTTCTTGAAGAAGCACTTGAATTTCCTCCTTGTGGTGTGCTTGGATAAGCACTTTCATTTCTCCTCAAGGGTGTCCCTTGCTGTCCTTGTGTTGGCGCAGCTGTTTGGGAATGTGTTTCAGCCATCTCCTCATCATCTTCATCACGAGACAAACAATTTTTAACATTCACTGTTTTTTCTATGGTTCCATCCCAAGCTTCCTCCTCAATGAACTGAACATCTCTGCTCACAAAAAACTTCTTGGTAGATGGGATATACAACCTGTAAGCTTTGGATTCCTCACTGTATCCAATGAAAATACATTTCTCCCCTTTGCTGTCCAACTTCCTCCTTAGCTGATCTGGAATGTGTGCATAAGCCACACAACCAAAAACTTTCATGTGGGTGACTCCTTGCTTTCTCCCACTCCATGCTTCTTCCGGCACTCTGTTCATCACTGCTTTTGTTGGGCATCTATTCAAAATATATACTGCATAGTGTACAACTTCAGCCGAATAATCATTTGGCAAATGTTTTGCCTTTAACATACTCCTCGCCATGTCCATGATGGTCCTATTCTTTCTTTCAGCTACTCCATTTTGCTGTGGAGTGTACCTTGTGGTAAATTGTTTGTGTATTCCATTTTCTCTACAAAACCATAGAAATTCCTTGTAGATATACTCACCTCTTCTATCAATTCTCAAAACTTTGATATGCAGCCCGCTTTGGTTTTCTACAAGTGCTTTGAAATTGCAAAATTTTTCAAACACTTCACTTTTGTTCTTTAGAAAGTAAACCCAAGTTTTTCTGGTGAAATCATCAATGAATGTTACAAAATATTGGCTGCCTGCTAGTGATGGATTTTGCATTGGTCCACATAAATCTGAGTGGACAATTTCTAAGGGTGCTTTTGCCCTGATGCTTTTCCTTGATGGAAAACTTTCTCTGTGTTGTTTCCCTAAGATGCAACCTTTACAAAGGCTGTCCGGTTTCTCTATCAATGGTAATCGTTTTACCATTCCTTTTTCTACTCAACAAGTTAAGACCTCCAAAGTTTAGATTTCCAAATCTCAAGTGCCACAACCAATTTTCATCTTTCGGTTCGCTTTGGAAAGCCTCTTGGGTAACTGCTGCAATTACTTCTTTATTTTTCAAATCTGCCTTTATTATGAGAGGGAACATCCTGTTCCTTGTCATCTTCACTTCAACAATACATCTTTTGTTGGGTGCTCTATCCATGACGGTGCATACATCATCCTCAAAGAAAACATTGTAACCCTTTTGAACAAGCTGTCCAATACTTAAGAGGTTACACTTCATTCCAGGAACATAATATACATCTGCTATGGTTTTCTTTTCACCTTTCTTTGTAAATATTTTTACTTCTCCTTTTCCCATAACAAAACTTTACTATCAGTCCCAAGTGTGACTTGTGATTTCACATTTTGATCTAAAGCAGAAAACAAGGCTATGTTTCCTGTCATATGGTTACTACAACCGGAATCTAGAAACCATATATCATCACTGTTTGTTTCAGCCATATTACAAGCTAACAGCACATTATCTTGGATGATATTTTCTCTAGTAATATTTGCACTAGATCTATTATTCATATCATGCTGCTTCTTCCTACATTCATTGGCATAATGCCCATATTTTTTACAGTAATAACATTGGACATTGGATTTTTCATACCTTTGTCCTTGAGCATGATGTTGTCCACTTTGTTGACTGCTTCCTTGGCCTTGGTTCTAATTTTGATTGTTGCCTCTTCCTTGTGCATTTGCTGGACTGTTTCTTCCACCTCTGTTTTGGCTTCTGCCTCTTCCTCTCTTGTTTCCTCTGCCTTGACCTCTTCCTCTTCCAAAGGACATCTGGGTCTTGAAGGCATGTTATAGAGATGAGTTTTCTTTTCTACTCAACCTCTGCTCATGTGTTATCAGTGATGCATCTAGTTCATCAACTGTGAAGTTTGTGAGATCCTTTGTCTCCTCTATGGTGGTGACAATCACATCGAACTTTGAGGGTAGGACCCTCAATAGTTTCTCCACAATCCTCCTTTCTTCAAGAATCTCTCCATGAGACCTCATCTGTGTGACCAGACCAATTACATGTGTCAAGAATGAGTCAATATTGTCTGACTCCTTCATGCATAGATTCTCAAAATCTCTTCTCAGAAACTGCAGTTTTGCTGTCTTCACTTTCTCCATGCCTTGATAGGCTGCCTTGAGAGTTTTCCATGCTTCTTTGGATGTCTTGGCTGCTGCTATCCTTGAAAACACACTCTCATGCACGGCTTGATACAAAAATACGAGGGCTTTTGAATCCTTCTTCTTATTTCTCTTTAATAGATCTTTCCCTGCTTGAGTTAATCTATTAAACTCATCTTCATCTCCTGGTTCTTCAAATCCATTCAACTAATTCCCATAAATCTTGAGAGGCAAATAGGGCTCTCATGATTATTGCCCAATAGTCATAGTTTTTCCCATTAAACTGTGGGAGCTGAGTATTAAAAATACCCATGCTAGTGCTGGTGCTGGAGCCAGCCATTCTTGCACTCTTCAAAATACTTGATTGTGTATTTAAAAACACTGATTGTCTTCAACAGCAACACAAAAAACTGACTTAAGTATTACCTTGGATTTTTGACTAAGTCTTCACTCTACTAAAGAAGCTACTGCGGCTGGAAACCCTTCCTTCAGCTTCTTTGACACCTTCAAAGAGCCTGGACAAGCTCTGATACCACTGTTGGGAATTTTCTGGTAAATTCCAAAACAAATAAACTAAACACGGAGACAATGCTCTGTTTTGCCACAGGATCTTAGGACAGGGAAGCTACAATTGATTTCTGAGAACATAGTATTACACACACCCACAAAAGCTTTGTATTCATTAAAATAAAACTGCTGTTACAAAATATTCTTCCTCTGCCTGAGGGATTACACCAAGAACATTTCAAAAAAAAAAAATTACTCCGTCTCCTCCTGAGATTTTACACTGTTGAAATAAAAACTCTGTCTCTTCTTGAAAATTAACACACTCTCTTTTCTTGCAACTTTCTTTTACACTGCTGTGTAAAAACAAAATCTTACATTCACTGCTGGAATAAAATTTCCTTGCATTACATCCACTACGGGGTGAAAAACCTTTTCTTTACTCACGCCATTTACACTGTTGTGTAAGACAATTCTTCATTCATTCGCATTGGAGCATGGTTCCCTTTGTTTCAATGAACAACTACAAAAAAAAATTACACACGAGCTTTTCCAATTTTTTACATATTACATTGCGTATATTTTTTAACAAAAAAAATGACCATACCTTTCTTTTAATTTGCCATACTTCTGTGCATAAAAAAACATAAAAATTGAAACATTTCACCTACAATCTACGAACCAACGTAAATACCATTAATTACTTCACTGCAGTAAACGGAGGTCAAACCCAAAATTTCACGCAATGTTCATTGACCGACTATATGCAACTTTAGTTTCAATCAACGGACATCATCCATCCTTGCAATCGAACGAATATTGCTTGCCCAAACAAAACGAACGATACGTCTCGATAAAAATCTGTTTTGCAAAAAGTACTGTGGACACGCTTCAAATGGTGTACAGTAGCGGAGCCCCTCAGAGGAAAACCACTACCTCAACAAAAGCGGTCCGATGGGAGACTGGTGGTTTTGATGAATTAAATGTGCGCAGTACAGGAGTTTGAAATTAATATTTCAACAGGTTTGTATGGCTAATCAACCCATAGGAAATAAAGGTTAAATGGAAATATCTTATGCATACTTTAGCTCTCCTAGCTAACAAATCTGGTCAAAGTGAAGCAGAATATTTTGCTGATCTATTTTCACGATAATATAATAGAATACCTTTCGCTCACCCAGAAAAAATATATTCACCCTATATATTAAGTAAGATAAATAAAAAATATATATATTAAGATAAATAAAAATAATAAGAAGAATCATTTTCTTTCGGTTTTGTCATTGTTCACTTGTGAAATTGATTTTTCCCTTCAAAAAATATTTATGTTCACATCCTCTTTCAAATTGAGGGATCTAAAGTTTGTATCGAATTTCCTCAGTTATGGATCCAACTGAATGCAGTTTGGCTGCAAATCAGTAACATATGTTTCATCACATTCTTTACTTTATGACTCATCCACCGAAGGAAAAAGGTCGTCTCTCAGTAATTATTTGTCCCACTTCATCACGAGGTTACCCCATGTAGCGAACCCATAATATCTATAGTAACCTTCTGCCAGAACATCATGTATGCTGGTAGAGAGAAAGGCAAAGTACATATGCTGAATATGGAGAGTTGCGACGTGGTTCACCTGAAAACAGTCTGTTGTGAAAATGAACTAGTAAAGTATTTTGTGGTAGCAGGAAATAAAGTGTACAACACCCATACGGATAAGAAGATCCGAGCAAGGAATCCTCTGACAATGCATCCCATGTCTCTGAAACTATCGACCACAATACCAACCAGGAGAGATTATCTTAAGAATTTATTCTGGTCAGACAATTATGTGGAAATTGGAAGACATCACCAAAGCCCATGGCTTAAGCATTTTGATGCAATAAGCTTCTTTTCCCTAGGGTTTGATGATTACCTTCTGTACTCAGGTTCGTGGGATAAACCCGAGTAAAAGAAAATTTACTCATATGTCATGTATACTCACCGAGGAAAATAAGCATGTGCTTTGAGAAGAAATAATTGAAAGGGTCAATTTTCTTGGCATTTGTATGATCTTCTATGCAGGATGAAATAATCCATGCTTTGTGAATCTACAAGAAGTTCACTGCAGGTAGCGCAAGTCGGTACACACATTTAATCTCCACACGCACACTACACTTCATTCCTCTGCTCGCTACACGTCCCATGCATGCCTGAAGTGAGCATAATTGCTCAATAACCAATATATTATACACCAATCGAGGGAAAAAATGTTGGGATGTAAATTTTTGTTCCCATATTCTTTTTCACTACGCTTATCCTTCCCCACTTTAATAATTTGAAGGGGTGACATCATTTCCAAATTTTGTGTGGAAGTTTACAACTTCACAATTATTTTGTAGCACTAAAATAACAACATCCAGTCTGTGCAACATCTTATTTCAATGTATGTCCACATCTACAACTTATGTTCCATTCTCGTGCACTTAACATCCACGTCTTTTGTAATATCTGCGCACTCTCCAATTCAAATTCACACGTACGGCTTCGTATAGCACACCATTATACACAGAGTGTTTTTCCATATCAATATTTTTCACATTCAACAACTCTCAACCTGCTTCAATACAAATTGATGGAAATCAAAAAACATTAATCTCCAAAAAAACTCACAAATATATCACAAACAAACTTTTATTTAACTACTAAGCTTGGGGCATATTTAATTACTAAGCTTGGGACCTTCTTTGCACACCCCAGCATATACACTACATCCCTATTTGTTGGAAATATTAATCCCAACCACCGCTTTAAACACATCGACAAACACCATGCTTGCCCAGTGAAATACTCCACTGTTGTGATTTTTTTTGCAGTGAAAAGGAGTGGAGTCAGAGAAAAAGTACAACATTGATCATTCCGCAACACAGCAAAGAGTTTAAGGCATTTAATAAACTTTGGTAAATATATATGGGCAGACATTTATGTTGCGATCTGGTCCTAAACCTTCCTGAGTAAATTTACGAAACCTTTTTTTCTACTCTGTTTTGTTGTGAGTTATTTCCTGTGTATTATTTAACCCTCTGTGTAGTTGCGATATCTTTCCCCAACATAAGACTTACCTTGCCTCAACTAAAGTTGACTTTGCTGCAACCGAATTTTGAGCCAGATTCCTCTCCTCTGGCCTAGTGAATTTTTATAACATGGTATCACAGAGCGGGTTAAACAGTGTTAGTATAAAAAAAGTGTTTTTACTAGCAGTGAAAAATAGTTTTGAGGAAGATTGTTTTTAGCATATTTACCAGCAGGTAGAAAGATTTTTTTACACTTAGAAATGGCAACATCAAGCACAGGCTTGACTAATCATCAGATAAACTAGTTTAATGGAAAAAATTACGATTATTGGGCTATTACAATGAAGGCCCTGTTTTCTTCTCAAGACATTTTGGATTTGGTGGAGAATGGTTTTCAAGAACCAGCAGATGCAACATCATACAATGCCTTGTCTCAAGAAGAAAGGGATTTGTCGAGAGACAATAGGAAGAAGGATGAAAAAGCCCTCTTCTATATTTTTCAAGCAGTTCACGAAATTATTTTCCCAAGAGTTGTAGCAACAATGAAGTCCAAGCAAGCATGGGACACCCTCCAGATAGCCTACCAAAGCATGGAAAAAGTCAAGACACGAAGCTGCAAATGTTGAGAAGAGATTTTAAAACACTTTATATGAAAGATTCTGAGAATGTGGACTCATTTTTTAAACATGTAATTGGGTTGGTTACTCAAATCAGGTCTCATGGTGAGTCACTTGAAGAAAGGAGAATAGTTGAGAAAGTTTTGACAAGTTTTCTAGCAAGGTTTGATGCCATTGTTGTGACCATAGAAGAGACAAAGGATCTCTCTCAGTTCTCTGTGGATGAGTTTCATGCATCACTGATTTCTCATGAACATACGTTGAATAGACAAACAAGCTCCTCATTGGAGCATGCCTTCAAGACAGAAGTTTCATTTGGTCAAGGTAGAGGTAGAGGAAGATCGTATGCTTGAGAAAGGGGAAGAAGACCATACACAGGTGGAAGAAGCAGCCCTTCAAGCTCAAGTGGAGGAGGAAACAATAAAAATCCAAGCCAAGGCCCAAGCAAAAATCAAGCACAAGGTCAAAGGTATGATAAATCTCAAGTCCAATGTCATTATTGTAAGAAGTATGGCCATTATACAAATGAATGTAAAACGAATCGATATGACATTAGTAACAAACCAAGTGTAAATCTCACAAAAGAAAATTAGAACCATGATAACATGATTTTAGCTTGTAATGTAGCACAAGAAAAACAAAGCGATGTATGGTATCTAGATTCAGGGTGTAGCAACCACATGTGAGGGAACATAGAAATGTTTTCCAATCTAGATGAAAGTGTGAAATCTCAAGTAACATTAGGGACTAATAGAAAAGTCTTTGTCATGGGAAAAGGAAGAGTTAATATCCTAACAAATAAGGGGTAGAAGAAGTACATCTCAGATGTTCACTTTGTCCCTGGTCTGAAGCATAACCTCATAATCATTAGACAACTCATACAAAAGGGCTACAATGTATTTTTCAAAAATGATGTGTGCACAATTTTGGATAGACCTCCAAGCGGACAGCTGATTGCAAAGGCTCAGATGACAAACAATAGAATGTTTCCCCTAAAGATAAGATTTGATTTGAAAGAAGAAGGTACACAAATACAACTATCAATGAACTCACAAGAGGATGGAAGAAAAGATGCAGTTGTCACACAAGTAAACTATAAAGTAGAGGTCAAAGATGGAAATTGGTTATGGCATTTGAGATTTGGACATCTCAACTTTGGAGGTTTGAATTTGCTGCATAGGAAAGGCATGGTGAAGGGATTACCACTCATAGAAAAAGTGTACAACCTATGTGAAGGATGCATATTGGGAAAGGAACATAGACAGACATTTCTAGCAGGAAATTTAGTAAGGGAAAAGACACCTTTCGAGATTGTCCACTCAGATTTATGTGGACCAATGCAGACACCATCAGTTGGTGGCAGCCACTATCTATTGACCTTCATAAATGACTACACATGGAAGACATGGGTCTATCTCCTAAAACATAAAAGTGAAGTACTTGAGCGCTTTTGCCAATACAAGGCTCTTGTTGAGAAGAAAAGTGGACACTACATCAAAGTCCTCAGAACTAACAGAGATGGCGAATACATCTCAAATGACTTCCTTCGATTTTGCAGGGAGCATGAAATTCACAAGCAATTTACAACAAGATATACACCTCAACCAGATGGTGTGGAAGAAAGGAAGAATAGGACCATTATGGAAATGGCAAGGAGTATGTTGAAGGCAAAGAATTTTCCAAATGATTATTGGGCTGAAGTTGTTGTCTGTGCAACATATATCTTGAATAGATGTCCAACCAAAAGTGTCTAGAATGTAGTTCCTAAAGAGGCATGGAGAGGGAGAAAGCATAATGTCACTCACATGAGAGTCTTCAGTTGTGTGGCATATGCATATGTCTGATGAGTTGAGGAATAAGTTGGACATCAAGGGGGAGAAATGCATATTTGTTGGATACAGTGATGAATCCAAGGCATATAAGCTCTACAATCCATCAACTGAGAAGGTCATATCAAAAGAGTTGTGTAGTTCATAGAAGAAGAAGCATGGGAAGGAAGTTTAGAGAAGATATTCAATGTGAAAACATGTATGCCACATGAGGACAAAGAGGAATTGACAGCAGCAAGTAATTCCTCAACAGTGACTCCCTCTACACCTATTCAAACGCAACAAAGTAGGCATCAAGTAACTCCATTAACAAATAATAGGACAGTGTCGCGCAGTCAAGCAAGTGCTTCTCCAAGCACACCGCAAAGAGCAACACCAAGTGACATATCAAGCCCATAGAAGACGAAAATTCAAAAATTTAAATGAAATTTATGAGCAAGATGAAGTTTATAGTAGTGTTGGTCTGAATTCCTTATTTGCATTATTTTTTCATGTGGATGATGCAATCCATTTTGAAGATGCAATTAAAGAAGAAAAATGGCTTGCGGCAATGGACGAAGAAATAGAAGCAATAGAAAGGAATGACACATGGGAGTTAGTGAACTTTCCGCAAGGAAAAGAAGTCATTGGGGTGAAGTGGGTCTATAAGAGCAAGAGAAATGTCAACGGCAAGATTGAAAGGCACAAAGAAAGGCTAGTTTTCAAAGGATACAAGCAGCGACATGGAAGAGATTATGCGGAGACGTTCGCGCCAGTCACGAGGATGGAGACAGTGTGTACAGTTGTGGAAATTTCCGTGCAACATGAATGGAAAGTGTATAAAATGGACGTAAAATCAACATTCTTGAATGGAGCGCTGAAAGAGGAAGTGTATGTTGCGCAACCGCCTAGTTATGAGGTAGAAGGAAAAGAAGACAAAGTGTATCACTTGAGGAAAGTTCTTTATGGGCTAAAGCAAGCACCACGTGCATGTTATAGCAGGATATATGCTTACTTGTTGGACAATGGTTTCGACAAATGTGATGGGGAGCCTACTCTCTACATCTAAGATAGAAATGGTAAGATTATTATTGTCGTCTTATATGTAGATGATTTGATTTTTACAGATAGTGATGATTCCCTCATCGCCGATTTCAAACAAGTCATGAAGAATGAATTTGAAATAACTGACTTGGGGTTGTTAAGATATTTTTTGGGCATAGAAGTGAAGCAAACAAAAAATGGAATTTTTATTTCTCAAGCAAAGTATGTAGTAGATATTTTGGAGAGGTTTAAGATGCAGAATAGCAAGCCCGCACCAACCCCAACTGTCATGGGGTTGAAGTTGAGTAAAGAATATTGTAGTAGCAATGTCAATCCGACATTATACAAAATCATGATAGGCAACTTCATGTATTTGACCATCACTAGGCCGAATATAATGTGTGCAGTGAGTTTGGTGTCGAGGTTCATGAAGACACCCAAGGAAACACATTGGCAAGCAACGAAAAGGATTCTAAGGTATGTCAATGGGACAAAACAATATGGCATTTTATACGCCACATCAGATGATTTCAAGTTGGTTCGTTACACTGACAGTGATTGGGCAGGAAGTGTCGATGACAAAAAGACCACGTTAGGATATGTTTTTCATTTGGGTTCCGGAGCCATTTCATGGGCCTCCAAGAAGCATCCAATAGTATCACTATCAACAACAGAAGCTTAATATGTCACCACAACAGTAGCAGCATGTCAGGCTTTGGATGAGAAGGATGTTGAGGGATCTTTGCCACGACCAAGAGGGAACGACAACTATTTTCTGTGACAACACTTCAACAATTACATTTTCAAAGAATTCTTTCTTTCATAAGAGGACCAAGAATATTGATGCTAAATATCATTTTATTAGAGAGTTGATTAACAATGATGAAATTGTGTTGTAGCACTGCAGGTCACATGAACAGTTTGCTGATATTTTCACAAAGCCATTGGCACGTGAAAATTTTGTTTATCTCAGAGACTGTTTAGGAATTGTCAATGGTGATAGTTGTTATTAAGGGGGAGTGTTGGAAATATTAATCCCAACAATCGCCTTAAAAACACTGACAAACACCATGCCTGCCCAGTCAACTACTCAAAGGTTGCGATTTTGTTTGCAGGCGAAAGCACTAAAGTAAGAGGAAAAGTACAATGCTGACCATTTCGCAACACAGTAAAGAGTTTAAGACATTTAAAAAATTTTGGTAAATAGATATGGGTTGACATTTGCTCCGCGACTGTTGCCCACATTCCACAACATCTGCAAGTTCAGAAAACCATTTGTTATGTAAAATCAACCATGTTGTGTATTAAATATTGTCTCTATCACGTATTGATGTCAAATTTGTGAGTTGAGATAAATATGGAAGTAAAAGTCATTTGCATTTTTGGGCAAGTTAGATAAGGTGAAAGTCTGTGAGGTAGTGAAGAGAAAATCATCGAGGAAATATTGGTGGGCATGTGAAAACTAGTTTTACGATGTTTTACAGACATTTACTCCGAAACCCTAGTGATGCATAAATAGCAATAAGTCTTTTTGTTTCTTTCACTTGGAGCTGCAGCCTCCATTTATCACGCGAATGCATTTTCCTATGTTTTGAAATATAATACAAAGTATGTTATGTTGCGATGTGTTCTTAAACCTTCATGAATAAATTTACCACAACCTTTTTTTTCTACTCTGTTTTGCCATGAGTTATTTCCCGTGTATTATTTAAGCCTCTTTGTAGTATTGATATCCTTGCAGCAACATAAGACTTACCTTGTTGTGATTTATTTACTGTGTATTATTTAAGCCTCTATGTAGTTGTGATATCCTTGCAGCAACATAAGACTTACCTTACCGCAACTGAAGTTGACATTGCCACAACCGAATTTTGAGCCAGATTCCTCTCCTATGCCCTAGTGAATTTTTCTAACATTATTTATTGTGAAAGAAATATCTAGATATTTCAAGAGATAATTCCTCTCCTATAAACTTGGAGGAAGTTTAGAAGAATATTCTCAAACTTAAAAGATTATCTAAACTAATTTCTAATTCAGTTGGCATTATGCATTGGTATTATTATTTTTAAATTTAATGTTTTATTTTATGGACACTATAACATCTCTCCCATTTTAAGTCAATATTTAAATGTTTACACTCATTTACAATTACTGTAACATCTCCCCCACATTGGTCGAACATTTAGATGTTTACACTTTTTTGTATTCAGGTCTCTGTGATCCAAAATGAATTAAGCAATGTCTTTCCCTAGAAATCACCTAAGAGAAATTTTTGGCCTATGTGTTTCGAACCAACAAGTGTGGCCCTCATGATGAACCACAATTATTGGCTCGAAATGCTTCGTCAAAAATTTCTCTTATGTAATTTGTACCAAAAGACTTTACTTAATGTTTACACTTATTTAAAGATCTTACAACATATCCTCCATATTTAGTTGTAGAGCATCTAGCATTACAATTATTTTAATAATGACGTGTGATATATCAAATTTATACAAAATTTATAATTTAGTAATTTAAGATTAAATATTATTTTTTTTTGCATTCGAAACTAGAGATAGAGAAAAATTATTTCTCCTTTTGTTAAAAAAATAAAATAAATTTGTAAATTAACTTTTATATATGACAAATATATACCATAATATTTTTTAAATAATAAATCTGATTAATAAAATCAAATTACTATATTTATCTACACAAGGTTAAGATTCATGATTTTGTCCCTAGGTTTTTAAATTGAAGTGTCAAAAACCAGTTATGACCGTGAGCTGCAAATCAAAGGCCAAGATGTGTACCTATCACGAAAAACGAGGATTAACATGTCATGACATTCCGCCTAACTTATAACATACACTTAAATTATTAATGAATAATGCATTATTAACGATATAAGAGAAAAATGATAGGTAGCCACGTTGCTAGTGCTAAATGAATATTTAAACTACATGAAGTGAGACCGTTGTGTCTTTTATTATAAGACTTAAGCCTCACATGGGAGGCACTATCAAGCAGGGATCGAGGATCGTATCTAACGTTATTTTTGCGAAATGTTTTTTATTTTAATTTAAGGTTTATAAGATTTTTTTGATTTGGTTTAATTTTTTAATGGATGGTTTTGATTATTTTTTAAAGGAATATGTTTAGCATATATTTTATCTGAATGCTTATTAATAGTGGTAGTGTGTTATTTTTTTTAAGTTGTATTGACTTGTAATAAATTTAAAAATTAAATTCATGTTATGTGGCTTCATGCCTACTATTTTTTAGGGATTTGACATTATTTCAATTCTAATAAATTTATATTCTAATTAGATGTGGAAATTAATATATAAGTAAAATAGTTCATTTTACAATAAGATGTGTAATTCCTTCTTTTTTCTCAAATTAAATTAGATTTGTGTTATGTGGCTCCCCGCCTACCAAATTCCTAAACATTTGAGAGTATTCAATTCTAATAAGTTCATATTCTAATTAGACAGGGAAATTAATATATAACCAAATTTTAATTATCAAAAAGGTCAATTCTATAATAAGATGTGTAATTCCTCTTTTTTCTCAAGTTAAAGTTGACCCTAATTTTTTTATACATAGTTAATCAAGTAAATGTGTGCATTGATAAGACATTCTTCCCGATACAATAATTTTTATATTACATGTTATATCAACCCTATTAATATTTTTAATGTGGTTGTACTAATTTTATTAATAAATTTAATAAAATATTTAATATAATTATTTTATGATGATATAGATTTGAATAACTAATAAGTAATATATGATAATGCAGCGCAAATCAAATCATACGTAGACGCGTTGATAATCAAATCTGAGAACTGGAAGCTGCATGAAGTGAGATCATTCTATTGTTTATTATAAATATTAAAGTTCTAAATGGAAGACTTTGTCGGACCGGGATTATAGATAGTATATGTATGGAGTTGTCTATAATGCGACTTTTTGAAGATTCCGGTGACGGAATCCGGTGGAAGAATTGAGGTCAAATCTTGATTTATTGCAGTTAAAATGGTTTTTTAACTGCATATTTGGATTCATCACCCTGAAAAACCCCTGGGAGGCTTTCATTGTGCAAAAACTAGCTATCAAACTTGCGATTCCAATAATTCCTGCTGGATTTCGACCGGAAAAATCCGCCGGAAAAGCTTTCAAAAAGTCGCGTTATAGACTACTCCGTATATGTATTTCTATGATTAGTGGGTTTGAGGAGATAATTAGAATAATAATATAATGACGATCGTCTAATATAATGAGAGGGGTACCTCCATATGGATATTCTAAATATTCTGTATTTATATTTAAATATTTAAAAATTGGTAAATAAATCAACCAAAAAAAAAGTCAAAAGTATTATAGAATAAAGTGATCACACATCTAAATAAATAAACTACTAATTTTACCAGAGAAATTACTAAGAGTCTAATTATGTGAAATACATTTTTATTATTTCTTTAACTCATTTCATAAAATAAAATTGGTCCTCAAAATTTAGCATGAACCTTAAACTTTTACCCTTTCACAAATTGGTTTCTTCGAAAATAAAGTAATTTAATTTGAATATATATATCTATATATATTCAAATTTAGTGAAAGTTTCTCAAATTTAAGCAATTTGGAAATTTAACTCGTACATGTCTTTTACATATTGATTGGTGTTCATTGTCATTAAATGGATTTTTTAATTAGTTGGATTTGAGATATTTAGTCCAACTAAAATAGTTCCTAGATTAGTGTTTGGTTGAGAGATTTGCTCAACTAAATAATTATGTGGTTAGGATAGAATTTCTATGTTCAACCAATGATTTATGTATTTATAATTGTGATTGATCGAATATAAATATGAATTTTGGTGTGCAATCTGTTTTACAACTTGATATTAGAGCCAATGTCTATGTGGGTAGCTCCTTTAAGGGAGCACCCAGGATATAATCTGTAGATGAAGTGTGTGAAGATGTTTGTTTAGTTATTTGGTAGGAAAAGAGTATCCACTACATAAAGAGGATATGACCCACTGTATCCCTTTGTAAAACAAGGATCAACTTGAAAAGAGAACCCATATACAAAAGCTCTCGCGTTTGACCCAAGCACAATGAAGACAAGGTAGCCAATTTTTTGATTTCCACATCTACTCATTATGAAGGTGTGTCTTCATTTTAGTGGAATATTACAAACACAAGATTTTGTGCTTGAGGCATTCTTGCTCAAGACTTTTTCGTAGTAGAGTTGTTGATGATATCCTCAGTTTCATCATTGATGGTGCTCATGATCGTGGTAGTAGAGGGTGTGAAAAACCATGAAGGACATGTCAATTCATCACATGTCGTTGCGAGGGAGAACACTTTTCATGGGCATTCTATGTGAAAGAGATCCCAAGCGGTTGTTCCTAAACATGTTGTTCGCTGATTTTGATGTGTTATGAATTGAGTTTGAAGGAAAACCACGATTAAAGTTCTCATAGTTTATATCTTCATGATTCATTTTCAATCATATCAATTACCTGGGAAAGGATGGGAACATAGCTTTCATCCCAGTCTTTTTCATAAGTCCAACTACAACAGAAGGTCTAGATGTGGGACATGCGCACAACTTGCTATATTGGCACTTGTTGCAATTTTAGAGAGGTCAAACACTATTGTTCTTTTATTGGGTTGCACCTTCTTCCACTAAAAAACTATTGTAGGAGATATCTCTCTCTCTCTCTCAGTATTACAAATGAGCGCAAGGTTTCCGTCATTGCCAATGAATGAGATGTGATTACTAGCAACATGAACTCAACCTTCAGAAAATAATTCAAATTCTTGATCCGCAACATAAACGATGATGGATGAAATTGATATCATGTTAGTACGAGAATAAAGCTACTTGAGTGATGTGTCCGAGAACTTTATGATAATTTTGGGACATGTGTGTTTTTGATTGCTTATAATAGAAGCTTAGATCATGTGTCCTATTGGTATGGTAGCGTGTAGTACATAAATTATTAGTGATATAATTTGTTTGTAAACTAAGTGATGATGAATTTTCAAAATCAGATCAAAAAATCATGATGTAAGAACTGACTCTAGATGCATTCTGTATCTAGATGACTCTTCTATGTAACTAGGGAGTACAATGGTTGAAACCCATGTATCTCGGTAGATGGGTGCTCGGCCATAGAATGACTACTAGTTCAATTTTTATTGTAAAGAGGTAATTGATTGTGTCTCAAACTACTATTTAAGAAATCAAGTGGTGTAAAATTGAATATGGATTGTTGTCGAGATAGTTTGGTAGTTGTGGATCTAGGGAAGGATGCCTCACTTTTTGAACATGTGGGGGTGGTATTCTTGTGAGGTTATTCAATAGCTTGTGACATTGTTTAATAATTGACTTCGAGAGGATTTTAATTTGCGAGTTCGAGTGGAACTCGAGAATCCAGTTTACCAACTACACCTTTACGAGGGTTATGAGACAAGTTGATGGAGTTCATTCTATAGGATTTCAAAGATGTTTAAAGAAACTAATGAAGACTTTGCAGACAAGAAGATCAAATACAAGTACTCATTAAGGGAGGGACTTGGAGATTTAACTTCTACTTTTCTTGTGCATATTGATTGATGTTTATCATCATTAAATGTATTTGTTAATTAGTTCGATGTGAGATATTTAGTCCAACTAAAATAGTTCCTAGATTAGTGTTTGGTTGAGATATTTATTCAACTAAGTGATTGTGTGTTTAAGATAAAATTTATATCTTCAACCAATGATTGATGTATTTATAAACGTGATTAGTTTAATGTAAATGTGAGTTTTTGTGTGCAATCCTTTTACAACTAACCGTTGGTTACAATTATCTTACATGTCCACTTCTCTTACATGCTAAGAGTGTGGAATATTATGCCATAATATAGCCGAATCATTCCATTATTCTTGCTAATAATATTGTAGTATAAAGCAAAACCGCGATTAAAGCTCCTAGCATGGAGAAAAACTGCAATTTTAGTTCTATGATTTTGATTTTGTTTAAATATTCAAGCTTGTAGTTTGAGCAAATCCAAAGTTAAATTTCAGCTTGATTAAGACAATTCCAAATAATATCGGGGATTGAATTCCACCATCTCAATCACACATCTTCACTTCGTAATTGATATTTGTACTATTAAAAATTTATATCTATGAACCACCAAATGAAACCCATTTGATCTTTTGAGAATCAATAAAATTATCAATTGTTTCCTATAATAGTTGGGAATAGTCTATGCGTAGTAAGTGAAGCTCTATTAAATCTATCAAGAGCATATATATGAAAACATATAAAAAAAATGAACAAAAACTATTAAATTCTAGTTCTCAATGCATGAGCTCAACTCTCATTCGAATCTCATATCTTCATGGAAGAAATGCATACATTATTATATATCTAAGATATTTCTAATTTGATTATCAATTATCTGACTAACCTTTTATTCTAATCTACTGCCCCTAATAATTTGCTGAATAATAACTTTGAATATTGATTACATCTATTAATTTGCTGCCCTAATTCTCGTAACTTGCAAACATAAAATATGCTGACTAATTTGTTAGCAATTACATAACGTAATTAAGCATTATCCTCAACACTCCCCCTTAATGCTTAATGAGGTGATTCCAAGAATATCCCTTATGTATTGAAACTTTCCTTTTGGTAGTGTTTTAATGAATATATGTGCAAGTTGATAATTTGTTGTACAAAACTTTATTTGAATTTCTATTTTTGCCACATAGTCTCACTAGGGGAAATTTTAGCCTAAAAATGCCCATGAAATTTGCACATACATAATATGTAAAACAATGACGCAATAGATTCTATTGATGGCTAGCCTTACATGGAGGTCCCCACTTATTATTTTAAAACTATGGTCCCACGTTAACTTCGCTTTACAAACAACGCTTCGATCCACAACATAGATCTCTTACTATCAGATCCAACGGTCAATATTCACTCTGAAAAATCAAAACAGTTCGTTTATAGAACAAGCACTTTGCTTTTCCACAAAAGCTTTAAATTTTTGAAATATGACAAATGAATACAGTTTTTTCTTTATGATATATACCCATGTTCTTCTACTAAACTCGTCCACAAAAATAATGAAATACATATTTTTATTGATAGACAATGTTTTCATAGGACCACATATATTTTCATGCCATAGCTCCAATGGTTTACTTTCTCTTCATGATTTTCCTATTGGAAATGAATCTCTATGTTGCTTACCAAGAATACACCCTTTAGGGACTTTATCAATAGAACTAATAAGGGGTAGCCCTTTGACCATTTCCTTGTTATATAACAATTTCAAGTCTTTCATATTCAAATTTCAATACCTCATGTGTCATATCCGAGAACTATAATCATAAGAAACATTTAATGTTGTAATTGCTTCACAAGGAAGATTGAAAGAAAAAATTCTATTTTGCAGGATATTAGTCTTGGCAATAATTTTACTATAATCATCTTTATCATAGATTATGCATTTATTGTTCTTAAAAACCATTAAATATCCATTTTCAAGGAGTTGCCCCACACTCAAAAAATTATGTGCTAGACTAGGAATGTATAAAATATCATTAATATGCTTTGGTTTTCCTTGTTTTGTCTTCACAATAAATGTTCCCTTACCTTCAGCGTCAACTGGCTTGTCATCTCCCAAGAGTACATCATATTTTGTAGATGTTGGCTTGATAGGCCCTCACCCAGGTTCAACGTTAAGAATCCAAGCAAATACCTACACTACTAGCCCTTTTGAAATCAATCTGTGGAGCGCGGACTGAAGTCTCACCCAAAGTAGTATGGGGGGATGCAGGAACCAGGTTTTCGCACCTTGAGATGGTTGTGATGTCGGTTATTTTCCCTAGACTTGCTCTTTCACCTCTAGCATAGTTGAGGGCTGGTCCCTAAATGCAAGTTCTGTGATATTAAGGTTTAGTTCCAACTGAACATTGGCCAGCTCTGATCTCACTTTGCGCACTCTGATAGCGAGCTTCTGAATTGGTTTGTCCACTAGCGCATCTTCAGGAATATCCATCTCGGTGACAGACCTGCATTCCTCTGCCACCACCTTGGTAGTGTGCTTATTCTTCGTGATCATAGGCTTAAAGAGCTCGATGGCAGAAGTCTTCTTGGTAAACATTTTGGCATTGTTCACCTTTTGCTCACTGATGACGTTTAATGCTTGCTGTTCCCAAGCTCGAAGTTCTGCCATCACACCATCATGTAGGGTGTGAAGGGCTTCTCTTGGAAATGTGGCCAATTTTAGCCTGACCTTTTAGAGGTTGCAGACAGTGGCTCGATCATCTTTTGATTCCGTGGTCAGCGCTCCATCTGGCCGCGTGATAAATGGGGGTCCAAGGCATTAATCATTTATGCTAGTTCAATTGTCCCAGGCACCAAGCTGGTTGATGCTGCACTACTACGACCTACACCGGTATGCACTTATGATGCCTGGATCTGCACCTCATGTAGACCCGTTTGAATGGCACCTAAGACCTGCTTCTGCTGCTGCTTGAACTGTTGTGGCAGTTTCAAAGTGGCATCCCTCACCATATCACCAATGTCATTTAGATCACCTTCTATCAAGGTAATCAGGTCGAGGGAAGTCTTGCTGGCCTTGGAATTCTTCCGCGGCCCTACTTTTTCAAGTTCCCTGTTAACTATGATTCTCCATAAATAACAAAGACTAATCATACTTTATTATAATTAAATATGATTAAAATTTTAACATTCCTTGTCTTTTTTTAAACTGATAATTTTTTTTGTAGAAACATGGTAATGAGAAAAGTTGTTTTAGAAATAAAATATTTTAAATAAATATTTATTTTAAAAAGTATTCAATTTAGATATTGACTTTTATTAAAATTAAATAAATTAAAATATTCATATATTAATAAAGAAATCTACTTCTTTTCCTAAACAAAACTTTCGGGGTACACTATAGCCATGATATTTGAAAAATAAATAAAGTTGTACTACATTGCAATGCTTTTAAGGACATTATATTTTATAAAATTTGAAATCCTAGACATATTTTAAATAAATTTAGAATTAATATTTAAATTTTATAAAGTATGATATTTTAATAATATTTTTTATAAGTTTAAAATTAATATTACTTGTATTTTGATGTGGGTAGATCGACAAAGTGATAGTGGATTTGGTTTTGGGGAGAGTGCTCACACTCCATGTCTTACTATGCAATCAATTCATGGGTGTCACAGAGGATGGGCTTTAAGGTTTATGTATGCAACTTATAAAGTACTAGATGCATTTCTTTCTAGAGTGTTCGATCCCAATTTAATATGAGGTGAGGGATTTGGGATGTTATGTGATTTTTCCTATGAAGAAAGAGGCAACTTTCCACTATTCGCAAGCTCAAACCTAAAGTTTTTGATGAATATTATGGAATTTTAAGCTTGGGCTCAACCTGTTAGAGTGGGTGATGGGAAATTCTTATTGTTTTTGTATGTTTTGTCTATTGTGTATTTGGATGTATAAGGGTTCACTAGATGGTGGAAAAATTCATCCCCTATAAGCAGCCATCAGTCCAAATAAGTATTAGGCTTACAATGTCACTAGTGTGGTGGGATGGTTCAACTAGTGCTTGAAGGTGAATGAAGTTTCTGCTCTCATGTAGACCAAGTCCAATGCTCTATGCCCGAGGTTCTTTTCCCTTACTCAGGTAACAAAATTATCTTCATTCTCTAGTTTTTTGTAGGTTGGTTCTTTTTATCTTGCCTATAACATTGTTGTATGCATTGGTTTGTCTATGGTCGGGTGTGTTGGTCCCTTTTCTGAGCCCATTTTTACTCATGGTTGAAGGGTTTGCCTTTTGGATATCTCCGAATTTGTCCAAGTGGTTTATTCTACAAGGTAGTACAAAGACAACTTTTGTTATTTGTGCGACAAGAAATATTCAAAAGTTGTAGAAAGGAATAGAGCAAGAAGTAAATCTTATCTAATTGCAAGAAGGGAAAGAAAATAATTTCAACAAATTTTAAATAGGATTAAGTTTACTATAGTAAACCCTAATTTGTAGAAAAGAAAGCAGTTTTGATAAAGCCACTAGGTTAAGAATCCTAGGGGATCTCTGAACTTCGAAATTCCATCCACAAGGTCTAGTGTGCATTGTAATGTGACATGGAAGGATGACAATTATTTGTGTGCAAATATGGTGTTGTGATGTAATTTGTGGGTTGTTACAGGAGTCCCTGTGTTGCAATAAGAGATCTACCCAAGAGCATTATCATGCATTCTAAACGAAATTTAATAGATGGATAAGGTGAAGGAGGGTCAGATAAGGGTGAACTAGTCTTTCCCAAGCCCAGGTACCTCTAATGGATTAGTCCATGCAATAAATATGAAAATTTGAAGTTTCTTCTATCTTGCCGTGATAGAAATTCATGCACTAATATATTGTAGAAATGTATAATATTATGTAAGGAGATAATAATATAAGTAAGATAACTGCACAACAAGAGTACTGACTATATACAATATCTTTTTCTAAATCAAGAGCTACTATCTAAGCTTAAATCAAAATACATAAGTGGATTGATAAACTAACTAATTCTAGAAAACAATATTATCAACATAAAGGATAAATTGAAATTTTGACTGAAAATAGTATTATTGAATGAAATAAATTATTACTAAATTCATGAAATAAAGTTGCATAAATAAACTTGGAAGCAAGGCTATTCACTAACACTTCAAATATTTTCAAAGATAGGTTTTTCGAAAATGGATGACTAAACTAATGCATCAAGAATAAGAATAGAAGGGGCCTTGAGCACCTTGGTTGGGCCCTACGGAAGATGTGTGCATATACGGAAGATGTGTGCATATACGGAATCTGGGCATATACAGAAGATGTGCGCATATACGGAAACTAGGCATATACGGAAGATGTGTGCATATACGGAAATTGGGCATATACGGAAGATGTGCGCATATATGGAAACTGGGCATATACGGAAGATGTGCGCATATACGGAAACTGGGCATATACGGAAGATGTGCGCATATATGGAAGATGTGTGCATATACGGAAACTGGGCATATACGGAAGATGTGGGCATATACGGAAACTGGGCATATACGGAAGATGTGTGCATATACGGAAACTGGGCATATACGGAAGATGTGCGCATATACGGAAACTGGGCATATACGGAAGATGTGCGCATATACGGAAACTGGGCATATACGGAAGATGTGTGCATATATGGAAGATGTGTGCATATACGGAAACTGGGCATATACAGAAGATGTGCGCATATACGGAAACTGGGCATATACGGAAGATGTGCGCATATATGGGAACTGGGCATATACGGAAGATGTGCGCATATACGGAAACTAGGCATATACGGAAGATGTGTGCATATACGGAAGATGTGTGCATATACGGAAACTGGGCATATACAGAAGATGTGTGCATATATGGAAACTGGGCATATACGGAAGATGTGTGCATATACGGAAACTGGGCATATACGGAAGATGTTCGCATATACGGAAACTGGGCATATACGGAAGATGTGTGCATATACGGAAACTGGGCATATACGGAAGATGTGCACATATACGGAAGCTGGGCATATACGGAAGATGTGTGCATATACGGAAACTGGGCATATACGGAAGATGTGCACATATACGGAAACTGGGCATATACGGAAGATGTGTGCATATACGGAAGATGTGTGCATATACGGAAACTGGGCATATACGGAAGATGTGCGCATATACGGAAACTGGGCATATACGGAAGATGTGCGCATATACGGAAGATGTGTGCATATACGGAAACTGGGCATATACGGAAGATGTGGGCATATACGGAAACTGGGCATATACGGAAGATGTGCGCATATATGGAAACTGGGCATATACGGAAGATGTGCGCATATACGGAAACTGGGCATATACGGAAGATGTGCGCATATACGGAAGATGTGGGCATATACGGAAACTGGGCATATACGGAAGATGTGCGCATATACGGAAGATGTGCGCATATACAGAAACTGGGCATATACGGAAGATGTGTGCATATACGGAAGATGTGCGCATATACGGAAACTGGGCATATACGGAAGATGTGTGCATATACGGAAGATGTGGGCATATACGGAAACTGGGCATATACGGAAGATGTGCGCATATATGGAAGATGTGCGCATATACGGAAACTGGGCATATACAGAAGATGTGTGCATATACGGAAGATGTGCGCATATACGGAAACTGGGCATATACGGAAGATGTGCGCATATACAGAAACTGGGCATATACGGAAGATGTGTGCATATACGGAAACTGGGCATATACGGAAGATGTGCGCATATACGGAAACTGGGCATATACGGAAGATGTGCGCATATACGGAAACTGGGCATATACGGAAGATGTGCGCATATACGGAAATTGTGCATATACGGAAGATGTGCGCATATACGGAAACTGTGCATATACGGAAGATGTGTGCATATATGGAAACTGGGCATATACGGAAGATGTGCGCATATACGAAAACTGTGCATATACGGAAGATGTGTGCATATACGGAAACTGGGCATATACGGAATATGTGCGCATATACGGAAACTGGGCATATACGGAAGATGTGTGCATATACGGAAACTGGGCATATACGGAAGATGTGCGCATATACGGAAGATGTGTGCATATACGGAAACTGGGCATATACGGAAGATGTGTGCATATACGGAAGATGTGCGCATATACGGAAACTGGGCATATACGGAAGATGTGTGCATATACGGAAGATGTGTGCATATACGGAAACTGGGCATATACGGAAGATGTGCGCATAACTTGCATTGGACCTAAGGTAGGCCTAAAAACTTGTTTGCCTTTGTTTATAAATGCATATTTAGAGAAAGATAGTTTTTGATTGGCTTGCTTGTCAGTAGATATCATTAGATTCTAGGAAGGTCTATCTTGTCCGCAAGATCGACTCATTCCGTGTGACAAGCAGTGTCGAGACCATAGTTTTGGAAGAAAGGAATCCTCACACAGTAGCTCCCACAGTTGGGACAGTACATGAGGACCAGGATGAAGGAATTATACAACCGCGCGAGGACGAACATATGCAGATTCAGAAAGCCATTCGACGAGGGAAACTTAAGCTTTGCTAACTCGAAGAAGATCGAGTACGACTAAGGTAGAAAAGAATGTTAATGGACATAGAAATCAACAAATTAGAAATCCAAATCATGTAAGCATGCCGCGTCAATAAACTAAGAATGACAGGACAAGGTATGGCCAGCCATACTACTGCATTAGAAGATTTTTGCTGATAATTTGTGTCTCTGCTACCATGGCTATGACTGCACCTTACCAGACAAAGTAACGAGGGGAGCAGACCGCATAAGGAAGAATGCACGACACTGACTGTCATGAGGGTAATTGAGGAGTCCCCACGGACTAGGCTGGAAGGTGAATTGAAGCCTCGCATACGTGGTGTGACCACCTAACTATCCATAGGGAGCATAGTCTCAATAATCCAAGCAGTTGAAAGAAAGTACAGGACTATAAAAGAGTTTGTATGGGAGTTGCACGATAAGGAGGTTGTGCGCAGAATCAATATGTCACAGGGGTCGTGCCTGCGCATAGGGGGCTGTGCTGCCGCTCGGGTAGGCTGGGAGGTGACCATTGGTGTCATTGTTCATGAAATATATCCAATTTAAGGCAAAAAGGAGCAGGCGGCGGGAAATTAAGATACGAATTAAGAGCTAGATTTTGGATGATCTGCCACCAAGAAGGCATTAATGACTCAAAAGTGGGGGGAATGGTCAAATTAAAATTCAAAAGATGCTATAAAATCCCCAGGGCTAGCCTTGAGGCAACACTTGGTTGTGTGAGAATTGACCAGTTACAAAGAATAAGCATCGCGTACTCTTACCACCTTTGACTATAGACACGATGACCGCTGCTAGAACAAGAGTGCGATTCGTCGAAGATATTGTGGAGCCCCATATGGCCCATGAGGAGCCTAGAGAGGCAGCAATTTCACTAGAGTTTCCAAAATCACCACGAACGCCACGACCATAGAAAGATAAGAAGATTATGGGTCGAGTCCTTGTATCCCCAAGAAAACCACGGTTTGGCAAATTCTCAATGGTAGAAAAGGGAAAATCCATCACTATTGAATCAGATGAGGAGGAGAAAGACTTGCAAGCTCTAATTGCTCAAATATAGGTGCAAGACAATGAAGCAAATCATGTCTCACCAATGCCTTTCGAAGCAAAGTTACCTACATATGTCCCCCCATGGAAAGGGAAAGCCAAGATACTGAAAGGCCTGGAGGCCACAAGGAGTGCGCTCTAGACCCTACTCCTCCCTAAAAGTATAACGTTTGAAGGTCTACCTTTGGGACGAATACCTACCATGAATTTCGAGGACTAGGACCTCATGGGTAGCGAGAAGTTCCCACACCTGGCCACAGAGAGGTTAATGAAGCAGAAATGGTTGCACGATGTGCAGAAGGTTGGTTTACTCCAGCTACGATGGATACCCCACTACCACCACACGTCAATCAACATTTTCGTCATCAGGCAGTTGTCGTTCCTAATGCATGATGGGTATATTTGGCTGGAGGAGCCTATTCCCATCATGGCCAACCTAATTCACATAATTTCTTAACTTCCCTTCAAAGGACACACACCGCGACCATAGCGGGAAAAAGTAGTGACTTGGCCCTCACAGAAGCCATGAAGGTGAAGTATAAACTAGAGAAGAAAAAGAGGGGGTACGCAATAGCAAGAATTAAGGGCAAAGGGGTGTGCATAGCCACCCAACCGCTAGCCGACAAGTTGATGAGGAAATGTCGCACCGACGAAGTACTAATGTATGTGATTGCGTTGGAAGAGCAGTGCACAGAGGGGGTACAGTTCAACTGGGTGCAGTTCCTCTACGAGGAGTTTCTGACAAACTGCAAGGAGGCCTAGGAGTAGGGTAAGACCTTCCACTATGCATGGTTTCTCTTATCCATCTTGTTGGTTGTAGGGGAACTACCCAAGGATAGCCAGTTTCCCAATATTGAGGATGATTTTCCTGAAGCCGTGAGGTACACCTTGCTCTGGGCTACGAAGATGCGAAGAGAATTCGCAAGACGAAGGTGTTCTGGGTGTTCATGGAGACGAGCATCCGAATGTGGATCAATCGAAGGCCGTGCCTGTTCCATACAGTTTATAACAGCTTGCAGAGCTCGACAGAGTTCAAAGTAGATATGCATAACCTGTATATTTGGGCATGCAAGGATCTAGCACAAAAATGGGTGAAGCTTCCGTTCATAACAACAGATGATGCGATCTTCGGAGTAATGGAGTCATGGCCTCTGGAGTGGCATACCTTGGACTTGGTAGAAATGGAGAAAGCCACATCCCAGCAAAGAAAGAAGGACACCAAGCTATGCATCACACAACTAGCTGAAAAGAGGCACTACGAACAAGAAGTAGCCGCACAGTGGAAGACAACCGATGTAGCAGCAGCAGCGCAGATGGCAGAAATCACAACAACGCCCACAAAAGACCCCAAGGAGGGCTAGGAGATGTCCACAGGGAAACAAACCAGGGAAGTGGACAAGACATAAGAGTGCACAGACCCCGGTTCAGCATCAACCCAACTCAAGCGGCCACGCGGCCCTAAGAAAACAACTCCTAGGAAGAAGGTAAAGGTGCCAAAGACGTCTTTTGACCTAATCATGCTCACAGAAGGTGATCTGTTTGACATCGGCGAAACGACTCGTGAGTTCACAAAGGATGCACTCAAGGAACTGAGGATGGATCAGAACACTGTGTTGGGGGCGCTCAGCGCGCAGCTATAAGGCTTACATGTATAGCCCTCCCAAATAGGTACAATGGCTTTGTACGTCATAGCAGGAATCATAGAAGCCGGACAGACGTTGCGCGCCTATATGGACAACCCTTTCGTTTCGCCTGATGGTGCCCTAGCAGCAGCAAGCGAGGTTGACCGGGCTGCAATGAGTAGCATGAAAGGCGTCGGCTTAAACTTGGTAGCCCTGCCGTATGAAACCTTGTACTAGTTATAGGATGGGGTCATCACAAAGCTCTGCGCTAGGGAAGGCCGCGCGATCCAGGTCTTGAATGAGCAGAAACTAAACATGGATTAGCTCAGCCTCCAGTGTGATGAGTTGATTGCACAGGCTCCTAGACGGGAGCACATTGTAGAGGATGCGTGTAGGAGCGTCCCAAAGTTGGTTGTGCCTACAGAGCTACTAGCAGCAGAGCGGGACCATAGATTGGTGACCAGAGTCCACAAGGCCAGGGAGGAAATGACGAAGGTTTAGTTGGAGCTGAACCTACAGATCGTCGAGCTGCGATTGAAGGCACAACCCTCCACGCCCCCAAAAGTCAGAGAGCAACATGCCTATGCTATCTAGACGGGGTTGGATCAAATTGGCCAGGCGACACAGGATTGCATCGGTATGTTGGATCAAGCACTAACCATGCTTACATAACTGCAGGAAGATCCAAAACTACAACGCCTAGAGACAGAGGTGAGTGAGTTGCAACAAGAGTACGACAGTATCCGCCAGACCATGCAGACGGTTGTCCTTACTCAACGACTCGCCAAACTACTATAGGCAAGGGCACTGAAGGACCAATTAGACGTCGGGCAACAAAAAGAAGCCCTGCTTAAAGCATGCATCCAACCATGGATTGATGAAGCTTTTACAATTACAGCTACCATTGAAGACATGCTAGAACAAATGCATGAACTCTATGCGGTTAGATAGGAATGTGACCCTACTCACAAAGGTTTAGAGATACATGTGAAACAAGTACAACAGATAGCAGAATAGTTTACCATGGACACACATGTTCTGCGAGACTTGCTGGATGGACTTCACAGAAAGATTGATGCACCAACAGAGTGACTAGGGATGAGTCACGATGATTGTGTTGGGGCCCTGTTGGGCATGGGATCCCCCACAGTAGGTTTTGGGGCTTAAAGCCTGAGTTTTGGTCAATTATAATATAAGACTCCGTAAAGTGTGGGCGCGGAGTGCAAAAGTCTAGGATGAGTCATAGGGTTGTCCGTCCTAAGAATTGTAAAATAATGTAAAGTTGTGTCGACCTACCCATGGTCCGCGGACCATGGGATTTTATAAATAGAGAGAAGCTCTAAGTGTAAAGATAGTTTTTTGGCAAGCAACTAATAGATAGATGCGAAGGCATGGTTATAGAATGAAGGGAAGTTGAAGCGTATTGGGTCGCAGCAGTAGGAAGAGGCTCTGCAGCTCAGTGCACAGAGGCCTAGTAGAGTCTACAGCTCAGTGCGCAGACCCCTATAGCTAAGTGCGTAGGGCGTAGTTGGGTCTGTAATTGAATTGAACATGAAAAATATTATTAATAAAGATAAGCTTGATTCAAAGTACATTCCATCTGTTCATGGATCTATATTTTGATGTTATGCATTATTGTTATCTAGTTATTTATATGTCTACACTTGATAAACACTGGTATGAATGCTTATGTATGACAAAATTCTAATTAATTAGCAATTAGAACTTAATTAAGGAAGACTTGCGTAACTAACACAGGTCGTGCTGCGGCTAGAGCTACATGAAGGTAATAACACAGGAAGCAACATGGTCGTGTCCAATAAGCATGGAAGTTTGATTGCATCCCTATCGCCACCTACCAGACATCCCCACGGTGCCGAAACTTTGTTCTAGCACCCTCCCATACTGCTTCGAGTGAGACCTCAGTCCGCATTCCATAGACTGTTGCAGAAAGGGCTAGTGGTACAGGGATTTGCTTGGCTAAAATCACATCTGAACCTAGGTCAAGCCCCACATAGCCAACACTATCTTATTTCCATTATGTTTATAAGCATAGTTGAGTATTCTTCTATTAATGAAATGAAGGTTTTTTCTATTGCATCTCTCCGTTTATGATTATATGTGTAAGTTTTTTTGTTCATGTTTAAGTTTAGATCAATTATTCTTAAATTATTCACAGTGTGGAACCACACCATATGGATACCTTAAGAGATTCCTTTTTGACCATGGAAACATTTCTGGTCCTCCCATATTTATGGGAGATAATACCCTTATCAAAGTACGTGGAAAAAGAAGAGTAGATAGGGATAATGGTTTCTTTGATGACCTATTTAATCCATACTCATACTATGAGTCTACCAGACAATGAATTTTTGTAGAGGAAAGCCAGTAGAATTTACACCTGAGACTGTTAGGATTTGTAAGATGACAAATGGCTCTATAGTTATTCTAGGTAAAGTAGACCTTTCCGCAAGGTTTTATTCCTTTTCATTTTGCTTCCGAATCTTCTTAGATTATGTTAGTAACACATGCAAACAAAGAGAGTCCATTGGGACACGCAATTTTTCGACACTTGAACTACAAGTACCTACAACAAATTAATAGAGAAGGAATGGTTACAAGGATTCCCAACATTCAATCTTTTGAAGGATTTTTCCATGGCTATATTATGGGAAAACATCTAGAGGATATTTGAAGAAAGGAAATGCAAGAAGGCCATCATCAACCCTTAATCTCATGCAAAATGATATCACTAGATATTTTCCTAAACCATCTATGATAAAAGGTGAGGTAGTCTCTTACGTTCATAGACAACTAGTAACGTTAAATTTGGGTCTATTTTATTAAATCCAAGTTAGAGGTCTTTGAACTTTTCCAGGACATTAAACCACATGTAGAAAAAATAGGAAAGGCATCAAAATGTTGCACATAGAGAATAGGGGGGAGTATGTGAACAAAGGCATGGAAAGGCTTTGTTCAGATGGAGTTATCTAGTTACAACACATAGTGTCATACAATCAATATGATGTGGTATAAAGGAAGAATAGGAGACTAAAAGAAATTACCAACTGCATGATGCATGCAAACTCATTACCTTCAAAGTTATGGTCTAAAATAATCAACTATGTTTCTTACATCTAGAACAAAGTACCACATGAATCCACGAAACACAAAACTCCTTATGAGTCATGCTGCACTAAGAGATCGGAAGTCACCCATCTCCATATCCTTGGATCATGAGAATGGGATTAAATATCATTGGATAGGTGAAACTATTTAGAGCCACAGAGTAAGGAGTACATGTTCGTTGGATATTCAGAAGGATTCAAACGAGGTAGGTTGTTAGATATGTCCACAAAAAACTATAAAGTTTGAAGAAGATCCTCTACATGCAACTCCATAGGAACCTGCTCCATAACCTCCACCACTTCCATATGCCAGTATTCAAGATTATGATTCTTCTTACACTTGAAATGAAAATTCCAAACCTATTGAGCAAGTAGTAGAAGATTCAGATTCACCACCACCATTGACATAGAACGGGTGCATCACAGTAATTTGTTAGATTATCTTTCCAAAATATATTAAGTGGAAGAAATTCAACATGCACTTATAGCAACGGAACCATGCATGCCCTTGTATTATTATGTCATATTATCTTTTGATCCTCAATTTTATGAAGAGGATAAAAGAAATCCCAACTTGGAAGCAACAATGAATGAGGAATACAATTTGTTCATTTTGAACCACAAATTGGATTTGGTTCTATTTCTAGCAAGTCCAAAGCTTGATCATTGTGAATGGATCTAAGAACGAGAATACTAGAAAATTATTGGGAATTAGGATATACCAAGGGAGGTGGGGGCATGAATCAATATTTTACAAATTGTACACTCCTTTAACAAATCATTCAATCTAATAAAATTGGCAAATAGCAAGACCTTATTCACATGACAAATGTACATAGTGATTTTACTTGGAAACGAATCCTAGAGAAAAACACAAAGCTTATTTTTATTATGATGTAAATCAGAAGCCCCAGCTTTGATTACATCAATGTTTATAAGGACCTACTCACAAGAGGGACTAACCCCTTCAGATCTACACGCACCACTTGTACCACTTGCTCTCATACCATTTGTACTACTGGTATAAAAATTTAATTTGGTACCACTTGTATCACTTGTATGATACCCAATAGAAATATTGGGAGTGAGAAAACAATTGTTATCTTGGTGTTCTTCTAAAGTAATTAGTGTAGGGAATACAATGGCCATATGAGCGAGAACAATATGCTTCCATTAATATGGAATCATTGTGCACAACTGCCTCTATGACTGTACAAAATTTAGTTTAAAATTTATTCCAAAAGATATCTTTTACAATTTTTATATCTCTATATATACCACTTTTATCAATGGGGAAAAACTTTCTAATAAGCCCTCTTCACATTAATTGGACTCATACAACTCCGTAAAACTTATTTAATAATGATGAATTGCATTGCATTACAAGAATGATATTTTATCCACCTTGAAGAGCAAAGGTGTTAGAACCCAAACAAAGATTCACACATATCTTCTATTAGGAAATTTTGCACTCACTAACCTCCAATGGAATAATAATTGAAGGAACATTTAAAAAAGAACAAAGAAGACATAGTTATACACCAAACAAAAGTAACACTATATTTTATTAATTAATCAATAGTTACATATATCAAAATAGATCACTGATCATAATTACTAAAAATAGCTAACCTAAAAGCTCACAACAATTAACAATGTGTAACACACATGTAATACACATGGAACTATTACTTCCAAGCCCTTCCCTTAATGTTTACATGTCAAATATTAAAATCACAAATTACAATAGCAATATTGATGTTTGTTTTGTTGATCTTCATTAACACCTACACCCACAGTGGAGCCTCACATACTACCCTCTCTCTCCGCCAAAACTTCAAGCATATCACTTGACTAATTTAACAGCTTGTGACCATCATTGACATACTTGTACGACCAAAGGCTCTTGACTACAAAGAAAAATAATTTGTTATTGAATCACTGTATGGACTTACTTCTATCTATCAAAATGCATTGAATTGCAATTTTCATAGTTATATAATTAAATAGTTTGGGTAGTGTGTATATTGAGAAGTCAATCATACAACTTGACAATTTTTAACATACACAAAAAGATAATTACAATTTTGATAGTTATATAGTTAAATGGTTTTGGTATTTTGTATATTGAGAAGTCAATCATACAACTTGACTATTTTTAACATACACACAAAGATAAATGATAATTGTTAATCTTGAAGCATTTAAAAAACAATTTGACCACCCACATATAATGGAATATAAACATAACCAAATTAGTGATATGTTTTATTGGAACAAAATAACATAACCACTAACTCAAACTATGTTACTTTATTCAATACAAACTATGTTACTTTATTCAATAATAACTTTCAGTTCATCATTACACACTTCAATAATAATAGTGACATATTGCAACATAGGAAAACTGGAACCCACACCACAAAATAATAACGATGATGTTCCCTATTTAGCTCTGGATATCACATCTGATCTGGTATGGGTTCAACAATTCCACTAATGGATTCGTCACTAGTGGCAACTTGACTATATCCACATCAAATCACAATAAGGCAATGATTGCTTCTTCAATTAAATAGTAGAACAACACACATGCACACAAAAATATAAACACATGAAAAATACACAATCACCTTCCTGCACTATCTCATATATAATGATTTAAACTTGTAGAATTTGCATAATTATAGCCTCTCATGGTGGAACTAACTCTGATACCAATTTGGAAAAACTACCAAAGACAAACATAAAAAACTACCAAAAACAAACATAGTTACACACCAAAGACCAATCACACTATACTTTATTGGTTTATTGATAAAAGCATAGTTACATAAATAAAAGTAGATGACAGAGTAAATCCAATAAAAACTCTCAACCATTAACAACCAACTCGTAATACACACCTATGTTACACACATCTATAACATAGATGTAAAAATTATTTCACAACAAAATATGTTGTTGAACATCATTTCTTATTACTGCACTTTAATTTCCATTCCATTCTCCTCGTTGCTTAATACTACACTTTAATTTCCATTCCATTCACGTTTAATGTCCATTCCATAGTATAAGCTTTTGCCTGCCCATAAAATCCCTTTTCCACTTCGCTCATTTAAAAACATATCCCTTTTCAACTTGGCTCATTTGATCAACGCGGCCTTGTTCCTTTTCCACTTGGCTCATTTGATAAACGTCCTGTAGCTTTGCCTCTTTTTCTGGAGGAGGAGACGATGTAGCACTGTCGTTGTTCGTATTCTTCCAGTCTTTGTAAATAACATACAGAATCAACTGCAATGCTCCGAGGAAACTTCCAGACCCATTTGGTACCTGTGGATCCATAAAACCATTGAAAAATTTAACACCTCCATCTCATAAATACAGCGCTAACATAGAGTTACACTAGAATAGAGTTACCCAAATTCGGGTTTTATAAGGATTTTAGGTTGCAACGGTAAAGATTGCAGGTAAAGGCATATAATAGAGAACTGAACGTGTAATGCTTAAAAATATTTACTTTATTCTTTGTTACTTGTAGATTTTAAAGGATAATACACTGAATTAAAAGTATTATATCTACAGCTTTGATTTCGATCATGCTATGCAGTCATGTTTAATGATGTTCTCGGACAAGTAATTTGAATACTTACCTATTTTATTTTGTTATACAATTTTTACTTCTGTAAAAGATCTTTATGATGAAGGTTATTCAATCATGAAACATAATTTTTTTTATCTAAGTTACCCAAAAGGTGAATGTTTATAATTGTCGTGCAAATATATTTATCATCTATGGTAAGTATTGTTAAACGTACATAAACGAATGGATCGTTTCCCAAGAGGCCGAATATGAACCAGGAGGTGCCGCATAGGAATACAAAGAGAGACAGGAAGAACGGCATATACTTTACGCTCTTCGTCTTAATCACCAACCTCTGCACATCATCGAAATCGCGCTTCAGGTCACTTCACATATCATAATAAGGCATAAATGTAAATTGTTGAAAAAAACCGCATTCTCTTGACCGTTATGCTGACTTAAACAATGCTCACTGAAAATTGGTTTTGCTAAAGAGGAAGTAGAGAGATTTACCATTACTGACAGAGGAGACCCGTACATGCAGATGGAGAAGATGGCGCAAACGAAGCCGCAAAATAACCTCCTAACTTTTCCGTGCATTGCCAAGAGCGATACCAGGACAACCATTGCAAAAAAACTGAGAACAGCTACCAGAAGGCCAAATATCTTCCCCTGTTTCATCCACCGTCATTCAAATGGGCATCACCCTGCTCAGAAACAAATTTATTAATCAATACTATACTTACCCTGTATTTCTTGTCGCGAATATAGCAGATGAACACAACTGCGTAGAAGAATTCTATGACGGCCCCAGTTCCGTTAACCGTGCTCACTAGAAGGTTATTGGATGATACAAACGGCATGCCATACCATGCAGAAAGCAAGCAATTCAAAAGCGTGGAAACATACGGAAATCCAGAGAACTGTTCTGTCGATTTGTTTTTAATAATCTTCCAGAAAGTAATTTTGCAAAGTACCAATAGGATCATAAACAATTACGAATTATATATGCATCAATATGTTTCCTCATTAAATGACTACATAAGTTGGGAAAACTCACAAAGGAACTAAGAAGAGTATCAGGGCAGTGATGTTGCCTGTCATGAAAGAACAAATGAAACATTAAGAAACCGGAAACAAGCTTCTTGCATCCAAGAAATTAAAGTGGGTAGAGCGTGTATACGCACCAGAGAACAACGATCATATCATCCTCATCCACCTTATCTTCTCCATGTAACGACGGTAGAACATCAACAAAATCAGATTGATCATTGGTTTCCCTAGCCTGCTCTACATGACGGTGCTCTTCGATGATATTGCTAATGAAAGCTCTCACAAACGGCACCAGGCGGGCACAACGAGCATATTGATTCGAACCTGCATCCAAAGATGCTGCCCATGATATTGTTCAGCGCATCCGCGGTATCAGGGGACGTTTAGATGAAAGAGCATGCATCAAAACAATTATATGATAAAAAGGCGGGACAACTGATTTCAGAACAGGGCGGGACAGCAAATTTAAAATTCAAATGACAGGAAGCGCGACTAATATGCAGGCGTGGATGTGAAGCACGGTACAGTCACCGATCTGTCAGAGACCGTAGTAGTCATTTCAATTCAGTTTAGTGGGGAAGCGCGAGGGCGGATCGGGCAGCCGGAGAGGGATGCGGGCCATGATGCATGGTCGAGGATGAATGACGTCAACCACGCTTTCTGCGGCTGTCAGAGGGTTACCTCCATAGCATTAACTTTGCTATGGAGGTGGAAATAGGATCCGCCATGGGATGATGTCCCCTTTGTTTATTTATAGTATATATTGTCACGGAATCTGAATATACATCACCATCACTATAATGATTTCCGAGAAATTGCGATATCACAATATAACTCTAAATGTTCAAACAAATAGTATATACTGTCACGGAATCTGAATATACATCACCATTACTATAATGATTTCCGAGAAATTGCGATATCACAATATAACTCTAAATGTTCAAACAAATATAGCCTTCTTCTGTGATTGATTTAACACTGAGAAAATCGAGGAAAACAGTGCGGGAAAGTCCAAGGCGGTTAATAAACAAAAACGAAGGGACATTGCTAAAAACAGAGGAGGGACAATCACTTACACTTACAAGACCACTCAATCTCACTCAAATGCGGTGGATGCTGGACGTTGCAATTTTTAATCTCTGACTCCACTATGGGATTAATTACGTAAACATTTACATATCGGATTAATTAACTGAACATCTTAAATTTTAAGTATTATGCATTAACTTATTATTTATATTACTTTATTCTCATTTAATAATCGTGGATCACCTTGCTTTGTACGATGGATCAATTATGAGTCCGTTATCATATTTAATGGAGAGGAGTTTTCCTTAACAAGAGGGCTATATGATATTTATGATTTTTAGTAACCGTAATTATTGTATATAGTGCAAATACCAATTTTCTCCAAGAAAAAAAATCAAATTTATACAACCATTTATATTTGGATGGTATCAAATTTATACAACCATTTATATTTGGATGGTTTCCTCTTCAGAATCGAAGATAATTGGATGATCCATTTTTGTGATAAAGATCAAAATATAAACTTTAAAATAGATTCTTTAATTTATAAAATTATTATATCTAACTTGTGGCAGAGTAGGCTTACTTCGAAATAGATTTTGAGATGGACTCTTCATATTTGACTTATGGCGTGTTGAATATACTTCTAATGTGAGAGTGGAAAACTGAAAAAAAAAAATACTCAAGTAATATTCAAAAAAAAAAAAAAGAATTATTTCGGGTTCTGTGATTGTTCATTTGTTCAATAGACATTTGAAGCAAAGTTAAATCGATTTTTCCCTTGAAAAAATATGTCTGTTCACCGTTCTCGTTTGTTCAAATTCAGTGACCCAAAATTGGGATCAAATTTTCTCAGTTATGGATCTATTGTGGCCACAACTACCACCCTATTAAAGCATGTTCTGATAGAAAATTTTAAATGGTCCCCATGAAGCTGGATTTTTCACTTCCCCGAATGATCTGCTTTCATCTCAGAAACTCTAACTCTATGTCGGGTTAACCCTTCAATTCTTAATGGTCAAGACCTCCCCTTGAAAATATCTCTGCAGCATGATTTATTTATAACCTGCACTCTCGTTCCCTCATCGGACCTTTCTCAATTCTCATAAGTGTCTCTGGCAAAATAGGCCCACATATATAATCGCCCCTACCCTTACTATGGCCGTTTGGGCACTTAATGCACAAAACCCTCTATCGCACCTCATTTTCCTTCATAACTCTTTATAGCCGAAATGTTCTTCAAAGCATACGTGAATCATCCATTTTCGCTCGTTGCACTTTGCCTTGATCAAAGGGCGAAGGCTGGTTTATCATGAATGAATAAGAGCGATGCGATTAAGTCCTCCATCGCATCGCGAATTGCTAATTGGCTAATCCAATTTCGGATTCTCAAAATTTTCATTGAAATTACCAAATGTCCAAGATGGTCATTTTGAAATAAGTAATTATCGATAATGTGATAAAACAAATGTTTTCGACCAAGATGGTCGTCGACTTAAGTTTTAATGTTAGACATCAGTATGGATATACATATCGACATCAATTCGACATCAGTATTGACATCAATATCGACATCAGTTCGACATCAGTATCGACATCAGTTCGACATCAGTATAGACGTCAGTTTGACATCAATTTGACATCAGTATTGACATCATTATCGACATCAACATCGTGTTAGAGAAAGACGTCATCATATCAACCTGTTATGATTGTAATGACTTAAAAATGTTAAGAATGTCAAATGTCTAAAGTCTAGTTTGTAAACCTTAAAGGATAAGAAATCCTAAGGTAAAAGGACTAAAATCCTAGAATTAAGGTCCAGTTCTAAATCAAAATCCTAAGAACAAACCCTAGGTGTCAAATGCAAATCTACCTAGGCTAAAAAACCATGTAGGGGGGTATAAAATCTATCATATGTTGAAAAGGGGTCATTTAGGTTCGAGTTTCAAACCTAAGTTCTATCCACCTATCGGACCCTCATCCTAATGCAATACATTCATTTATGTATTAAATTAATACATTAAAAACTATTGCTATTTAAACCCTCGACCTAATGTTAAAACAACATTACAAAACTTTATAAAATACAAATCACAGTCCCTAACCGTGATAGTCAACACGTCGGGGTTGTAAGTCATGTGAACAGGCAGTAAGGTTCTGGTTATGGTAACCGTGGGTGCCTAAACTGCATCGGAACCACGGGATAAACAGTCGGCATGTGAGCAGTTTTGAGGTTAGCAGTCATGGTAAGCCATCGGGCTTGGAAATTGCCTAGAAGACGATTGAATGTGAACAGCGCAGAGTTTGAAGGTTAGTTGCGGGTTTGTAGACCACACAGTTAGCGGAGATTACAACTGTCGGGGAACAGTCATCACATGACAACCGTTAGTCGAAACTGTTTCTGTGACCGTCGGAGTGAACCGCACTGTTAGCCGAGGAGAGTGCCAGTTAACTGCATTCACATGCGTTATCATCAACCTCTGCTCGGTTAGCCTAGCCATTAGCGGTTTAGTGCTTATCCAATGTCTATTTTGGGTTTTTAAATGATTTGTAAAGGATTTTAATGCAATGACGATGGGATCCTATACTTAGGTGGCATTGCATGAGGAGGCTGAGATCAAATCCAATCCCAAAGATCAGTCAAAACATACCAATCCATTTTTGAAGACCTCGAATGTACTTGGAAGCTTTAAAAAGGCATGTGTGATCATTAAGGAAAAAGGAGGAGTGACTTGAGAGGAAAGGAGATAGTGTTCTCCACTTCAAGATGAAGTGAACATTCTTGAGAACATATCAAATAA
Organism: Pinus tabuliformis; assembly: GCA_031772625.1. Classification (NCBI taxonomy): domain Eukaryota; kingdom Viridiplantae; phylum Streptophyta; class Pinopsida; order Pinales; family Pinaceae; genus Pinus; species Pinus tabuliformis. Next base: position 894,040,165 of record CM062816.1, on the reverse strand, counting down.
TTGGTGGAGAGTTTCTTTTTGCAGGTTATTGAAGGAGCAAAGGACATCCTACTTGCATAGTTTCAGTGTCGAAGTACATTGATGATTGACGAGATCCACTTCGACTTTTCAAACTCTATTCAGCCACCATACAGTCAAAGGTCCATCAAGCTTTAGTTCTTCAGTAATAGTGTGGAATTCATCCTCATCCTTTCTCAGTTGTTGAAGGATAAGAATCTGTATTCAAGTAAGCCTTTTCAGGAGATGATCCATATCTGCAACATCAGTAGTGCAACTGATGATTCATTTTAAGCAATATTTCTCTTGGCTTAAGGAATACAGTGGATGCGCATTTCTGAGGCGGACCCGAAGACGTAGTCCATGAGGGATGAACTCCGTAACAAACTTTTGGTATTATGGTATTATTATGTGATTGACGTAGAATTAGTTAAATCTAAACATTCATAGATTTATACTTAAAATCATTTCATGTCTAACATTGAAATCACATAAATGAATAACTGTTTACATAACGCTTGCATTCCATTTTATACAAGAACTAGAAAATATCTTGGTAATTTCCGCATTCAGATCATTGGCCAAGCCCCAAAGCTATATGTAAAGGGCGCATGAATATTCCAGACCCAACAGCTATATTAACATAGGTATATTATGTTTCGGATCCGGGCTATATCGTGCATCACTATTAGCCTTGTCCCAAAGCTTTTATATATAGCACGCCTCTGCCTGCCGGACCCGCCGACAATTGTGAATCTGGGCATATAATATTTCAAGTCCAGCCTAACGATCGGACTCGGGTTTTCCTGTGTATTTCTTTGTTTTGTAAAGATATTGAGGGCAAGGCTTTTTCAAAGGAAATCTGATAGGGGTGATGTTCTGTGTAATGTGCCATCGGGATGTGCCATTGCAATGCGTTCATGGCACGATTTTTGGCTAAACCAAGGGCCATTTTCTTTCACGATAGCTCCTTTTGATTTCGCAGTGCCTTATCATTTTTGAAGTGTCGATGATGGCAAGAGCTATTCTTGATCATTTCTATCATATTTTATAATCACAACTAATAGGAATTATCTCTGCAGGTGAGTTTTAGTGGATCTGGCCACAGAAGAAGGCGTTGTATGTCAGGATGACACCTCTGCGCCACCAGTGTCGGTATTGCAAAACACACTTTGCTAAAGGGGAGAGGGACTGCCATAGTGCATAATGAAGGTGCTCCTGCAGTTCTGAGGAATCATTAAGGACAACACTAATCCAAAAATATGTCATCATCACAAGATACATTACAAAGCATGCCAGATGTGGGGATGCTGGGAGCATCTTCAATTTCTTTCAAAGAAAGATAGAGAATGATATCCACTCCTCACGGGTGCTAAGAAATGATACACAGTCCTCCCTTGTTCCAAGGAGATCCATCCATTTCCCCGGGAAGGAGAATGCTCCACCAAGGGTGACCTCAGCTTGTCGGCAATTTCACCAACCTTTCGCATCTGTACATATTGATTTGTGTAATGACAAGAGGGAGTTGAAAGGTCATGGAAGGCTGAGGGTCGTTCAAGGCCGCATAAGTATTACCTCCAAAGAAAGGAGAAGGGCTTTTTGGCCTGGAGAAGAACAATTTTGATTTATTGTGAATAAAGGGGATTGTTTTATTCAAGCAGGAGCTATAGTTTCAGACTCATTGTATTGTTTTGGATCAGAGTGTTGTTACTGGCATGAATGTAAATGTGATTTGTATTTATGCATATTGATGACTTACAATTCACTATTAGTCTTGTTAAATTGAATGTGATTCAGTTTCATGGTTAACTTGTGAATGGTCTTTGATTTGAAACTAAGTTAAACATCAGTTGCAAGTTTTAATTTCATAAAAGAATGTGGATTCTTATATGAGTGATTGGATTGCAATTTAGCTTTAATACAGTCTTGTCCAGCTGTGAATTCAGTGATTGATTCATTTTGACTTGAATATATGCATGATGTTTAACCTTCTCTATCATGCTCCTAACGAACATATATATGATGTTTAAACCTCTGTATTATGCTCCTGCAGGATAGATTATGATACCTAGGACTGGATTAGAGTAGTTAGAAGTAGTATAGATAGGATTCAACACATAAAGGTTAACTGTATTATTTTGTTGATATAATCGAAGTCTTCCTCCAAGAAGAAATCTTTCAACATGTCTAAACAGTTTACGAGATCCCTTAAAACCCGTCAGAGCGAGCCATTCCCAACGAAAGTAGGTCTAATTGCGGCCTACAATCGGGTTAGTTCCCCTTGTTGGCATAGCGAACAATTTGTTGTGTCAACAAATTGGCACTAGAAGGAGGGCCTAAACTGCTGTCTCTAGCTTTTCAAAATTTCATCCATAAGTGCCACGCATGGATTCAAAAGGATTAATGTATGGATCGTAGAGGCCGAAAAGACCACTCCACCCATTTGAAAGAGCCTCCTTTCTAAGAAAAAGAGACCCCTCTAAGTCTTGTTTCTAGGTCACCCAAGGAAGAGAGACTGTGGGAGTATCCTGTCACTCAGGAACAACCAGTCAGAACGCTTACTCAGGTTGATGCTTGTTCCCTCTCTTAGCTTCCCATCTTTCACTCTTCACCTCCCACAACTAAGAGAAAGCCAAGGTTCTTTACCCTGAGCGAAGATATATCTGCATCCACTTCTCTCGAAGATATTGTGCTAGAATCCTTAAAAGTATCGACACCCCTTGAGAGGAAATTCCTGAGGATTCCCCTTCTAAAGGTAACTCCTCACTTGATTTTGAGAATCCTAACGGAGAAACCTCCAACCAAAACTTATCTGTCCATAATATGGCCAACGTTCCTCCTCCAGGTGGGAATCAGCCTCCACCTCCTTCTCTGGGTGGGAATCAACCCCCACCTCCTCCGGGAGCACTCTCTCCCTAGCTTGTACAGGATCTGTAGTGGTACCTGGGCAGCAACATCCCTTACCGAAAAATGCAGAAAGACTGTTACCTAATTTCTACCCTGAGTGAGGAGATACCACTGATAACCATATTCACTCTTTCTTCCTAGCCTTGCGTAGGTTGGGGGTCGCCAATGAAGATGTGGTGTGCCACCTATTCTATTTTACTTTGACTGGTGCAACCTCCACATGGTATCTCAGCTTGAGAATAGGGTCAATCACCTCTTGGGATGCTTTTCAGCAGGCCTTTTTAGACAAGTTTGGTGATGACAAAACACCTGCGGCCTTAGTTTTAGAATTATCCCGTCTGAAAAATGGAAACCAAGGAGAAGGTTAAGGATTTTAACATTCGGTTCAACACCTTGTTCAATAGAATCCCAACCACCGCTAGACCTACTGAAGAGGTGCTAATGGAATTCTATATCTCTACTCTCCTTGTCCCTACAATGATGTGGGTTAAAAGGAGTAATGTGCAAACCTTACAAGGTGCTATCGATGAAGCGGTGAAAGTGGAAAATGAAATGATCAGCCTCACAGCATGTCATTATACAACTGAAGTGAAGAATGCCTCTCAATCATCAAAGAAGAGTAGTGGGAGTGGCAACAAAGTGGCTAGGACCAAAGAAAAGGATACCACAGATGTGGAAGGTTTGCATTGAGTCATTAAGAAACTAAAAAACATAATGATCGATATGAAAAGAAATGCTGGAGAGAGTACAAGTGGGAATGGAGGAGATTATAATAACAGAAAACCCTTCAAACCTTTCTATCCGAAGAAAATAGAAGGTGGTCATGGTCAACTTGCATTGCCTGCTCCACCTAATGAAGGGACTCTGAACATAGAAGAGCTGGTTCTTATTGGATCGCTCCTCAACAAAGAAGAACCTATACTGGAGCTCAAAGCAGAACAAGAAGACGAGGAAGGATACCAATTAGAATAACCCTTGGATGAGGAAACCCAAATTAATGTGCTGTGGGATTTACATAGTAATGAGAATAACGACGAAGGGGATAACACTGCAGAAATCAACGCTAATGAAATCCACACACGAAGTAAAGGGCCGCTCCCAGATGCGACAAGGCCCTTAGACTGAACAAAGCAAGATGTTTGCCCTGTGAAAGCATCCACACCTAGAGTTCCTGTCGAGAAGAGTAGACCTGGTGGTCAATCCAAGAATACCCCCATTGCAAGTCACCGAGAGAAAGAAAATGCATCTCCCACTGCAACAAAGGCTACTCGAGACGGTAAACTCCCACCTAAGAATGGAAAAATAGGGATGTTTACTTTGCCATATCATGTTTATAATATTGATTACAATATTGTGGATGATCTCAAGAAGTCTAGGGCTAATATCACATATTTCGACTTGTTAAAATTTACACAGCAGAGAGATTTGCTGCTGAAAGCTATGAATGAGCAGAATTGCAAAACCCCCACTACCCCAAGCAGCCAAACCAAGAAGCCAGTGTCCAGACTTGTCAGTACCTCTAGTACAACCCAAACACCATCAGGTATGGAAGCCACTTTGTCAAAAACGAATCGAAACCCCCAAGATGTCAGTGCAGCCATGATAGGGAGGAAATCAAAATCTATGACTCCACTGTTCCTTATCACGTTTGAAATCTTCAACATGAATGTACACAATTTCCTGGTAGATTCCGGTGCCTCATCCACTGTTATGCCTTACGCTGTTGCTAAAAGACTGCAGGCAGTGCCCGAGAAAATTGGAACTCAAATTATGCAATTGGACAGAACAAATGTGAAAGTAATTGGGGAATTAAAAGATGTGTTGATTCGGATGGCTGCTAAACCACAGTACACACAAGTCATTGATATAGTGGTGGTCGACATACCCGAGGCTTATGGAATGCTGCTTAGTAGGGACTGGTCATCAAATCTCAATGGATATTTCTCAACTAATTGGTCCCATCTCTTGCTACCTCAGAGGGGAAAAGGTGATATGCTGAGAGTTGATAGAGAAAGATACATGAAATATGTGGTAACAGAACTAAACAACCCCAATGAACCTGTAATGTTCTATAACTCTATCCTTGGGAATTATAGTTTTGATGTTTATGCCATGGAAACCTGTTTTGGAGAATGCCATGCAGAAACAGTCAAGGAGGCTTTGACAAACACACAGTTGGAAGAAAGAATTAAACACCCCCACAATCCAACTAATGAGCTATCTTGTATTATAATAGATGATAGGATTAGTTTCGTAGATAGTAGTCCAATTGATGTAACATTAGTTTCTACATTTTGGACACTCTATTTTGATGTATCTAACTGCTTTAAAGGTGCAGGCGCTGGAAACATTCTCATCAACCCACAAGGGAACCAGCATCTGATGGCTAGCTGTTTGGAGTTCCCATGCACCAACAACACGAAAAAATCCGAAGGATTGTTGTAGGACCTGAAAAGGGCCATTGATATGAAAATGAAAAATCTTGTAGTTGGTGACTCACTGATAATTGTGGACCGGGTAAAGAAAAGGATATACTACAATTCACCACACCTGGTAAAGTACCAACATGAGGTATGGATCTTAACTGACAATTCTAATTCTTTTAATATCTCATACCGACCTCAAAGGAAAAACCAAGATGCGCATCGGATAGCTGTAATGGCTGCAAAACTCTTATCTAATCTTAGATTGAAGAAGAATAAATTTTATGTTGAATTAGTTTTTAGACCATCCGTACCTGATAACTTCTCAAACTGGTAGGTGTTCGAAGGTGGAAATCAAACCCTGGAGTTCCTACATTGCGGAAAGGCATTCGAAAATACATTCATCGATGAAAGGAGCGCAAGTATATACTCAAGATTACTGACCACATCACTAGATGGACCAAAGCCATCCTGCTTCGAAAAGTTAATGAGGATGAGGTATTATCTGTTATAGAGAAATCTATCATCAACAGGTCTGGCATCCTTACGCTCACATACTTGATAATGCTCCTTACCATTCATCTCTAAAGTTGACTGGATTTTCTATTAATAAATCAATCCACATAAGGCACGCATCAAGATATTATCCCTAAGGAAACAGAAAGCTAGTGCTAAACTGGGGCAAGTTGAGTAAGCCAAAAGGTGAGCACATGAAGTTTCAATGCTTATGGTTGGGCCCATTCCAAGTTGTGGAAAAAATTGGTCATGGAACATACAGATTGAAAACCTTGCAGGGAGAAGCTAAAAAACTTCCTATTAATAGCAAACATCTCAAAAGACACTTCTAGTAGCCACCACATTAGTGGTTACCTCCTGAGTAGGTTAGAGTTCATTTCATTCTGTTGTTAGTTTAGTTGTATTTCTGTCCTTTCTTTTTTTTTTCTGCAAAGTCTATTTTCCTGTTGTTTTGAATTACATTCCTTTTTAGCCAGATGATGGTGGTCCTACAGTCTCATTCTACATTTCATATTTTCCCTCATTCACCACTCTCGGCCTTTCCCTTCCTCATTAACTTGTTGATGATCCTGTTGTTCCTGAATCCATCATTACCCTACAAATCAAACAAACTTTCTATCAGCCCTTGAGCACTTGAAAATCAGCTGTGAAATTTAGACCAAGCCACTTATTGACATCTATTGAGAACTGGGTAAGATCTGTTGATAACCTAGATATCTGGAGCATGTAGGGGCATTCTTTTTAAGAACAAAATGTGTAACTACAGATGGACTCGCACGGAGGAACGCTGCATTTTGAATAAATCCCACTCAGACCTAGCCTATACTTGATTGTAAGGTTTACAATCATTCTCCATTGGTCCCGTCCACCACACTACATTTTCCAATACCTGTTACTCACAAGTAGGCCACCTTTCATGAGCTAAGATCACTGCCATATACCCTGTTGCAAATCCAATTGTGCTCTAGTCCTTGTGCTTGAAACTTGAAGGCTTATCTAAAAGGAATGAAATGTCAAGTCCTTGTGCCAATCTGGAAGGAAAGGTTGTTTGGGAAGCCGGTTAGAGTAAGGACTGTTGCTGGGTTCAGAGTACCGGTTGACACAGCAAGCCTAACCTTGCTAAGCGGTTTAAAAATATGGCATGATCCATGACTGCACCCCATTCAATCAATGAAAATATAGCATGAAAGTTCTCATATAAAGTGCAAGATAAACAGGTCTAGATCAAGCTTGATGAGCAATAAAGCGTTGAGGTACACTCCTAAATAGGTGTGGAAAAACCAATGATGGCCCCAAAGGGATTTTTGAAAGTGGGAAACAGGTAAAGGAAGGTCAATAAACCCCATAATACTACCGTTGTAGAGTGCCTGTCAAAATCATATCAGTAGGTAGAACCTATTTGTCTCTATCCCTCCCGAAGGAAATAATGTTTAAGTGGAACCCGTGCTTGTCCATCTATATAGTTTTCATTTTGAGTGTATCTTAACACCTTGATGTTTTATTGATCTGAATGTTATTTGGAAATAGAGATAACTGGTTCGCCCAACAGTTCACAATTTGTTGTGGCCACAACTATCACCCTATTAAAAAATGCTCTAATAGAAAATTTTAAATGGGTCCCCTTGAAGCTAGATTTTTCACTACCCTGAATGATCAACTTTCATCTTAGAAACTCTAACTCTATGCCAGGTTAACACTTCAATTCTTAATGGTCAAGACCTCCCCATGAAAATATCTCTGCAACATAATTTATTTATAACCTGCATTCTCGTTCCCTCATCAGACCTTTCTCAATCCTCATAAGTGTCTCTGCAAAAATAGGCCCACATATATAATCGCCCCTACCCTTACAATGGTCGTTCAGGCACTTAACACACAAAAATCTCTATCGCACCTCATTTGCCTTCATAACTCTTTATAGCTGAAGTGCTTCGTAAAGCATACATGAATCATCCATTTTCGCACTTCGCCTTGATCAAAGGGCTAAGGCTGGATTATCATGAATGAATAAGAGCGATGCAATTATGTCCTCCATCACATTGCAAATCATTAATCAGCCAAACCCCAAAGCTATATGTAAAGGGCGCATGAATATTCCAGACTCAATGGCCATATTAACGGAGGTATATTATGTTTCGGATCTGGGACCCATCGCTCATTGCTATCAGTGGCGTTCAGAATCTATGTATATGGCGCACCATAGCCACTCAGACTCGTCGATGATTATAAAACTAGGTGCATTAATTTTCAAGTTCGGTCTTATGGCCAGATACATAGGTTTTTTGGTTATATCCTTGTGTTTCAGGAAAAACATTGAAGTCAGTGTTTTCCGAAGGGAAGGGTAACATTGCGGACCATAAGGGATTTATGAACCTTAACATATATGTGTTTTAGGTTTGTAGCTCCATCGCATATCGCATATCGGCATGAGCCCGAGTCTTATGCACATATGCATCGCAATCTACCGAACCCGACGGTATTATCAATTATAATTCATATATGTTTTGGATCCGGGGCTATATCACGCATCGCTATTGGCCTTGTCCCAAAGCTTATATATATAGCGCACCTCTGTCTGTCGGACCCACCAACAATTGTGAATCTGGGCATATAATATTTCAAGTCCAGCCTAACGACCGGACTTGGGTTTTCCTATGTATTTCTTTGTTTTCGAAAGATATTGAAGGCAGGGCTTTTTCAAAGGAAATTCGATAAGGGTGATATTGCGTGTAATGTGCCATCGGGATGTACCATTGTGACTCATTCACGGCATGATTTTTGGCTAAACCCGGGGCCATTTTCTTTCATGATAGCTCCTTCTGATTTTGTAGCGCCTTATCATTTTTGAAGTGTCGATGATGGCGAGCTTTGTTCTTGATTGTTTCTATGATATTTTATAATCACAACCAATACGAATTATCTCTGTAGGAGAGTTTGAGTGGATTCGGCCGCAGATGAAGGCATTGTATGTTAGGATGACACCTGTACGCCATCGGTGTCGGTATTGCAAAACACACTCTGCTAAAGGGGAGACAGATCGCCATAGTGCATAATGAAGGTGCTCCTGCAGTTCTGAGGAAGCGTTCAGGACAACGCTAATCCACCAAGATGTCATCATCACAAGATACATTAAAAAGCATGCCAGATGTGGGGATGATGAGAGAATTTTCAGTTTCTTTTAAAGAAAAGACAGAGAATGATAGCCACTCCTCACAGGTGCTAAGAAATGATACACAATCATCCATTTTTCCAAGGAGATCCATCCATTTCCCCAGGAAGGAGAACGCTCCACCAAGTGTGACCTCAGCTTGTCAGCAGTTTCACTGACCTTTCGCATCTATACATACTAATCTGTGTAACGACAAGAGGGAACTCAAAGGTCATGGAAGGTCGAGGGTCATTCAAGGCTGCATAAGTATTACCTCCGAAGAAAGGAGAAAGTCCTTTTGCTTGGAGAAGAATAGTTTTTATTTATTGTGAATAAAGAGGACTATTTTGTTAAAGGAGGAGCCATAGTTTCAGACTCATTGTATTGTTTTGGATTATAGTGTTGTTACTGGCATGAATGTAAATGTGATTTGTATTTATGCATATTGATGACTTACATTTCACTATTAGTCTTGTTAAATTGAATGTGATTCACTTTCATAGTTAACTTGTGAATGGTCTCTGATTTGAAACTAAGTTAAACACCAGTTACAAGTTTTAATTTCATAAAAGAATGTGGATTCTTATATGAGTGATTGGATTGCAATTTATCTTTAATACAGTCTTTTCCAGCTGTGAATTCAGTGATTGTTTCATTTGGATTTGAATCTATGCATGATGTTTAACCTTCTCTATCATTCTCCTGTTGAACATATATATGATGTTTAAACCTCTGTATTATGCTCCTGTAAGATAGGTTAGGATAGATAGGAATAGATTAAAGTAGTTAGAAGTAGTATAAATAAGATTTAACACATAAAGCTTAGCGGTCTTATTTTGTTGATATAATCGAATTCTTCCTCCCATAAACAATCTTTCAACATGTCTAAACAATTTACGGGGTCCTTTAAAACCCATCCGAGCTAGCCATTGCCAATAAAAGTAGGTCTAATTGAGGCATGCGTTCAGATTAGTTCCCCTCGTTGACATAGCGAACAATTTGTTGTGTCAACAAGATCCACTTGTAAATTCAGTGACCCAAAGTTTGGATCGAATTTGCTAAGTTATGGATCCAACTGAATGCTAGATTAGCTGCAAATCAGTAAATTATGTTTTATCACGTTCTTTACTTTCTGATTCATCCGGCGAAGAAAAAAGGCCTTCTCTCAACAATTATTTGTCCTGCTTCATCATGAGGCTACGGCCATGTAGCAACCCCGTAATATCCATAGCAACCTTCGGATGGAACATCGTGTACGCTGGTACAACGAAAGGAAAATTACATATCCTGAATATGGAGAGTCACGACGTGGTTCACCTGAAAACAGTGTGTTGCGAAAATGAACCAGTAAAGTCTTTTGTGGTAGCAGGAAATAAAGTGTACAGTGCCCATACGGATAAGAAGATCCGAGTATGGCATCGAGCACAGTACCAACCAGGAGAGACCATCTCAAGAATCTTTCCCGATCAGACAATTATGTGGAAATCGGAAGACATCACAAAAGCCCATGGTTTAAGCATTTCGATGCAATAACCTGCTTGGCCGTAGGGTTTGATGATGACCTTCTGTACTCAGGTTCGTGAGATAAAACCCAAATGGTTTGGATATTACGAGATTTCATGTGCGTGGAATCGATCAATGCCCATAACGACGCAGTGAATGCTATTGTGGTTGGTGGGCGTGGCATGCTTTTTACAGCTTCCGCTGATGGAATGGTAAAAGGTTGGAAGCGATAGGCGATAAAGGGGAGAGACCAATGCCACCATAGACTGGTCATACAGCTGAAGAAGGGCAAGGATATTCCCGCATCCCCGGTCAATGCTATAACGCTAAGCTCAAATGAACTGGTCTTATACTCCGGGACATCAGCCTCTAAGATCAACTTTTGTACTTCATATGAGAAGTCTGTTGAAAATATATCTTACAAAGGAATCCGAAAGGGTCATAAACGTTCTGTTTTATGCTTGACAAGCGTTGGGAAGTTGCTATGCAGTGGATCTGTTGACAAAACTATTAGGATCTGGAAGAGGGAGTTAGTATAAGGAAACCAAATTCATCACACATGCTTGACCATTTTGGAAGGCCACAGCAACTCTGTTAAATGCATGGTAGTTGGCGCTCGTCCATGGCCGATTTATTCTTCCTCCCAGCTGTCACCAAATTCCTCTTCTTCTTCGTCATCAGGTTCATATCAGGATATAACATTTGTCCTACAAGAGTAGATGATGGTTATAGAGATAAAGAAGGGCATAATTGTGATTCTAAAATGTTTGTATTGTACAGGGGGAGTCTCGATGGTAGCCTAAGAGCATGGTGTATAAATAGCAATGGCACCCGAAGTGAGAGCTGTTGCAGTTATTTATTTAAGTGGGAAATAATGGGCATTCATGTGATTGACATGATTTAAAAATAGCGTCCCCCTCAGGACTACGAAATATTGGCATCAGGTAGCTGGAAACCGAGGGAATGAGACCTGTCTTTGTAACAATACTTTGCCACTGTTGATCCTTGTACCAAACAAAATACAATAACTTGGCAGTAAATTGAAATGTGAATACATTTTGTTGTAACATAAATGTGGTGGCGATTCAAGATTCAAAAAATGGAAAGGGAAAAATAAATTATATGATACCGTTTGCTAATTAATACTTGAAATTTTATTTGTTATCTATTATAGTGTAGATAAAACAATTATGCAATTTGTTAATTAATATTTGAAATTGTATTTATTATTTTTTATAATGTAGCTAGAACAACAAGAGATATTACGACATCTTAAGTTCATAATTATAGAATAGAACTAATTATAAAACACAAATTGAAATTTAAAGAATAATAAACCCAGTTTTAATAGGGGCAAATCTCAACATAGAAATCAATCCATGCTCTCTTTTTCGCTCTTGAGGAAGATAAAACATGTTATTAATGTTTATTTACATGGGAAACCTTCAGTTGTAACTATGTTAGCCCCTGTCCTCCACTTTTTATAAACCCAATACATTTTCAGATTTTGATGTTACAACACATTAAAAGACGAAGATATAGAAAATTAAGCGTGCTATTGCTGCTCCTCCATGCAATCAGTTGACGGATTAAATAATTTGAAGCTGGAGCCATTTATAAACAATATAGATTATTTTTTTTTGTGATTCAAAGTAATTCAACGACCTACATGATATGTAATTATTAGTAAATTTTTGAAGGGTTATCATATTTTTTTTGGCAAGAGGGGTGGCAAGAGGGGAATTTGGACCTAGGTCTTTCAAATTTCAAAGATTTCACATTTCTCAAATTAACTAATTGAGTTGCCTAATACATGTAATTTTTCATTGGTTTAAATTATATTACTTATTAATTTATTTATTTTTTAAGACTAATAACTTAATTACTAAGCAAGAGCATAGACTCTTCAAATTGTATTTTTGAATGTTATATAGAGTATATAGAGGACCAAATTCTAAAACATTGAGGCCAAGTCAAAAGTTTTAACCATATTTTTTCCATGATTTATATCTAATTTTTTTTTTAAAACAATATATAATATATACATAGCTCACATTAAAATATTTTACATACATTTTTTATTATTAATATATTTTTTAAGTATACCAAAATATTAATTCGTAATAAAATATTCTATTGATTATTTACATTGAATATTTCATTATATGTAACATGATTTAAACTTCTCACTCACATTTTTTTTACTTCTATTCACTTGACATGAAATTACTTTGCATGGATAGCATATTCATTTTTTTTATTATAGTCTTCATTATTTTTATATTTAAAAAATATTTTATTTTTATTTAGAAGGAGACACATCAACTCCAGGTTGTTGGGAATTTTCTGTTTAATTCCAAAACAAAAACTACTGAACAGAGAAAAATGCTCTGTTTTAACCCAGGAAATTTAAAAATTTGTTTGCTAAAGAAGGACAAAGTTTTCCACACACATAAAAACCTTTGTATTCATTAACCAGAATGCTGATACAAAAGGACCTTCCTCTTAACAGAGGGATTAAACCAGAAACACTTCAGTTCCAAAAAACGTTTTCACTGTCTCTCAAAAAAAATTACTCTTTTTCACCTGCAAATTTTTTTGCACTACTGAGTGTAAAAATAAAACTTACATTTAATGCTGTAAAAATCTCTTACATTCGCTCGCTCTGCTGCATGCTTAATTTTGCATTACACATTACATATAAAAAAAATTCATACATCAGCGCTGTTGCGCATTGCATTTCTTGTTCTCAACGAACAACACTAATACACATTACATCTGCACTATTGTGCACTAAACTTTGACATTGTTGTGTAAAAGATTTTCTTCACTCTCTCTTTTCTCACGTGCCGCTGCGTGGATTATCCTTGCATATACGATACTCGACAACAAAAAAAAAAAAACATAACAAATACTATTACCTATGCCCATACTTCCGTGCATGATAAAAAAGCATTAAAATTAAAATTTTACCTATGTTTACCAAACCACTACAAATTCCATTTATTTCTTCACGTGGAGAACTGGCGGTCAAACATAAAATTTCACGCAATGTCATTTGCTGCAGGCCTATACGCAGCTTTGTTTCAATCGGACGGTGGACAACACTGACCTCAATCGAACGTCTATCGCTCAGTCAAACCAAACAAGATTTATGCTCCGAGAAAAAAGCGCTTTTGCAAAATTTTTTATGGACACGCATTAGGCAGTGAATGTGATCAGAGTCGCTTGAGAAAATACCACCATTGCGAGAAAGGCGGTGTGATGGAGAACAGGCGGTTTTGCTGGAAAGTGCGCGGTCGCTGTTCAACTTGGTACTACACTTGAAATTACATTTCAACACTCCCCTTTAATTTCAACTGCTGGGTTATCAGTCATACCCAAACATTTCTTCAAAAATTCAAAACTTTTCTGCCCCAAAGGCTTGGTCAGAATGTGAACAACCTGCTCGTGAGTTCTGCAATGGTCTAAGACAATTTCTCCACTGTTTACCAATTCCCTGATGTAATGAAACTTTGTGTCAATGTGTTTCGTTCTCTTATGAAACACCGAATTCTTGGATAATGCAATAGCTGAGCTATTGTCACAAAAAATCACAGTTCCTTTTACTTGCTCTTGGCATAAGCTCCTTAACATCCTTCTCATCCAAACTGCTTGACATGTTGCTGTTGTAGCTGCCAGATATTCTGTCTCTGCTGTAGACAACACTACAATAGGTTGTTTTTTAGAAGCCCATGAAATAGCTCCTGAACCCATGTGAAAAACATAACCAGATGTGCTTTTCTGATCATCTACACTTCTAGCCCAATCACTATTAGTGTATCCAATTAAATCTGAACAATCTGAAGTAGTATATAAAATGCCAAACTTTTTAGTACGTTTAACATACCTCGGAATCCTTTTTGCTGCCTCTCCATGAATCTGGAAATTAAACTAACAGTAAACCTTATATCCGGCCTAGTTGCAGCCAAATACATGAGGCTGCCAACTATGCTCTTATACAAACTAGGATCAAAATCCTTGCTGTTGTTCTCTTTGCTGAGTTTTAATCCCATCACTGTGGGAGTGATTGCTACCTTGCTCTCCTGCATGTTAAATCTTTTGAAGACTTCATTAACATATTTTGCCTGTGAGATAAAAATTTCATTTTCATTTTGTTCTACTTTTATTCCTAAGAAGTATCTTAGCAAACCCATGTCAGCGATTTCAAATTCTTCTTTCATGACTGTTTTGAAGTTTTCAATAAGGTAATCATCATTACCTGTGAAAATAATATCATCAACATATAACACAAAAATTAGTAATTTACCATCCTTTCCTTTGATGTAGAGGGTGGGTTCTCCCTCACACTTTTCAAATCCATTTTTCAGTAGATAGGAATCTATCCTACTGTACCATTCTTTTGGTGCTTGCTTCAACCCATAAAGAGCTTTCTTCAATCTGCACACTTTGTGTTCTTGACCTTTCTTTTCATAGCCTAGAGGTTGCTCAATATAGACCTCTTCTTTTAACACTCCATTCAGGAATGTTGACTTCACGTCCATTTGGTAAACTTTCCACTTGTTTTGTGCTGCTATGGACAACACTGCTCTCACACTTTCCATTCTTGCAACCGGTGCGAAAGTTTCCTCATAGTCTCTCCCATACTGCTGCTTATATCCTTTGACAACAAGTCTTGCCTTGTGTCTTTCTATTTTTCCTTCAGCATTACTCTTGGTCTTGTAGACCCATTTAACTCCAATGACTTCTTTTCCTTTTGGTAGTTCAATTAACTCCCATGTATTGTTTCTTTCTATGGCACTGATCTCCTCATCCATAGCTTCTATCCATTTCTTATCCTTAATTGCTTCTTTGAAATGAATAGGGTCATCAACATGACAATATAATTCAAACAAAGAATTCATACCTTCATTTGTTGCCTATTGCACATAAATATCACTTAAATTTCTGAACTTCTTACCTCTTTCATTTGGTGTGCAAGTGCTTGAAGAAGCACTTGAATTTCTTCCTTGTGGTGTGCTTGGAGAAGCACTTTCACTTCACCTCAACGGTGTCCCTTGATGTCCTTGTGTTGGTGCTGATGTTTGGGGATGTATTTCAGCGTTCTCCTTATCATCTTCATTATGTGACAAAGAGTTTTTACCATTCACTGTTTTCTCTATGCTTCCATCCCAAGCTTCCTCCTCAATGAACTGAATATCTCTGCTCACAAAAAACTTCTTGGTAGATGGGATATACAACCTGTAAGCTTTGGATTCCTCACTATATCCAATGAAAATACATTTCTCCCCTTTGCTGTCGAACTTCCTCCTTAGCTGATCTGGAATGTGTGTATAAGCCACACAACCAAAAAATGTCATGTGGGTGACTCCTTGCTTTCTCCCACTCCATGCTTCTTCCGGCACTCTGTTCATGATTGCTTTTGTAGGGCATCTTTTCAAAATGTATGTTGCACAATGTACAGCTTCAGCCTAATAATCATTTGGCAAATGCTTTGCCTTTAACATACTCCTCGCCATATCCATGATTGTCCTATTATTCCTTTCGGCAACTCCATTTTGCTGGGGAGTGTACCTTGTAGTAAACTGTTTATGAATTCCATTTTCTCTACAAAAACGTAGAAATTCCTTGGAGATATACTCACCTCCTCTATCAGTTCTTAAAACTTTGATATGCAGTCCGCTTTGGTTTTCTACAAGTGCCTTGAAATTGCAAAATCTTTCAAACACTTCACTTTTGTTCTTCAGGAAATAGACCCAAGTTTTTCTAGTAAAATCATCAATAAATGTTAGCATATAGTGGCTACCTGCAAGTGATGGATTTTGCATCGGTCCACTTAAGTCTGAGTGGACAATCTCTAAGGGTGCTTTTGCCCTTATGCTTTTCCCTGATGGAAAACTTTCTCTATGTTGTTTCCCCAAGATACAACCTTCACAAAGGCTGTCTAGTTTCTATATCAATGGTAATACTCTCACCATTCCTTTTCTACTCAACAAGTTAAGACTTCCAAAGTTGAGATGTCCAAATCTCAAGTGCCACAACCAATTTTCATCCTTTGGTTCGCTTTGGAAAGCCTCTTGAGTCACTGCTGCTATTTCTTCTTAATTTTTAAATCTGCCTTCATTCTAAGAGGGAACATCCCGTTCCTTGTCATCTTCACTTCAACAATACACTGTTTGCTGGGTGCTCTATCCATTATGGTGCATACATCATTCACAAAGAAAACATTGTACCCCTTTTGCACAAGTTGTCCAATACTTAAGAGATTACATTTCATTCTAGGAACATAATAAACATCTGCTATGGTTTTCTTTTCACCTTTCTTTGTTAAAACTTTTACTTCTCCTTTTCCCATAACATAAACTTTATTATTAGTCCCCAGTGTGACTTGTGACTTCACATTATGATCTAACATTAAAAAACAAGGCTATGTTTCCTGTCATATGGTTGCTGCAACCGGAGTCTAGAAACCATACATCTTCACTCTTTTCTTCAGCCATATTACAAGCTAAAAACAAATTATTTTGGCTGATATTTTCTCTAGTGAAATTTGCACTAGTTCTATTACTCATATCATGCTGCTTCTTCCTACATTCATTTGCATAATGCCCATATTTTTTACAGTAGTAACATTGGACATTGGATTTTTCATACCTTTGTCCTTGAGCATGATGTTGTCCACTTTGTTGGTTGTTGCCTTGGCCTTGGTTCTGATTTGGATTGCTGTCTCTTTCTTGAGCATTTGCTGGACTGTTTCTTCCACCTCTGTTTTGGCTTCTGCCTCTTCCTCTCTTGTTTCCTCTGCCTTGACCTCTTCCTCTTACAAAGGACATCTAGGTCTTGAAGGCATGCTCTAGAGATGAGTTTTCATTTCTACTCAATCTCTGCTCATGTGTTATCTATGATGCATGTAGTTCATCAATTAAGAAGTTTGTGAGATCATTTGTCTCTTCTATGGTGGTGACAATCACATCGAACTTTAAGGGTAGAACCATCAACAGTTTCTCCACAATCCTCCTTTCTTCAAGAATTTCTCCATGAGACTTTATCTGTGTAACCAGACCAATCACATGTGTGAAGAATGAGTCACTATTATCTGACTCCTTCATGCAAAGATACTCAAAATCTCTCCTCGGCAACTATAGTTTTGTTGTCTTCATTTTCTCCATGTTTTGATAGGATGTCTTGAGAGTTTGCCATGCTTCCTTGGATATCTTTGCTACTGTTATCCTTGGAAACACACTCTCATGCACTACTTGATACAAAAATAAGAGGGCTTTAGAATCCTTCTTCTTATAGCTCTTCAACAGATGTTTCTCTGCTTGTGTCAAGTTATTAAACTCATCTTCATCTGCTGGCTCTTCAAATCCATCCTCAACAAATTCCCATAAGCCTTGGGAAGCAAGCAAAGCGTTCATGGTTATTGCCCAATAGTCATAGTTTTTTCCATTAAACTGTGGGAGCTGAGTATTAAAGATACCCATGCTAGTGTTGGCTCCAACCATTCTTGCACTCTTAACTATACTTCAAAATACTTTACTGTGTATTAAAATAACTCACTGTCTTCAACAGTAACACCAAAAAACTGACTTGAGAAATACCTTGGATTTTCTTGACTGAGTCTTCACTCTGCTGGAGAAGCTGCTGCAGCAAGAAACCATTCCTTCAGCTTCTTTGACACCTTCAAAGAGCCTGGATAAGCTCTGATACCACTGTTGGGAATTTTCTCTTTAATTCCAAAACAAAAACTACTGAACAGCGAAAAATGCTCTGTTTTAACCCAGGAAATTTAAAAATTTGTTTGCTCAAGAAGAACAAATTTTTCCACACACATAAAAACCTTTGTATTCATTAACGAGAATGTTGATACAAAAGGATCTTCCTCTTAACAGAGGGATTAAACCAGGAACACTTCAGTTCCAAAAAAAACTTTCACTGTCTCTAAAAAAAATTACTCTGTTTCACCTGAAATTTTTTTTACACTACTGAGTGTAAAAATAAAACTTACATTTACTGCTGTAAAAATCTCTTACATTAGCTCACTCTGCTACATGCTTCATTTTGCATTACACATTACATATTAAAAAAAATTCATACATCAGCGCTGCTGCGCATTGCATTTCTTGTTCTCAACGAACAACACTAATACACATTACCTCTGCACTATTGTGCACTAAAATTTGACACTGTTGTGTAAAGGATTTTCTTCACTCGCTCTTTTCTCACGCGCTGCTACGTAGATTCTCCTTGCATATACGATACTCGACGACAACAACAAAAAAACATAACAAATACTATTACATATGCCCATACTTCTGTGCATAATAAAAAAACATTAAAATTAAAATTTTACCTAAGTTTACCAAACCACTATAAATTCCATTTATTACTTCACGTGGAGAACTCGTGGTCAAAGAAAAACTTTCACGCAATGTCATTTGCTGGAGGCGTACGCAGCTTTGTTTCAATCGGACGATGGACAACACTGACCTCAATCGAATGTCTATTACTTAGTCAAACCAAACGAGATTTACGCTCCAGGAAAAAAATGGTTTTGCAAATTTGTTGTGGACACGTGTCAGGCAGTGAATGTGATCGGAGCCATTTGAGAAAATATCACCATTGCGAGAAAAGTGGTGCGATGGAGAACAGGCGGTTTTGCTGGAAAGTATGGTGTCACTGTTCAACTTGGTACTGCAATTGAAATTATATTTCAACACAAGTTGATCTTGGACAAACTTACTCATCTCCTCTACTGGGATGTAGGCGGTATAACGAGCCTCTTAGCTCAATCATCATAACAACCTTTATATTAATAAAATAGATTGTTTTGGGCACTTCGAAAAATTTAGTGAATGCCTAATACACAAAAACTTCAACCATGAAAATTAAATTAAGCACTTATAAATTACCTTCTAGTAAATATATCAGTCAATTCATCACTCTATTTACAAGTGTTAAAATAGACTTTTCCATTATTTACAAATTCTCTAATAAAATTATAGGTTATATCACTATATTTGTTTTGATGAAACACACTATATTTGAATATATATATATATATATATATATATATATATATATATTATATATATATATATATATATATATATATATATATATATATAATGCCACAATTTATGTGTGTCTTTTTTGGAGACTCCAAAAATCTAAAAATAAAAAAGTCCTTATCTATATATAGTCTTTTAGCCGTGAGATACATAAGGATACCATCCATGGGAGACTGCTCCATCCAGTTCCCGGAAGCCCACCGGGCGTTGTTGAGCTCTCTCCAATGCTCGAGTCCCTTCAGATGGTCTCCATACTGGAACTCACTCTCGTCATCTGTTCATTCACGCCAAGAAAATATAGTTTCACATTAATCTCTGTAAGATTTTATGTGAACATTTAAAAGAATACAATTATAAAAGGGTACGAGATGAATTACCATCTTCCTGAGTTCGAACGCGGGTGATGAAGGGGATGAAGGCAAATGCAATGAATGCCGATATTACAGATTGCGCCATAGCGAAGAGAAGTCAAGGAATATAACTCGAGTTCAATTTCTGGCTGAAAGCATTCAACTACTGGTTCTAGGCGTTTTGATTGCTGACGCAAGGCGTTCGAATGCTGCCTCGAGAATTACACAGATCCTTGATCATGTCGTCGGGGAAGTTATCTGCAACAAAGCCCGCCAAGGTGACAGTCCAGTCCTCGTCGAACAGGTAATTTGCATTTTTATTGCCCTGTGCAGCTTTGTCGCCTGCCATTTCCAGCCACCCGTGGATGGGAATTGAATTTGTAACGTGCCACTGGCCATTGAAACGCCATGATCAGCACGATCCAGGGGAATGGACGGCTTCGGCTCGAGCGCTTCTATTACATTTTATAAATCAAAAAATAATTCAATTTAAACTCCGACCATTTGCTCTCCTAAACACCACAACCATTGATCAAACATTTAGACAAAATATATTCGAAGCATATTCGCTGCAGAGTAAATCTCGTAATTCGTCAAGGCCCTCCTAGCATGGAATCCTGATTCTCGACAATATTCTTATTACTCGATTTCCTCCATCTCTAATACTATTTGCAGGGCTATAATTATTTTTGGGTTTGAATTCCGGCAAAGATCTTCATGTTAACGGGTGTTCCAATTTCGAAAGTTGAAACATCCAGTGCTCTATATTAAAAAACATTGTTTTAGAAAATATGGATGAAAATAATTATATACTTCCTTTTTTTTCAATTAAATGGGAAGCAAATTACTTTATTTTGGGACACAACTCTCATAAAACTGCCCAAAATTTGCAGCGATGTTTGAATTTGGCTTAGTAAAAAGTTTTGCCAAAGTTTGAAAAGATGTATTTATGATTTATTACGAAATGGCGTTTTCATGAGTTTATGATTTATTACGAAATGGCATTTTCATGAGTTTATGATTTTTTACGAAATGGCGTTTTCATGAAATTCAAGTGATCACGTATTTCATCTGGATGTGAATCCGGTTTATCTGGATGTAAAGTCTTTAGTGGTAGCAGGAAATAAAGTGTACAGCGCCCATAGGGATAAGAAGATCCAAGTATGGCATCGTCCAACAACGCGTCCTATGTCTCTGCAACTATCGACCACACTACCAACGAAGAGAAGCCATCTCAAGAATCTTTTCGAATCCGCCAATTACGTGGGAATTGGAAGACATCACAAAATCCCATGGTTTAAGCATTCCGATGCAATAACCTGCTCAGCCGTAGGGTTTGACGATGACCTTCTGTACTCCGGTTCATGGGATAAGACCGTAAAGGTTTGGAGATTAAGGGATTCCGTGTGCGTGGAATCAATCAATGCCCATAACGATGCAGTGAAGGCCATTGTGGTTGGTGGGCATGGGATGCTTTTTACAGCTTCCGCAGATGGAACTGTAAAAGGATGGAAGCGGGAGGCAGTGAAGGGAAGAGATCGATGCCACCATAGACTGGTCATACAGCTCAAGCAAGGCAAGGATATTCCCGCGTCCCCCGTCAATGATATAACGCTAACCTCAAATGAACTAGTTTTATATTCTCGCACATCAGCCTCCGAAATCGGTTGGGAATTTTTTGATAAATTCCAAAACAAATAAACTACAATGCTCTGTTTTGCCACAGGATCTTAGGACAGGGAAGTTACAATTGATTTCTGAGAACAGAGTATTACACACCCCCACAAAAGCTTTGTATTCATTAAAATAAAATTGCTGTTACAAAAATAATCTTCCTCTGTCTGAGGGATTACACCAACAACATTTCAACAAAAAAAAATTACTGTCTCTTTTTGAAAAGATTTACACTGCTGTGTGTAAATTTTTCATTTACATTTACTGCTGTAAATAAAAAAAATTCTTACATATGCTGCTGCAGTTTTACATTCATATTCAATAAAAAAGAACATTACATTTTTCTGCAGAGCATTCCCTTTCTTTCTACTCACGCGCTGCTACGTGCTTACAATGCTTCCTTCTTAATAATATTTTCACGCTGCTCTGTTCTGGTTTTGTTTTGCACTGCTGTGCATTTCTTCTCTTCCATTACAATGAGTGTATGACAATGAACAAAAACAAATTACATATGTTGTTTGACTTTTGCGGTAAAACATAAAACTTACTCCCGTGAATTTAAAAACATTAAAATTAAAAGCTTCTACCTAAAATCTACGACCACAAGTACATACATATTAATCCATTAATTGTTTTACTGGCGGTCAATAGAACTTTACTTCACGTCACGTAACGTTGCAGCAGGCCTGTGCAAAACTTTGGCTTTAATCAACGGACATCATCACTTTGGCTTTAATCAACGGACATCATCCATCCTTGCAATCGAACGAATATCACTTGCCCAAACAAAACGAACGATACGTCCCGATAAAAAGTTGTTTTGCAAAAAGTACTGGGGACACGCGTCGAAAGGTGTACAATAGTGGAGCCCCTCGGAGGAAAACCACTACCTTAGCAAAAGCGGTCCGATGGGAGACTGGTGGTTTTGCTGAATTAAATGTGCGCAGTACAGCAGTTTGAAATTAATATTTCAACACTCCCCTTTAATTTCAACCGCTGGGTTACCAATCATACCCAAACATTTCCTCAAAAATTCAAAGTTTTTTTGGTCCAATGGCTTTGTCAGAATGTCTGCAATCTGCTCTTGAGTCCTACAATGTTTTAAAACAATTTCTCCATTGCTTACCAATTTCCTGATGTAATGAAACCTTGTGTCAATGTGTTTCATTCTCTTATGAAACACCGAATTCTTGGATAATGCAATAGCTGAGCTATTGTCACAAAAAATTATCGTTCCTTTTCCCTACTCTTGGCCTAAGCTCCTTAACATTCTTCTCATCCAAACTGCTTGACATACTGCTGTTGTAGCTACCACATATTCTGCCTCTGCTGTAGACAATGCTACAATAGGATGCTTTTTAGAAGCCCGTGAAATGGCTCCTGAACCCATGTGAAAGACATAATCGTATGTGCTTTTCCGATCATCTACACTTCCGGCTCAATCACTATCACTGTATCCAATTAAATATGAACATTCTGAAGTAGTATATAAAATGCCAACTCTTTTAGTACCTTTGACATACCTCAGAATTCTTTTTGCTGCCTGCCAATGTGCTTCTTTTGGCCTCTCCATGAATATGGAAATCAAACTAACAGCAAACATTATATCCGACCTAGTTGCAGTCAAATACATGAGGCTGCCAACTATGCTCTTGTACAAACTAGGATCAAAATCCTTGCTGTTGTCCTCTTCGCTGATTTTTAATCCCATCACTGTGGGAGTGATTGCTGCCTTGCTGTCCTGCATGTTAAATCTTTCCAACACTTCATTTACATATTTTGCTTGTAAAATAAGAATTCCATTTTCATTTTGATCTACTTCTATTCCTAAGAAGTATCTCAGCAAACCCATGTCAGTCATTTCAAATTCTTCTTTCATGACTGTTTTGAAATTTTCAATAAGATGATCATCATTACCTGTGAAAATAACATCATCAACATATAACACAACAATTAGAATTTTACCATCCTTTTCTTTGATGTAGAAGGTGGGTTCTCCCTCACACTTTGCAAATTTATTTTCCAGTAGATAGGAATCTATTCTACTTTACCATGCTCTTGGCACTTGCTTCAGCCCATAAAGAGCTTTCTTCAATTTGCACACTTTGTGCTCTTGGCCTTTCTTTTCATAGCCTTGAGGTTGTTCAATGTAAACTTCTTCCACTAACACTCCATTTAGGAATGCTGACTTCACATCCATTTGGTAAACTTTCCACTTGTTTTTTGTTGCTATGGACAGCACTGCTCTCACGGTTTCCATTCTTGCAACCGGTGCAAAAGTTTCCTCATAGTCTCTTCCATACTGCTGCTTATATCCTTTTACAAAAAGTCGTGCCTTGTGTCTTTCTATTTTGCCTTTAGCATTACTCTTGGTCTTATAAACCCATTTGACTCCAATGACTTCTTTTCCTTTTGGTAGTTCAACCAAATCCCATGTCTTGTTTCTTTCTATGGCATTGATCTCCTCATCCATAGCTTCTATCCATTTCTTATATTTAATTGCATCTTTGAAATGAATAGGGTCATCAACATGACAATATAATGCAGACAGAGAATTCATACCTTCATCATAAATGTCACTTAAATTTATGAATTTCTTACCTCTTTCATTTAGTGTACAAGTGCTTGAAGAAGCACTTGAATTTCCTCCTTGTGGTGTGCTTGAAGAAGCACTTTCATTTCTCCTCAAGGGTGTCCCTTGTTGTCCTTGTGTTGGTGTTGTTGTTTGGGGATGTATTTCAGCCATCTCCTCATCATCTTCATCATGAGACAAACAGTTTTTAACATTCACTGTTTTCTCTATGCTTCCATCCCAAGCTTCCTCCTCAATGAACTGAATATCTCTGCTCACAAAAAACTTCTTGGTAGATGGGATATACAACCTGTAAGCTTTGGATTCCTCACTATATCCAATGAAAATACATTTCTCCCCTTTGCTGTCGAACTTCCTCCTTAGCTGATCTGGAATGTGTGCATAAGCCACAGAACCAAAAACTTTCATGTGGGTGACTCCTTGCTTTCTCCCACTCCATGCTTGTTCTGGCACTCTGTTCATGATTGCTTTTGTAGGGCATCTTTTCAAAATGTATGTTGCACAATGTACAACTTTAGCCTAATAATCATTTGGCAAATGCTTTGCCTTTAACATACTCCTCGCCATGTCCATGATTGTCCTGTTCTTCCTTTCAGCAACTCCATTTTGCTGTGGGGTGTACCTAGTGATAAACTGCTTATGAATTCCATTTTTTCTACAAAACCGTAGAAATTCTTTGGAGATATATTCACCTCCTCTATCAGTTCTTAGAAGTTTGATATGCAACCTGCTTTGGTTTTCTACAAGTGCTTTGAAATTTCGAAATTTTTCAAACACTTCACTTTTGTTCTTCAGGAAATAAACCCAAGTCTTTCTGGTGAAATCATCAATGAATGTTAGAAAATATTGACTCCCTACTAGTGATGGGGTTTGCATCGGTCCACATAAATATGAGTGGACAATCTTTAAGGGTGCTTTTGCCTTTATGCTTTTCCGTAATGGAAAACTTTCTCTGTGTTGTTTCCCCAAGATGCAACCTTCACAAAGGCTGTCTGGTTTCTCTATCAATGATAATCCTCTTACCATTCCTTTTCTACTCAACAAGTTAAGTCCTCCAAAGTTGAAATGCCAAAATCTCAAGTGCCACAACCAATTTTCATCCTTTGGTACGCTTTGGAAAGCCTCTTGTGTCGTTGCTACTATTAATTCTTTATTTTTCAAATCTGTCCTTATTCTGAGATGGAACGACCTGTTCCTTGTCATTTTCACTTCAGCAATACATCGTTGTCTGGGTGCTCTATCCATGATGGTGCATACATCATTCTCAAAGAAAAAATTGTACCCCTTTTTAACAAGCTGTCCAATACTCAAGAGGTTACATCTCATTCCAGGAACATAATAGACATCTGCTATGGCTTTCTTTTCACCTTTCTTTGTAAATATTTTTACTTCTCCTTTTCCCATAACAGAAATTTTACTATCAGTCCCAAGTGTGACTTGTGATTTCACATTTTGATCTAAAGTAGAAAACAGGGCTATGTTTCCTATCATATGGTTGCTGCAACCGGAGTCTAGAAACCATATATCATCATGTTTGTTTCAGCCATATTACAAGCTAAAAGCACATTATCTTGACTGATATTTTCTCTAGTGATATTTTCACTAGATATATTACACATATCATGTTGCTTCTTCCTACATTCATTTGCATAATGCCCATATTTTTTACAATAATAACATTGGACATTGGATTTTTCATACCTTTGTCCTTGAGCATGATGTTGTCCACTTTGCTGGCTACTACCTTGGCCTTGGTTCTGATTTGGATTGCTTCCTCTTCCTTGAGCATTTGCTGGACTGTTCCTACCACCTCTATTTTGGCTTCTGCCTCTTCCTCTCTTGCTTCCTCTGCCTTGACCTCTTCCTCTTCCAAAGTACATCTGGGTGTTAAGGGCTTGTTCTAGAGATGAGTTTTCATTTCTACTCAACCTCTGCTCATGTGTTATCAGTGATGCATGTAGCTCATCAACTGAGAAGTTTGAGAGATCCTTTGTCTCTTCTATGGTGATGACAATCACATCGAACTTTGAGGGTAGGACCCTCAATAGTTTCTCCACAATCCTCCTTTCTTCAAGAGTTTCTCCATGAGACCTTATCTGTGTGACCAGACCAATCACATGTGTGAAGAATGAGTCAATATTATTTGACTCCATGCACAGGTTCTCAAAATCTCTCCTCAGCAATTGTAGTTTTGTTGTTTTCACTTTCTCCATGCCTTGATAGGTTGTCTTGAGAGTTTGTCATGCTTCTTTGTATGTCTTTGCTGCTGCTATCCTTGGAAACATACTCTCATGCACTGCTTGATACAAAAATATGAGGGCTTTTGAGTCTTTCTTCTTATTGCTCTTCAATAGATCTTTCTCTACCTGTGTCAAGTTATTAAACTCTTCTTCATCTCCTGGTTCTTCAAATCCATGTTCAACAAGTTCCTGTAAATCTTGTGAGGCAAACAGGGCTCTCATGGTTATTGCCCAATAGTCATAGTTTTTCCCATTAAACTGTGGGAGATGAGTATTAAAAATACCCATGCTAGTGCTAGTGCTGGCCATTCTTGCACTCCTTAACTATGCTTTAAAATGCTTGACTGTGTATTAAAATAACTCACTGTCTTCAACAGCAACACAAAAAACTAGTTTGAGAAATACCTTGGATTCTTTGACTGAGTCTTCACTTTGCTGAAGAGGCTGTTGCAGCAAAAAAACCTTCCTTCAACTTCTTTGACACCTTCAAAGAGCCTGGACAAGCTCTGATACCACTGTTGGGAATTTTCTGATAAATTCCAAAACAAATAAACTAAACACAGAGACAATGCTCTGTTTTGCCACAGGATCTTAGGATAGGGAAGCTACAATTGATTTCTGAGAACAGAGTATTGCACACACACCCACAAAAGCTTTGTATTCATTAAAATAAAACAGCTGTTACAAAAATATTCTTCCTCTGCATGAGGGATTACACCAAGAACATTTCAACAAAAAAAAATTACTCTGTCTCCTTTTGAAAAGATTTACACTGTTGTGTGTAAATTTTTCATTTACATTTACTGCTATAAATAAAAAAATTCTTACATATGCTGCTGCAGTTTTACATTCATATTCAATAAAAAAGAACATTACATTCAGGCTCTACCAATCATTCCCTTTCTCCCTACTCACGTGTTGCTACATGCTTACAATGCTTCCTTCTCAATAATATTTTCATGGTGCTCTGTTCTGCTTTTGTTTCGCACTGCTGTGCATTTCTTCCCTTGCATTAAAATGCGTGTATGACAATGAACAAAAACAAATTACATATGTTGTTTGACTTTTACGGTAAAACATAAAACTTACTCCCGTGAATTTAAAAACATTAAAATTAAAAGATTATACCTAAAATCTACGACCATAGTACATACATATTAATCCATTAATTGTTTTACTGGCGGTCAACAGAACTTTACTTCACGTCATGTAATGTTGCAGCAGACCTGTGCACAACTTTGGCTTTAATCAATAGACATCATCCATCCTTGCAATCGGACGAATATCCCTTGCCCAAACAAAATGAACGATACATCTCGATAAAAAGTTGTTTTGCAAAAAGTACTGGGGACACGCGTCGAAAGGTGTACAGTAGCAGAGCCCCTCGGAGGAAAACCACTACCTCAGCAAAAGCGGTCCGATGGGAGACTGGTGGTTTTGCTTAATTAAATGTGCGCAGTACAGCAGTTCGAAATTAATATTTCAACAAAAATCATTTCTGGACTTCAGATGAGAAGTCTCTTGAGATTAATATATCTTTCAGAGGAACCCTAAAGGGTCACAAACGTTCGGTTTTTAGCCTGACAAGCGTTGGCGAGTTGCTATGTAGTGGATCTGCAAACAAAAATATTAGGATTTGGAAGAGGGAGTTAGTTTCACGAAGCGTAATTCATCACACATGCTTGGCCATTTTGGAAGGTCACAGTAGCTCTGTGAAATGCATGGAAGGTGTTGCTCCTTCATGGACAACGTATTCTTCCTCGCTGTCACCAAATCCCTCTTCTTCTTCGTCATTAAGTTCATATGAAGACAGTAACAGTTGTGCTCGAAGTTTAGATGATGATTATGTTAATAAAGAACGGCATAATTCTGATTCCAGAAAGTTTGTATTGTACAACGGGAGTCTCGACGGCAACCTAAGAGCATGGTGTATAAATACTAATGGCATCCGAAGTGAGAGTTGTTGCAGTTATTCATTTAAGTAGGGAATCGTGGGCATTCATGTGATTGACATGATTTAAAAACAGTGTTGACCTCAGGACAACGAAAGATTGGCATCATGTAGCTGGAAACCGAGGGAATAAGAATAACCAAGGGAACCATTAATTGATCGGAGAGCTGTGTGATCTTTGCAACAGTATTGTGCCACTGTCGTTGCCTTTACCAAACAAAATATAGTAACTTTGTTGTAACAAAAATCCTGCCAGTAATTTGAAATGTGAATATATTTCGTTGTAACATAAATGTGGTGGATAATTAACACAATCATATTATCAAATGCTATGTTTATCGGCATCATGTTTTATCCAGTGGCAGTTTGGTTGGCTATTGCTGTGTTATGTTTGAATTCTGAGATTTAAGGTTGAGTCTGTGTTATGTATGAACTGTGAGATGCAAAATTCAAAAGATTGAAAAGGAAAAATGAAACTGACATAAAGTAATTTTTTAATTTCCATCCGGTCAGAAACCGATTTTAAAGTTAACTGCTAAAACAGTAAAAAATGCAGCAAATTCCTTGCAACAAAAGTGCAACGAGCTTCATTTTCATATTATATGATCAATGCTTGAATGTTGAACCTAAAAGACACTTGAGGAAACTTTTCATAACCATGAGAATCAATTTCATGTGGTTTAGATTCGAATTTCAAGGTCAAATGAAGTGCAACGCATTCGTTGCGTTACTTCATAAGTTCAGTGAATTCATGATTTGTAAGTTTCTGATCATGCCTTGTACTTATTGATGTTCCAAAAAAGTAGAAAAGAACTACCACATCATCAGACACCCGCTGGAAAACACATGTCTCAAATGTAGACTTCCACCCATCAAAATCATCATCTATAGCAGAAGCACAATGCCAAAGAGCAACAACTAATATTTTTCTAATATCTCCTAAACGATGAACTAGATTAAGCTTATTTTTTCTCAATAGGTTATTAAAATTATAATTATTATCCAAAAAAATTGAGCTAAATCCAACTCATGGCTTTTGAGAAAATTCCAAAAATGGATGTAGATGACGGTGGCTCATTTCACGAAAACCATGAAGCATTTTGAACTAAAATTAAGTGAGTTTATTCATTTCATCCTTTGCATTTCCTTTAAACATTTCATGGAAAATGGGCACAGGGTTTAAGCGATATGGTGAAAATATGTTTGTATCATTAACATAGCAAGAAAGTGCAACGAACTAAGAATTCAAGGTCGGTGAGGTATCTAGTTTCTTTCTTCGACATGAAGAGGTGAATTGAACAACATATGAGATGAACCTTTCAAAAAAATGAGAATTTGAAGCGAGGAGGTGGCTATAAACTCCTAACTTGCACAAGCGCAGCGCCGAAGTGCAACGAATTTCTTTTGCATGAATTTGACTTGGTGTCGTAGTGTTTAACTGAGCAAAATAGTTGGTAGATGATACTTCACAACCTTAAGAACCTTTTTTGAACCTCCATGCACAAAAAAGAATGTCAAAATCATAACCCTTAACAAAAACTTCATGCCTTTGAGGGCAGTGCAACAAGAAAGCGCAGTGCAATGAAGAAACACAACAAAATGGAGAAGTGCAACAACAACTTGTGGTGACAATGATATGATGAAAACTTTGATGTCACCTTGCAACTAACTTGACAAGACACCACTTAATTCGAATCAATGATGAAAAACCCAAAAGACTAATAACTTGATTCTCTAAAATATCATAGCAAAACTTTACAAAATGATCAAAATGATGATAAGACTAAGTTTGATTTTGACTACTATAATATAGGACACTAATAGGTTTATAAGGTCAGTCATGGTCAACCATCATCAACTATGGTCAATCATAGCCAACCATGGTCAACCATAGTAGATTGTCGCATTGTGGCAATGATTGTCTCAATATAAAAATCAACCATGGTCCAACGTATCATTGTGATATAGATTGTTTCAATATGAAAATAAATCATGGTCAACCATGGTCTGACGTTGCATTTTGAAAATGACTGTCTCAATATGAAATCAACCATGGTCAAACATTGTCCAACATCGCACTATTAGAAATTTTGTCTCAATATGAAAATCAATCATGGTCAACCATAGTCTAATGTTACATTGTGACAAAGATTTTATCAATAAGAAAATCAAACATGGGCAACCATGGTCAACCATGTTTATTTTAGGGTTTATAAGATTTTATGTTGGGTTCATAACCAATGGTCAACCATGGTCTAATCTCGCATTGTGACAAACTTTGTCTCAATATGAAAATCAACCACGGTCCACCATCGCATTGTGACAAACACTGTCAACATTAAAATCAATCACGTCCACTGATGGCCAACCATGGTCCAATGTCACATTGTGATAAGGATTGTCTCAATATGGAAACCAACCATGGTCAACCATGTTCCAATATCGGATTCTAACAAAGATTGTCTCAATATGAGAATAAACCATGGTCAACCATGGTTGATAATGGTCAACCATGGTCACATTGTAACAAAGATTGTCTCTTGGTCCAACGTCACATTGTGACAACCAAGGTCATCCTTGTTCAACCATGTTCTAACGTCGCATTTTGAGAAAGATTGTCTCAATATGAAAATAAGGCATGGTCAATCATTTTCAACCATCGTCAATAACTATGGTCAAATTAACCCATTAACTTTAAACTTTAAATTATCTCAATTACTGAAAATCATAATTTACTTATAAAATTTCTATTTCTTTTATTATATTTTTCTTAATTTTAATCTATTTGTTTCATTTTCTAATTCTATTTTGATTGATTATATTCATTACCTATATGTTATTAAAATTTGATAACCTACTCAACAACTTAGAAACGATAAATGAATGAAAAGAGGCCGTGACAAGCTAAACATAGGGCCATTAAATTTCTCCGCCAAACCATCACAACTTACATATTTCTTGAAAAAAATCAGCCACCAATGTTCTTATTATTGCTTACGGACATGTATCATACATTCATTTCAGTCTAAAATATGCAACGTTCATGAACATCCATAATCCTACCTCTCTCTAAAAGATGAAAAACGCAGAAATCCGGTTTTGAAACAGATTGCGTTGAATGATATCAGACGAAATGAGGCTATTTACATCCACAGCTAAGAGTGGGCAAACGCACAAACCATCTGTGGAAACGAAGAGATGAAGGGTAAACGACCAGCGGGGGAGTGAATTTCATTATTAATAAACATGTTAATTTTTTTTTGTAACGATTAAGAGGAAAGCCTTAGGTGAAATCACATCTGTCCATATACATATCTGATGAGCAATATCCGCTGCCCATAAAATCTCAACCATCTATTCAATAATATTGTAAACCCCATCCACCCTGAGTTGAAATATATCCACGTCCACATCCTGTCAACCCACATCCGCGTAAATATTAAATATTATGATGATGGTGATTAGAACTATTATTAAATAAATATGATTGATGGTTTATATAATCTTCGTCATGAAAGAAGATTTGTGGACGAAGCCGAGAGGTTAAATATTATGATGATGGTGATTAAAACTATTATTAAATAAATATGATGATGGTTTATATAATCTTCGTCATGAAAGAAGAGTTGTGGACGAAGCCGAGAGGTCCCAAGGTGAAAGTATATAAAATTGTGCATATTTTAAATGGAGCCGAAAACATATGAGAATGAAGGGTTAGGGAAAGTAATTACTTTTATAAGTGGAGTTGGTTAAATATAGAGAGTTAGTTAATTGAGTGATGGAGTGATAACTGAGTGAAGTTATGTTGAGTTAAATCGAGTTAAGTGATAAACGATTTTGAGTGTGTGATTGTATGTGTGATTGTATGTCAAGGTATTTTAGGCAAGTAGTTAGTTGGAAAAGTTTAAATCTTTTCACCGAGTTCATTGTAAGCATCATATTTTGTGTAATCAATATAAAAGCCACCATTACTGTTTTATGTGTGAATTATTTATATTTTGGTTTCTCTACATCTCCAACAAATTGACATGAAAACCAGATTTAAAAAAGTGAAAAATAACGGATCTGCAGCCGTCCATGTAAAAAGGAAAAAATATAATTTTTCCTGAACTTTGAGCTATAATACACCTTAGTGTGGTATACAGGGACTTATAAAGCTGATAGGCGTGATAGAAAGAAAGTCGCGTTACAAGTCTTGGACTTACTGTGCTTTGCATCCACGTGGGTCAAGATTACGTTGGTAGCGATAGAGGACTAACGCAAGTTGTCGTGGCCGTGAAAAGAGCTAGCACGCAAGCCTCAATCAGTCCAGACTCCAGGCCATGCCGCCTTAACCGAGTGAAGAACAATTTTTCAAACAAGGGCACGAAAATTTGTTTAGAAGAGGTCACGCGGTGAGAGTTGACTCATAAGATTATGTTAAAAAGATTCAAACGTTCTAAATGGGGCACCGTAAAGCTTTTTATGTAGTGTGACTCTAGCATTACTATTGAAGTGTGTTTTGAATACGTGAGTGTGTTTTGAATACGTGAAGGTTCATATGAGTGTGAGTAATATGTAAGAGGAGTTTTTTTATATAAATTTTTTTATAAAGATTTTTTATATAAAGAAATAATCATAGGAAAAAATGAAATTTATTATACAAAGAGGTGTTTTTTTTTAGAGTTTATTATAAATAAATAAAAAAAAATTGAATGAAAAAAGTTTTTGAGTTTTTGTAAAACTTTGTTTATTGGCAAAATTTGGTTTTTTTGTCAAGCATGACAGTGTTTTGGATGAAGATTGTGCTTTAGAGGGGCGCATACTGAAAA
Organism: Pinus tabuliformis; assembly: GCA_031772625.1. Lineage (NCBI taxonomy): Eukaryota > Viridiplantae > Streptophyta > Pinopsida > Pinales > Pinaceae > Pinus > Pinus tabuliformis. Next base: position 894,006,981 of record CM062816.1, on the reverse strand, counting down.
TCATAATTTTTTCGGGGGTGATATGGAAGACAACCTCATGCAGTGAGCAAAGCAACTATAGAAAATGAATGAAAGTAGTCATGGGTCGCAAAGCACAACTGAAGAAGACTAAGAAAATGAATTAAAAAAAAAAAAGAGACGGAGATTGTTGCCATGGTTAGAGAGGTTCACGCCGTAGCCGAGGAATTGAAAAGTCTAGTAGAAGACAAAGAAGAAATCGAAGGTGATTGGTGTAGCTTTGATCTGCTACCACCTCCTATGTTTACATGTGAATATTTTGATCATTGGGTTATCAAGATGTTAACTTTTCTTAGAGCTAAAGAGTTAATTGAGTATGAGTCTAATAACCCATCTGATGCAATGTGTGATGATTTAGCATTGAATTTTATAAAATATGCATTGGATAAGAAGTGTTTGTGTAAGGTAGAAAACGCTACAACTTCCAAGGAAGCATCAAAGATCTTGGAAGCAGAGTTCGACACATATGAGAGCGACATGCAACATCAAGTTATGTCACAAGCAAAGAATTCAACTGCAGATCTGAGAGTAGATGAGCAAGACTCTGAGAGAAAAATAAAGCTTGGAGAATCCCGCTCAAAAGTGGATTTTGTGAAGTTGAAATTGTCAATGAAATTGACAATGAGCACATGCATGCTCAGATATCCCACTATAGTGTGGATGAACATTATGTTAATATATGTGTGGTTTCTTTTTTGAAACAAGGATTGATTGTTTCAATATGGTAAGCGCAATGTTTAATAAAACTTTGAAGGGTGATTTAGATGCCACTATAGTAGCATGATATGAAGCAGCTGGAACTGCTCATGAAACAGTATATCATCTAGTAGCAGTTGATGATCAAGAAGAGGATAAAGTGATTGAAGATTTTTTGATGAGAATATCCAGTTACAACATAACAATGGAAGACAACCTCCATGTAGTTGAAAGGAAAACGGATGTAGAGCAGGAAGCTCTCGCTGAAGAGAGTCATATTAAAGATGTTTTTAACATTGTTTTTTAATATGCAAGTGTTTAGAATGGCATGGACAAAGAAGTTGAAAGCAAGTTCGTTAATAAGTTTCATGCAGATTTGAAGTTCATTGAAGAATGGATTCAGAAACCAATAGAACAAATTGAAGCAAGCCAAACTCGTGAATATAAAGCATAAGAAGCAAAGCAAAGAAGAGAGTTTGAAGATGTAATGTTTTGGAAGCAATCTATGGTTGAATGAATATTTGAAGAAAAAGGTGTAGAAGACATGATCCAATTGTTTTTTAGAACAAGTTCAAGACAAGTCAAAGAAAAATTGTAGCAGCAGCAAGTGAATAAAGCCTACAACAAGAAAGTTCAACAGAGAATGAAGCAATTTCGAGGATATAGAATTTGGAAGCAGAAAAAAAGAAAATGCAAAATTGTAAAATTCTTGAGTCATTGTAGCCCTAGGTGAGACATAGACCAGCATGCATGTTTATGTGATATTTAAGTCATGTTGATTCATGCTAAGTCATATGGTCATAATTAAGGGGGAGTGTTAGAAATAGTAATTACTCCAGCATGTGGAGTTGGCTAAACATAGAGAGTCGGTTAACTGAGTGATTGAGTAGTTGAGTGTTTGAGTGTTGATTTAAGTGATAGATGACTTGTAGTGTGTGGTTGCATGTCAATATATTTTAAGCGGGTCGCTAGTCAAAAATGTTTAAATACCCTTCACCAGGCTCATTGTAAGAATCATGTTTTGTGTGATCAATAATTGAGTAGCAACTTGTGTGTTTTGTGTGCGAATTCATGTTTTATCTCCTCCATTTTTCCAATAGAAGGTAAATGTGGATGATGCCAGTTTGTTTCTGAAATAAGACATAGATTTAAAATGCCACGTTATATGAATATACATCAATATCACTATAAGGATTTTTGAGAAATTGCGTTATCGCATTATAACCCTAAATGTTCAAACAAAAATAGCCTTCTTCCATGATTGATTCTGCACTTACAAAAAATTGAAAAAAACAGTGCAGGAAAGTCTACCTCATTTATTAAACAAAAACAAAGAGTCATTACTCAAATCGTGTGGATACCGAATGTTGCAATTTTTAATCTCCTACTCCAATCGGGCGTTACCAACCATTCTTACAGCCTTTAGTACGTAAACATTTACATATGGGATTAACTACGTAAACGTTTACATCTGGGATTAATTAACTGTGCACCTTAATTTTTCAGCATTATGTACTAAAGTCATTATTGGTCCAGTGACTTTCCATTCTGTTTATGTTTTTCTCATTTAATAAACAAAATTTAAAAGCAATAAGCAAATAATTAATTTATTGCATAATGATTAATATTTACCAACTTCATTTCTATAAACAATTTAATATATCCTGCATATTTATCATATTTTCAAGTTTATAAGATTGTCAGGATAGTTTGATTGAAGTGATAAAGTATTTCAACCGGATGTGAAACTGATGGGTCTATCATCATATTTAATAGATTCAAGACTTTCTCTTGACAAGAGGGTTATATTATAGTCTAATTCAAGTGATAAAATATTTCATTTAGATGTGAAACTTGGTTCACCTTGATTTGCATGATGGCTCTATTATCATATTTAATAGAGAAAACTTTTTCTTGACAAGAAGGTTATATGATATTCACAAGAGGGTTATACGATATTTATGATTTTTAGTAACAGTAATTATTGTAATTACCATTTTTTTTTTTTAATTCAAACTTTTACAACCATGTATATTTGGATTATTTCCTTTAAAGAATAGAAGATAATTGGATGATTAATTTTTTTATAAAGCTGAAAAAATAAAGGTAGATTCTTTAGTTTATTAAATTATTATATCTTATTTGTGGCAAAGTAGGCTTACTTTGAAGTAGATTTTGAGATGGCATTGCGGCATGGTTGATGTGAATACGGCCATGAGAAGTGGGTGCATGGTGGTGAGTTTGAAAACGGGTGGCCACGCGTGCTCACCATAAAAGCTAAAAAAAACGGCGAAGCCCAACGAAAAACAATTATGCAACATTTTTTTGGGGGATGGCTCTCATGATTACATCTGGGACCCTGCAAAGCACTTAATTTGTGTCTCACACCACAGTCGTGGCTTTGGAACTGAGAATAGGAGCTTCGACTTTTGTATATGGTGTAGAGATCTTTCCGGGTTTATCTATGTGAATTACAGGTAACCCTTTTTCTTTGGTTGTGGTCTTCCTATGCGGTTCTCGCTTTGGTGGTGTTAGGATTATTTGGTGGTGTTAGGATTATAGTTACAGGTCTGTAATCCTAAGGGCTCATGGAATTGGGCTTGCGGGAGTGATTGTCTGTGGTTTATGCACATGATTGAACCTCCGATTGGTCTTTTGTGTCTATGTTGGAGGGGTTCGTTCAATGTCTCTAGGGTGGAGAAGTGGATCTAAGGTGGAGAATTCTCTATGTCTTGGGGCTTAGTTCCCTTTCTGTTGATTTTAAATATTCAAAATTTGTGTCCTACATTTCCCGAGACCTCCGTGATATGATGTTTACATTCTCTATTCGTTTTGTCTTTTTTGGTTTGTAGGGCTAATCAACCCATAGGAAATGTCAGGCCAGGAGTAACTCCAGTTTGGCAGAAAATTGATTCAATTTATTTCATTAGGTAGGTATTGTTATATACAAAGAATGTGACTGATCAGTTCATCTTCTGATGACTGTTCACATTCCAAATTCACCCAATCGCAGAGGATTAGGTGTCAAAATTCCCTCCCTTAATCTGAAGGGATGTTGGTGAGTCCAAGCATCGTTCTGAATCTTTCAAGCTTTTCTCTTCCAAGCGCTTTGGTGAAGATGTCTGCAATTTGCTCATTTGTGGAACAACGATGGAGATGGATTGTTTTGGCCTCAATATGATGTCGGATCAGATGATATTTAGTATTGATGTGCTTTGTACGATCATGGAACTTTGGGTTCTTGGCCAACTTTATTGCAGAGGTGTTGTCAATCATGAGTGGAGTTGATTGTACTTGTTTTACCTGCATATCTTCAAGAATTTTCCTAAGCCACACAATTTCTTTCGTTGCTTCAGCTGCTCCCACGTATTCTGCTTCTGTTGTGGAATCTGCTGGAACTGATTGTTTGCGTGATCTCCAAGAGACAGCTCCTGATCCAAGACTCATAGCATATCCTGAAGTAGATACCCCAGTTTCTTTGTCTCCATCGAAGCTTGAATCAGAGTATCCAATCAAGCTGAAGTCGTCCACCTGTGTATACTTGATTCCAAGGTCTTGAGTTCCCTTCAAGTACCTTAGAACTCTTTTTGCAGCAGACCAATGTCCCTCACAAGGCTTTTGCATAAACCTGGAGAGGATTCCAACAGCAAATGAAATGTCTGGTCTGGTAGTAGTGAGGTAGATGAGACTTCCTACAACTGTCTATACTTTGTTGCATCCTCAAATTCCTTTCCTTCAATAGATGTGAGCTTTAGGTTTTGTTCCATTGGAGTAGAAAGAGGATTGCAACTCTACATGCCAAATCTGTTTAACAAATCTCCAATGTATTTCTTTTGAGAAAGAAATATGGATTTTGGATGTTGGGTTACTTCAATGCCAAGATAGTAATGAACATAAAAATCAGTCATTTCAAAACTTTTCCCTAATTCCTTCTTTATGGATGCAACGTAGTTTTCATTGTTCCCTGTCATTAAAATATCATCTACATATACCACAAGATATACAACTGTTTTGCCAACTTTCTTGACAAATAAAGTTGCATCATCAAGATCAAAATGATTGAAGTTGAGTTTCAGAAGATGCTCAGTTAGTTTTTCATACTAGGCTCGCGGTGCTTGTTTGAGGCCATACAAGGACTTCACAAGTTTGCATACTTTTTTTTCATGTCCTTTCACAACAAATCCTTCAGGCTGGGACATAAAAACATTCTCTTTTAGATCTCCATTTAAGAAGGCAGTTTTTACATCCATTTGATGGACTTTCCAACCGTTCTGAGCTGCTAGTGCAAAGAGTGTCCGGATGGTGGCCCATTTTGTTGTGGGGGCAAAATTTTTCTCATAATCGACCCCTTCCTTCTATGCAAAACCTTTTGCCACAAGCCTAGCTTTGTGCTTGTCAAGTGAGTCGTCAGCTTTGTACTTGTTCTTGTAGACCCACTTGCAGCCAATTGGTTTGGTTCCAAATGGAGGATCAACCAGCTTCCAAGTGTCGTTCTTTATGAGGGCATCATACTCCTTTTGCATCGCTTCTTTCCATTTATCATGAGAAGCAACTTCTTTGAAGGAAGTTGGTTCAAAATCTATAGACAAGTTCAATTCACAATCATAAGAAACATCCATATCAACAGGTGAATTAGAGTCATCTACATCACCTCCATTTTATCGGTTTGAATTTCTGGTTCTTGTTTTTCCAATTTCATCAGGATGAACACTTTCAAGTGTCTTTGTCAGCCACTTTGGGGGACCTTTCTGACATGGTCCAGGCTACTCTGTTGATTGAGTTGGGACTGAATCAAGATTGAGTCTCCCAATTCTATCAATTACATAACTTAAAGCATCATCCGTTGTTGGAGTTTCAGTCGGGGGAGAGTGTTCTTCAGAAGAAGATTCCACATGTTGATCTAGTATAGGAATCCCCCCTTCAAGATGTGGAATCTGATTATCAAATTCTTGAAATGATTTCGTTTTTGTGAATCTATCCAAGCGATCAAGTTGCCACTCAACAACATTGTCAGATTTGGATGATTCAAGAAAAATTACATCTCTAGATACAACAAACTTTTTATTTACTTCATCATAGAGGCGGTATGCTTTGGAGGTGTTTGAATACCCCAGGAAGATACACTACGACTTCTAGCACCAAGTTGTTTCTATGTACCTTTGGTATTAAAGCATAACACGTGGAACCAAAGAACCTGAGATGTTTTACCGAAGGAACATGTCCATACACAATTCATAAGGATCTTGTTTCTTATAGCAATAGATGGACATCAATACTTTATATATGCAGCACAAAGA